>VZRX01006702.1:47737-118045 GCA_013398075.1 Notiomystis cincta
CGCGGAAGCGCCTCATGAAGGAGGAGGACATGACCAAGGTGGAGTTCGAGACGAGCGAGGAGGTGGACGTGACGCCCACCTTCGACACCATGGGCCTGCGGGAAGACCTGCTGCGCGGCATCTACGCCTACGGTGGGTGGCGAGGACGGAGCGGGCGGGGACAGGGGGCAGGGGACACGGGGCCGAGCGGGACAAGCTGAGGGCAAGGAGGGGCCCGCGCTCCGTGCCGGGGCCCGGATGTGGGCGTCGCGCCTGCGCCTCGCGGTCGGCGGTGGCGCGGCCTGCCCTGACTGTCCCTTCGCCACCGCAGGGTTCGAGAAGCCGTCGGCCATCCAGCAGCGAGCCATCAAGCAGATCATCAAGGGCAGGGACGTGATCGCCCAGTGAGTGCGGCCGGGGCCGGGGCGGGGCGTGTCGGTCACTTTCCCTGCCTTGAGGCTGGAAGCGGGATCGGCCACCCGTGGGCCTGGGCTGGTGCCTGGCGGGGTGTGGGGAATGACCTAAAATTGGTGGGACACTGGGACGGGTTGGCCAGAGCAGATGTGGATGCCCCATCCCTGGAAGTGCTCACGGCCAGGGTGGATGGGGCTGTGGGCAGCCTAGTCTAATGGAAGGTGTCCCTTCCCACGGCAGGGGGGATGGAGCTGGATGCTGTTTAAGTTCCTGTCCGGTCTATTCTGTGGTTTTATGATGTGACGAGCAAAACAGTGAAATTGCCTAACTCGCTGTGGTCCTAACAATTGTTAATGCCAGAGTTTATTAGGTTTAGTCACCGTAAAAAATATGTCTTAGAGACAAAGAGGGATATGCATCCCACTGAAAAAATCTTTTCTTGGTCACTAGGGGGAATTACTCGCCTTGCAAATTGCATTGGCTTATCTGTCATTTACTTGAAAAAAAGTTGTATGTGTGGCAGGTGGCAGAAAGTTAAAATGCTGGTTTCATAAGAAGTGAACATGCCAGAGCTGGGGACTCTGGACTGTTCTGTCCCTGATAATTGCAGTTCTCAAAGCTGCTTGACAGCAGATCACGCTCTGATCATAACAAGTCTTCGTTGGAATTGCTGAGTTCTTTGAGTGGAGGGGTGGGAGAGAGGGGTGGAACGTGTTGAAATTGTCTGTACTGTTTGTCCAGACATCCAGAGTATTCACCAAACATCTATTTCTCAGGTCACAGTCAGGAACAGGCAAGACAGCAACATTCTCCATATCTGTTCTACAATGCCTGGATATACAGGTAATTCCATAGCAGCACATGCTAAAAATATGACTTCATCATAGAATTGTGTTCTTTAAGAGTGAATAAATAAAGCTTTACATTGAAATCTTTCCATTATGGCCAGTGAACCTCAGACAAAATTCTGACTGAGAACTTCACCAGACTCTGTAACAATTTAACTGTTAAAGCCAGTCTGACAAGATAGGTTCAGATGAAGTCTTGTAATCATCAAGTTGTCTTTAACAGCTAACCTCTTTCACCTATTATGGAGCTAAGTTAATCTCTCAGCAAGCAGAATTGTTTTCAGACAGTCCTGATAGCATCATCAGCCTATCTGAACAATTGCCACACATTGCAACCTAGATTTTTGACTGACAGCTGTTTGCTTTTGTTCTGCTCAGGGGCACAGCATCCATCCAGTAGTTTTGGGGTATAACCTGGATGCGTAGATCCAATTGAATAAAAGGGTGGTTTTCTGTGGGCTGGGATTGTTTATCATCTGTCACTGTCTGGGGATATGAAAGTAAAGGTTGCATGTTCTAAGAGGAAAGGACAGCTTTTGTGTCATTTCTGTAAAGTGCTCATAATACTTTTAGAGGTGACACTTCAAAACATTGTCTTGGAGTTCTTCTGCAATGCAAGGTGTTTACATGAACCAAACACAGAACGGAAGGGCTTGAAATTTGGTTCTATTTTGCAAGAAATGTGCACACTTCTCTTTTTCTTTTTTAGCACAAAATTCTGTGATAAATCCTTTATCTGTGGCATTCACATTTTCAATTCTGTGAGATCCATCATCCCTTGTGTACTTGGCTCTCTGCCTTTGATTAACTTCCATGTGATTCCATGTTTTAACCAGGTTCGCGAGACCCAGGCCTTGATCCTGGCACCAACTCGGGAACTGGCTGTGCAGATTCAGAAGGTAGGAGTATTTCAGTCCCTGTCTAGAAAGCACTGGCAAGGCCTGGGGCCAGTGCTCTGGTGTTTCTCTAGCAGAGCTGAAAGCACAGCTTCCACTTTTTCTTTCTATTCCTGAGAGAAATAACAAAGTATCATCTGATACAGAGCCCTTTGCTTCTTAGCATTATATTCATTACTTTAGCGGTCTGAGGTTTTGCACAGTCCTAACTGAGTTTTTAAGGCCAGCACTTCTAAAGCAGTTGTAATCCCTGAGGATTTAAACACTGAATTCCCAGTGTTTAAAGGCCTGCTGTTGTGGAGGTTTCGGTAACAGACATTAAAAACACCCATCTAACTCCTTGTGCTAGCAACTCTTAAAAACCCACAGCATGGCTGCACAGACCTGCATCTCTTCACAAATGCAGCCTTAGGAGAGCTGAAGTAATGAATCCATTTCTTTGTATCCACGCAGGGGCTTCTCGCCCTGGGAGACTACATGAATGTGCAGTGTCACGCCTGCATCGGGGGCACCAACGTGGGCGAGGATATCCGCAAACTGGATTATGGGCAGCACGTTGTGGCTGGCACTCCAGGCCGGGTGTTTGGTAAGGAAATTGTGACATTTACTGTAACGCCAGTAATGTAACTTTAGTATGAAATGTAACAAGGTAACAACTTACTTCTGTTGAACCTGGAAAAGACTGGCCGGAAGTCAGTGGTGATGGTATTTTCATTTTCTCTATTTATGTTTTGTTTTTCATTGTTGAGGTGACTCTTCATGTGGTGGCTTTGGAGAAAGGAGAAAGTATTACAGTCCCTGAATCTTCAAGGGGATAGGAGCCAGGCGAAAATTAGGTCCGCATATTCTGTGTCCTGGTGGTTGCTCCGTCTTTGTTAAATCATGTGCTCTTGTAACTGGTACCTTCTGGTTTCACTGCATGAAGAGTATAACATCGTGGCAGTTATCACAGGGGTAATGTTGGCCTGAAAGCTCATGTCTCTGGGGTGTCTGAGAAAGACACAGCCCTTACACAAGCTCCTGTCAGTGGGAGAACATGAGCTGGTCCCCACAACTGGGAAAAAAAATTAAATCAGCAGCTGCCAAAGTGGGCTGACTGTCAAACAGGATTTGTGGACTCTGTTGACGTAAAGTTCATCTGACATTTTGTATTTCTCATATCTGTTCCTCCTCCACCAAAATGCTGACAGTGGCTGGGAGCAGTATGGGCTCACTTGATTTCAGAGCATTCTCATCTGACAAAGTGAAATCTTACAGATATGATTCGTCGCAGAAGTTTAAGAACTCGTGCCATCAAAATGCTGGTTTTGGATGAAGCAGATGAAATGCTCAATAAAGGTAAAACGATTTGCCTCCCTTTTACTTGCTTTCTCCTTGCTTCTTTGAGATTCTAGGGTGTCCCAGCTGTCAGGCCCACTTCTAAAATGTTAAAGTTTAAAAAGCTAGACTATTACAGTTAGTTACAGGCTATCATGGGTTAAACTACACAACATGCCTTGTCTGATGTTACTGATTCACACATTTATGTTCATCCCATAGTATAGAGCCAGTACTGAATTCCATATCAGATTGTGAAAGAGGAGGATATTCAGGAGAAGGATGTGCTAACTGTTCTGTGTGGTTTGATTTGCATTGTAGGCTTCAAGGAGCAGATTTATGATGTATACAGGTACCTGCCTCCAGCCACACAGGTGGTTCTGATCAGCGCCACTTTGCCGCATGAAATCTTGGAAATGACCAACAAATTCATGACAGACCCCATCCGCATCCTGGTGAAACGGTGAGTGAGTTTCCCTGGAGGCAGCAAGGGCTCTTAAGCTGGTCCGGCCATGGGAAGTTCACAGCATTAACTGATCTAAATGTGCAGAGAGTCTCTCATGTTCCTTCTCACCATTCCTGAGTGTTTGCAGATGTGCCCACATCTTGTTTTCCAGCAGAGGCTGATTTATCTCCTTGACTTTATCCTTGTCCAGTTCTGTGTGCTGCTGCTCAGTCTGGCTGTCCCCTCACCCTCCCCAGGGATAGCAGTCTCTCCTTGTGGAAATCCATCTTTCACATTTATCCAATTCTTGGGCTCACCCAGAGGATTTTTTTAGGCTTTCTATTATAATGTCCTATAACACAGCAGGCAAAAAAAACCCTTCTGCTGACTGATCTGGATGTTCTTGGAGGCACAGTTTACATGTGGTGGTGTCACAGGTCCTTGTGCACTGGAATTCAGGAGGAGTCTCCTTCTTGCCTGAGCTCTTACACTGCCCATTTAGTACATTTGAGCTTCTTGAGACTTTCTTCAGTCTCTCTTGTCAAGAAGCTGGAATGTAAAAATGATGAGAAATGTTCCCCTTTGGAGTTGTCTGGCTGGATCAGAGCAGTTCCACTCTCTGCTGAACAGGCCACATTCAAGGCCCTTCTTAGAGATGAGTTTTCCCAGGACTTTTTAGAACAACTTGGACTCTATCTGGACCCAGCAACCCACAGCACACAGGGCAGAGGGGTGTTCTCTGGTGAAGCACACCCAGCCCTTCTAACTGCTATTCACCTGCTTGTCGTGCTCTTCCCCACAGTGATGAGTTGACCCTCGAAGGAATCAAGCAGTTTTTCGTGGCTGTGGAGAGAGAAGAGTGGAAGTTTGACACCTTGTGTGATCTCTATGACACACTGACTATCACCCAGGCTGTCATCTTTTGTAATACCAAGAGAAAGGTACAGGGGGCATCAGAGGGGCATGGTACTTCCTGAGCGTGACTCAAACAATGCTGGGTTAGTTAAGAGGTCTGGTTGCTCCCCCATTTGGAAATAGTTCAGTAGGACCATAGGTTAAACCTTTGGGATGTGCCTAACTTAAAACAACAGAGGCAATAGAGCTGACAGGAATTGCCTTTTTAGAGAATTAGGAAATAACTAATAACTATTATTATTCTAATAACTATTATATATATAATAATCTAATTATAATATATATTAATANAACCCACACTTTCTGAATAAATGCCCTTAATTCCTTTCCTTTCAGGGCTTGTGGAGCCCTGTATCATACAGCTGATGCATTGTAAGGATTATTTTCTTCCCTTAGTCTCAGAATACTTGCAGAAGTGTCTCTCAGTCCATACCAGCTCATCTCTAAACGTTCTGGAGCTCAGT
This sequence comes from Notiomystis cincta, assembly GCA_013398075.1. NCBI lineage: Eukaryota > Metazoa > Chordata > Aves > Passeriformes > Notiomystidae > Notiomystis > Notiomystis cincta. The sequence goes on from VZRX01006702.1 coordinate 53,016, forward strand.
TTGTTTTTGGCTGTCTGAGCAAAGAGCTAACACAGACTGTGTTCACAGGTCGACTGGCTCACAGAGAAGATGAGGGAAGCCAACTTCACAGTTTCCTCCATGCATGGGGACATGCCCCAAAAGGAGAGAGAGTCCATCATGAAAGAGTTCAGATCTGGTGCAAGGTAAGTGCCCCCAGTGCTTACATCAGTGCTGCTTCAGGGCAGGGAAACCCATAATACCTCTCTCTCAAGGCTGTGTTCAGCTCAGATTAGGGAGAACTCTGGTTTGTGTCTATTCCCTGTGGTGTTGAAGGGTTGGGAGATTGCCACTTTACAAGGAGAGGTGCTCATATCTCTGGGTGTAGAATTAGTCTGTTTTATTTTGCTGAAGACGTTGGGAGTTGCTGCATTTAAAATATGTCAAGGAAAAAAATGTTTGTGCTCCAGCCTCTGTATTTTAAACTCTTTGGGAGCATTATTCCTTCTGTAAGATCCAAGCTGTATTGGCCCTGTCTTGACTGAAGTTTGGTGATAGTGCAAGAGACAGCTTTCCATGAAGCAAAAATGTGGGTGCTGCTGGTGTGCTGTGGGCAGGGGGGAGCACAGAGTAGCAGGGGATGCTCTGTGCTGGAGTTAGGGTGTTCCCAGGAAAGTCTTAACTGTACTCTTCTCTTTGCAGCCGAGTCCTTATTTCCACAGACGTTTGGGCTCGAGGCCTGGATGTGCCTCAGGTATCACTGATCATTAACTACGACCTGCCCAACAACAGAGAACTCTACATACACAGGTGGGCTGGGGCTTCCCACAGGGCACTGTAGCTGGGGGGCTCTTCCCATGGTGGCTTCATTCCCTCTTTCCTTGTGCCTCCGCAGAATCGGCCGCTCAGGCAGGTACGGCCGGAAAGGCGTCGCCATCAACTTTGTGAAGAACGACGACATCCGCATCCTGCGGGACATCGAGCAGTACTACTCCACCCAGATTGACGAGATGCCCATGAACGGTGAGCGCTGCCTTCCCTCCTCCCACGGGGAGCTGCTGTGCTGCACCTGGGAGAGAAGTGCATGTGCTTGGTTCTGGGAAGAACCTGGGAGCAGCAGTGTTGTGCTGTCCTGCTGCACTGTGGCTCTCAGCACACTCAGTTCATTCTTCTTATTCTTTGGTTTTCTCTCGTTTCAGTTGCTGATCTTATCTGAAGATCCGTGGTTAGCAGGAAGTTGTACCATTTGGTATCCTCCATAATTCTGTTTTGGACCCACATCCTTTTATCATATTTTTGGTCATATGTTCTTGAGTTGACCTGCACTTGGGAACTTGTGTAAATATTGTCTGTACTCCCACCCATGTTTTTCAATAAAAAAAGGAAGTTTTACCATAACCTGTGCTTAATTACTTTAACCCAGCATAGTAACAGGCATTTTGAGATACTGCCATTACTTGGCCAGCCAAATGAAAAAATAACATTGGACACTCACCATATCTGGGTTCATAAAATACAGGGCTTCCTGTTCTCTGCCCTTTCATTATTGTTGTGCCACACCACCCGATGTACTTTTAGTTTCCTTAACTTAACCTTTAAGGATCAGACATCTGCAGGAAAAATCTGTGGCCTGGCCTTAGCCTGCTGTAGGAAAGTTGAGTTACAAGATAGCCAGAAATTTCCTGCTGGTTAGGACTTTCTGGATCCAGAAATCACACTTGTTGCTGCAGATGCCTATTTCCCCTCCCAAGGAACTTGGGCAGGCACTTCCTGAAGTATCAGAAGGAGCAAGTATCTTGTCTTGTCACCTTCTCCACCTCTTTCTGCTGCTGTACCTCATTACATCTTCTCAGTCACCTCTGCTCCTGTGTCTCTCTCCGGCACAATGCTGTACTTTGCCAGCTATAGGAGCTTCCATGTAGCTTTCCTACCTCACTGTGCTGTGTCCCTTTGTGAGGCAGGAGTTGGCCAGAGGTAAGTTACAGTGTTCTGCTCTGTGCTTTTCCTGCTAAATTAGGCTTTTTGCATGCTCAGGCAGGATGGGGAAGCAAGGTCTGAATCCACCACAGTTTGCACAGAATTGGATCAGCTCTCAGAACTCCTTTCCTGAGTAGCAGTGGAGTAGCCCAGGGTAGAGAAACCAGCTGTCACCTCCTGTATTCTGCTAGTGAAACTCCTTAGTTCCCTGAGGAACCCACTCATACACCAACCAGATGTTTTTAACGCTACACAGACAAAGATGAGAAATACTAAGCTTATTCTACTAGGAATACTAATTGTAAGGGCTTGCCCATAGAGGTGAGGCCACTACAGCTTCAGGCCAGGCTAAGCTAGCATTCCCACAGGGAATGCTCACACCATAGAGGTCAGTGTTCAGCACTGGCACAACAGCACCAACACACTCACCCTGCCCCTCTACCTGGTCACCACAAAGGGCTGTTGGGGGCAATGTGCACACAGGCTCTGGATCCCTCCAGTAACTGGGCAAGGAGGCTCAGCTCATCCAGTATCCAGTCTGGCTCTCCAGTCCACTCCAGTAACCAGCACATGGACATGGCCCATAGCTGCACTGGAGTTACTGGTTCAGCCCACCCTTGCACATCCCTGCTGTGCCTGCCCTCAGGTAGCTGGCCTTGAGACACAAGTCTGTTCTTAACTGGCCCTTGCAAGGCCTCTGCCTCTGCAGAGGGAGTCACACATAAAAAAGGATCCCAGCTGAACCCCACACCTTCCAAATCAGCCTAGACCTTGTCCCTCCAGGTGCCTCATGCAAAAATAGATGTGTCCAGGCCAGACTTAGAACTGCTCCAATACTAGGCTCCTTACCCGACTTGCTGGCTAAATCCAGCTCACTCTTCAAGTGACACATCACTCCAGGCTGCTGCCACTCCAAACGTGCAGCCCCTGTGACCCCAGGTCCCATTCCAGTCCCTGGCACTTTTCCCTCCATGCACATGTGCACACTGAATGGAGTTTCCTCTTCCAGGAAAGGGTGAGATGGGCTTAACAGTCAACACAGCCAAACAAGGACACACACCAGCAACCTGCTGCCACAGGACCAGCCCCTTTTATCCCCTAAACCATCAATTTCCCACACTTGATTGAAAGTCATCTTAACCCCTCCCTTTCCCCACCTTTGATCCCACCCACAAGCTCGAAGGGATTTTGCATTCATTCTGCAACTTTGTGGCACAGTGCTCAGAAACTAACCCTCCCACAGACCCTGAGGAGCCCGGATAAAGCCTTGCAACTCCTTGTCCACGTGCTTGGAGGAGTTCTGCTTTTGCCATCTCCACAGGGCACAGCCTCAAATCTGACTTGCACCTTTCCTGGAGACCACAATCAGCAAGGGCAGGAATGGCTCTGCGAGCCCCCGTGTGATTCACTTGATTAGTAAGAGATTAATCACCAAAGCACTGGCTTGTTTGAATAACAGTATTTAATCTGTACAGGTTGAGATATCATAAAATGTGACATTCCTACCTCATCTTTAGCATCATTCCCTTGGAGCTGAGCCCTCACCTGCAGAGGGCAGGTAACCACCACTCCCCAGCAGTTCTTTATGGTGTAAAAGTCACAGTGCAATTGCTTTAGTCCTAGACAGATGATTTCCCTCACTCGAGAGAGGGGAGATGTTAAAGCTCAAATGTTGATGAAATTTGTTACTGTTTAGGAATGCGAAAAACCCAGCTATTGCACACAGCCAGTTCCAGCTGAAACTACAGCAGTTAATTATTTAGCTGCCTTTACACTCCACACAGTTGATACTGATTTAGCCAAGAATGAAAGTAAAGCCAGTAACAAGATTTCAGAGTGATACAATTGTTGGAGGGCAGAATCTGACAAGCAAGTCCACAAGTCAAAAGCGTGCTTAAGAACAGCAGGAGGTTTTCCTATACAGGGAGAGGGTATGAGCTGGACAGAGGTCACCTTCCAGAGACAAGCATGAGAAGAACATCGGCTTCAATAGAAAGCTATGAAGTACAATAGAACAAATCTGTTCATATAATTGTCAGGATAAGTATTTGACATAGTTTATGTAAAGAATACAATACTTGAACATCTTTTAAAAATAAGCACAGATTTCATTTCATATATACACAACTGATTTTAATCATGTACTGAAAATAAATTACAGGAAATAACTTTAAAATGCAACAGAAGACAAGAGTTTCACAACAAACATTCCCACTGATTTTCCCAAGGGGGTGAGAGATTGCAGTGCTCAAGGCAGGTAAATATCACAAATATATCAAAAAACTTCAAATTGTTGATGCATTCACACATTTACATGAGCCACAAACATTCCTTTACAGGAACTGCACTTAGCTACCACAGAACCAGGTTTTGCCATAAACTACAAAACTTTGATACAAAATCGTATTTATATATTTATATTTCATATACATGCCCTATCTGTGATTTCTTAAAAAATAAAAACTAAACACACTGTACAGACAATCCTAACTCATTGCTTGGTAGCTGTAGGCAAAATTTTTGGATGGAATTTCTTCCCCAGTAGAATTAATGGCAATATTATATACATGAAGGCTAAACTGCAGAAAAAGACAGCTCAGTTCTGATATGCACCTCCCTCGGGACCAGGTCTGCGAGTTCAAGGCAAGACACCCTCTGTGCTGAGCCACTGCCTCCCTGACACCCCAGTTCTGCGTGAGGAACCCGCACATGCAACTGTGTAACACTGGTAAAAGGCAAGAAAGCAAGAGACGCGTTGCAATGGAGTGGCTGCTCCGATGGCTTCACCGGCCACACGCACAGAAACACTTGCTGGAGCTGGCGAGGGTGGCGCCGAGTTAGGGACATTTGGTGAGAGCACACCTGGTGTAGGTCTGATCATTACACTTCCCTGAAGTCGGCTCCTGCAAGGGACAGGTTGCCCCTGTAAGGCAGAGCCTGAACGGACTCACAACGCTGGGGAAGCTCCCCCTCCCTCCCCCACACATGGGTCACCAAGACTACCTAAAAACTGAGCCCCTCCCTCCCACCCCAGCAGGCTCCATGGCACCAGTTTGTCTGAGAAGCTGAGCGCTGACAAACTTAACTATTCCCCGGTGATGGCAGCAATCTGTGAAGCCAATCACACTAAACTACTTCTACAGTTGATTGTAAACTTTGGTTTATTTTTATTTATTTATTTATTTATTATTGAGTTCTCATGGTACAGCAAGCATGTCTAGGATGAGAGGGCAGAGTTGAAGAGGAGATGAACTGTCAGTCTGTCTTTAGTCTGGCATGGTGAGCCACCTGCTCGGTCAGGCCTGCTTTGATAGAGTTTTTTACAGACTGCCTCATATGATCCTCCATCAAATTATCACTCATGGGCTTCAACACCTGTGGAATGAGAAATGTGCAAAAGAAACAAGAAAATGAGGTAACCAAGGAAAATAAGATATAAAACCATATAAAGAGATGAGACTTGAAATCATGAAAAAACTTAGAATGATGAAGTCTGACACAAAGTGGCATGAACTGAAAGAGAAATTAATTCTGCTGCTAGAGTAATGAGGTTAAAGCAGTCACATGCTATGGACACAAGTGATATCCCTCCTACACAGCAGTATTTCACTGAATTCAACCACTTTACAGTTCCTAGAAGATGGATGTGCAATTCCATACCCCATATGCAGCATCAGTCTGGTATGGTTACAGCATTTATGCAGACCGGCCCAGACGGTCCAGCTTATTGTCCTATATGTGTAAGTGTGAACACTTCAGATACAGAAAGAAAGTTAAAAATACTGGCTAGTTTTTCTTCTTGTTATTGTTGGATGAGAGTCGCTGTCGCGGCACTGATGTAAGAGCACGACGAACCATTCGGCGTCTAAGGACTTCAAAGAGTTTGGAAAACACCTAAAACACGAATTCAGCTGTTAGGAAAATGGCTCTCACAACACAGCAGAAAGTCAATCAAGTTCAGAAAAAAAAAAACAACAACTTGATTGCCAGTAACTTCTCACCTTCCTGGGATTCCTCTGAAGCAAGGAGGGAAAAGAAAGGCAGAGATTCAGAAAAGTCAACAGCAAGAATGTGTATTTAATCAGAGTGACTCAGACAGGACTTACAGTGCTTTGCATATTACTGGTGATATGCAGCTCTAACAGCAACACTGCTGAGTTCTTCTGGAGACCACCTTCCTCCAGCCCACAAATGCTAAAGCTCCTGCCAGCATAAGCCAAGTTCTCCCCCTTCCAAGGAAGGCAGCAGCTAAACCAAGCCTTGTGTGCTTGGGGCATCCTGCAGCAGCTCCAGTAGTACTGGAGAGCCTCAATTTTAATCACTAGTGAGTGGTGCTAACTCAAGATTTAGTTACTGATTTATTTACCAATGCTCATTTCCTTACTTTTAAAAATCCACTTTTTCTGCTCCAGTGTAATGGAAAACCTGGCTGGGACCCTCAGCAGGTTGCTCAGATAGGCCTAGTGTACCAGTGCCTAGAATGAGCCTTGAACACAGGAATTTTTCAGCTGTGCAGAAGGCTCCGCTTAGTTATCTGCTCATGCCTCACAGGACACACTTTTATGTCACCCCAGATAATCTCGGTGCACTCTTTATTTCCAGTAACAACAGCAGGAAAGTGTTTCCTTTTGCTGGCACTGGACACAGCTAGTCTGAATGCTCCAGGAATTCCTCTACATTGGCCTTACTGGCACAGCTATGTCAACTGAGTTCAGGCAGCAAAATCTTTATGCAGAAAGTTTTCTCTTCCAGCTCTGTTATCCTTACAGTCACATCTTTTGTTTCAGGAATTTGTTGAGTATTCCTTGCAAACAGCAGTTGCATCCATTGAAGCTGTCACAGACAGCACAAGTCTCCCTGATGGAAGATACATGCTGTGCACCCTCTGGTAGTAGCTGCTGAAAGCCATCAACCAGCCAGTTCTCTCCAAGAACTAATCAGCCCTTCAGCATCACACCAGGAGAAGAGGGCAGTGTTTTGCCTTTCCTGTTGTACCATCTGAGATATTTTATCCATCATTTTGTCCATCCAAGTTTATCTATAAACATACCTTCAGAAACGGAATTCCTTGTTCTCAACAAGGAAAAAGTTTTGAAGAGTGCCCTACTCTTTACCATCAAAGCACCTAAGTAACCTTCTGCACCTTAGGTAACACTTCCTTGATAATATCCTAAGCTTATTTAACATTTCTTGTGTGCAGCATCTGCTCCTGAAGACAGCAATCACACTACTGAGCAGATTTTCCCTTTGGCAGCACTAGCATTCTCTTTTAGGTCTAGACCAGCTTTTCCCTCTCAGCACTGAACAGAAACTGTTTGATATGTCTGCTCAAGACAGCAAGATTTTGCAATAAAAACAGATACCAACCTGTTCCCATATAGCTTCAGCGATCTGATCAATGGCTGTTCCAACTTCTCTGAATTCCCCAGAGTACTTAACGTATGCCCAAGTACAAAATGATATAAGAGCCATCCCAAGCACGAGATTACACAGGGCAGCTATAGAGTTCATGCCAAGGAACCCAGTCAGTCCTGAGATTATGTACATGGCAAACATGACTGCAAATAGAGTGGCAGGGGTACGAGCAGCATAAAAGATGTTTTTGCCATCATTGTGCTTCACGAAATTTGCATAGATCTCATCAATTTCCACTTCGAGTTGCTCCTGGTAGCGCCGGCAGAACTCTTCCCCTCCCATCTTCTTCACAGAACGGAACTGCCGGATGGCACTCTCTCGGAAATCCTGGTGCTTCTGCTCGAGGTCCGACGGGGCAATGTAAGGCTTATCTCCCCCACACACCTGCAGGAGCAACCAGAGATCACGGAATCATACCCCAGGCATCTGCTGTTGCACCTGCCCCTTGCTGCCCTCCTCCCTGCTGCAGCTCCCTTCGCTCTGTGAGCTCCAGGCCCAGCCAGTGAAACAGCCAAAGGTATTCTGGATCACGGCAGGGCAGGAGCCTCACCTGTCCAACCACACACAGGCCCACAGCACAGGACTGAACTCATACTTCCACTGTTCTCTTCCTGCAAGCCCAGAAGGACAGGACAACAGCCAAATGCACATCCCTGCTTTTTCCCATAATGAAGTCCTCCACACCCACCAAAACCCCCTGGAAAATGGCTACTAGTCTCATCCTTCAAAACGTTCTTTTCACATTGCCCAGAGCATGCTAAATGCTAGGAGCTACTGAGGGATCAAGAGGCCATCACACAAATAACTGCCACTGTTTTCTTATACTCTGAGAGGCTGCACCTGTTGTTCCTTACATTTCAGGTCATTAGGGGGACAGTATTTTGATTATGCACATTCAGCAAAGGAGGGCTTTGGTTCTGAGGACAACTCAGAAGCTGCAGTAAGAACTACTGTTACATAATCAAGTTTTAAATCCAAAGAGTTCCCACTTCTGTTCTTAAAAATAGAAGTTTCAGAGCCATGTCAGATCAAGAACATCAAATGAGACATCTGGATAAACTATTCCATAATTTGTGCATATCTCTACAGTGATATAAAAATATACAGTACTGGGGAACATTACTATGGAAACAAAGTCTGTTTAAAAGAATATCTGTTTCTGTTTATTCCCTGCTCCAAGTTAGAAACCTTACAACTACAGTATCTCAAGAACCATTGAAGATTTAAATTTGGAAGGCAGACTTAACACTTATTATAAACACCACTTTTACTATTTCAAGACATTTTCCAAAATAGAAACAGGAGTTCCTTTAAACCACCAGAACATTTTCCAAACAGCCTGCTAACAAATGGAACTGACTTGTCTGCCACTATCACTAGGTCTTATTCTCATTTCAAAACAGAAAGCTACTTCAGCAATTAAGACCACAATTAGCCTAATTAATGGGGAGCTACGTTTGTAGCATGTTCTCACACCTACCAGTATTTCTGGTTGTACAATTTCACAATAAGCACAGTCCTGTTAAGCTTTACGGGACATGTGATGGTTTTCAGAATTTTCCATGATAAAACCTTGCATACCACTACAATGAAGTATGAAATCCATCCAGCATTCAGCTTAGAATGATATAACTATCTTCAAGAGAAGAAGAAAGAAATTATGTACACAGGCTTTTCAAAGTAATTCCTGTATTTCAAGGGGTTTCTTTCAATTTTTCAATCCTTGCATGAACAGCCACAATTCAGAAGCATGAGACTACAGAACTAGAATTCCACTACTGTGCAACCGTGGCACAACAAATGTCTGCTCACTTGCTTGTGCATTTCATGTAACAGGATTTTGAGATGCCTGTCAAGAGCCACAGAGGGAACTAACAAGTGGTGTATCCTGCAAACACATCCATTTTCCTACCTCCCCAGCACCAGACACCTCAGCTCAGAGCAGAGTGCAGAAAACATTCAAGTCCTGGCCCTCAGCTATTTTCTCTGAAGTGCTCACACAGAGTACAACATGGAAGCTGAAGGCTGCAGGTGTTTAGGAAAGGTTGTGCCACCATACCTGCTCCATGCCTTTGCTGTACAAGTCTTTTGCTCCTGCCACAGCAGCAAGATTGTTCGCCTCAGCTGTTGCCTAGAAAACATGGAGCATCCTGTGTCATTCACAGCATTCCCAGGTTTTACCCAGCATTACACTCACAACATAACCCCAAAACCTCCAGACTTCCTGATGGCCAGGAAAAGGCCACACAAAAATAAGTGAAGTTCAGCAGTATACATTAAAACACATTGCTGCCTTTCTTCAGCTTTCTAGCACAGCTGCAAACAAACCTCAGCTTGCTTGTACAGGCTTTTCATCATGAGTAATCTCTTCTGAATGCTTTACTGTTAATAAGCACGTAAGGGTCACTAAACTGTTATATATTTATCCTGGTACTGGATTATTCCCACTACCTGAGAGGAAAGAAGGAAAGCTGGTATTATTTCTGCATTATAGATGTACAGTTTTGCTGTCAATCATAACTGTCAATTCTGTGAAGAATTTAAGACTTATTTTTAACCTGTGTCATGTCAGGGACAATTATGCAGTTAAATCTACAAGATGTCATTTTCTGGATCTCCCAGCCAAACAGCAAATTACAGGAAATCCATGCTTAGACAGTACAGCAGCTAAAAAGCCCAACCAGATAGACCCCTCCTCCATTTGGTTTATTTCATTTGGTTGATGAAACTGAGGGAAAAGTATCACAGTTCAGGTGGCTTTCAAAGTACACAGATCCTTCAAGAAACACAGCTGTGTGACGGAGCTTCAGGCCCACAGCAGTCATGATTCTTCAGTTGCAAAGAACATAAAAAGTATACATCATCTAATCAGATTACTTGAAAGAAAAATAAAATACCTGCAGCATAGATTTTGGATGAGGTAGCTCCTCTCCTTGATAGATTTTAATATAAGCCTAAATGGAAGGAAAAAAACCAAGGTTTATTTTTCTAAACACTTATGTTTAAAGAGAATAAGAAATGAGGGATGAGACAAAGGTAGAGCTCAGATTATTTCTTTGCAATAGTGCTAAAGATTAAATTATGCAAATTTCTTCACAAAAGTCTGTCATTTTTTTCCCCTTCACTTTCCTGTGCCTGAAACTGGGACCCAGCAGGGCAGCAGAGCACCCTGACATCACCACTGTCTCAGGAAGTGACAGGTTTGACAGCAGGTTTCTGCTCCCTCAAATACATACGGTCTTTGCTAAACAGGTAATCTTCACCCATAGCAAAAGAGTGGAGATGACTATTCCAGCCTTTCTGGCAAGAGGTCTGCCCAAACTTACACCAGTGCTGGGAGAACCAATAATTACATTTCCTTACATGCCTTGATCTACTGAAGTGGAGGAGAAAAAAAACAGATCAAGGCACTTAATGCAGACAGAGCTGAGTAGACAAAACACTTCCAAGAAACTAAGCAGGCAGCCTATCCCTCTGTGCCCCACCCTACTTATCCTCCTTTCTTTCTCCAGGGTTTCAGAGGGCTGCAAGAGAACACATACATCATTTCTTGTCCAGCCCACAAGCTGGCCCATGCACAGCTCCTGGGGAGAGGTAACTGGGGAACAGCAGGCAGCAGCAGCAGCAGCCATTCTAGTGCTTTGGACAAGCTGTGCAAGTTATACCAGCAGGGCCACTCTCAGCCCCTTGAGGGGGGTCTAGCTTCACTCTTCTTCACACTGCTACTGCCTTCCTCCCTGCCCTGTCTACAAGCCTCAGGCCTGAGGATTTTTTGCTCTAAGGGAGCAGAGAACAAGGTTATCAGGGTCCCCATGTACTCAGTGTACTCCAGCTTGTAGAGCAACCTATAAAAACATATAGAGTTATACAGGATTCTGTTCCCTTGACAGCCTTCTTGTTTCTGTAGCTATTTCCTCCAAGTAAAAGCCCTACAGCTTCCAACTCAGGCCTCACAATCTCAGCTTCAGATGCACAGCCCCAAGTGAGCGGTCCTCTTTAGTTATGTAAGCATGGCATTTGTGCAGCACTCCACAGGAGTGCTCCCCGACTGGATACAGGATGTGAATCAGCTTTCCAGTAGAGGTTTTACACTTTGTTTTAGGATACAGTCCTTCCTAAATTGCTGCTGAATATGCACTCCCTTCACTGTACCTGAGTGGGTCCTAATAGAGAAAAACTGGAGCAAAAAGCAGCATGCATCCATGTAAACAGAAACACTGAACCTCTGAGCTCCCATGTTGATTTTATGTCAGAACACCCATCACTTCTGCATCCCATACCATGTCTTTCCTTTAAAAAAGTTACTTTGTTTTACAAGGGAAGTTAAATGAGCTCCGGTCTCAGATTCCTTCACTGCAGTTTGTTTCCTAACATCAGCCTAACTCTTCTACCCCAAAACTAGCAATGCAAAATTCCTGTCTTTAGGAGACAGTGGCATCATTCTTACTAAGCCAACTGTCTAAGTCATTCCAATTAAAAAAAAAAAAAAACCAACAAAACTACACACACCAGACCAATCCCTAGTGATGTAGAGATTATGTTATCACATTTCTGCTGGTGTCATCATGATACCAAAAAAAGCTCAAGACTAACAGCTGTGAGAATCATACATAAAGATTTCAGAGCATAGTGGTGCTACACATGCAAGTGTTTAGAAAGCACCTTCCTTGCATGATAAAAATTCAAAGGGGAGTATCTGAAATTTTCTTTGCACACCTAGCAGATTAAGAGCTGGTTTTCTATCTGTAAAAACTACATGAGATCTACTTTAATTAAAAATAAACAAAACAAACCCAACTGGGATTTCTAAGTAGGGAAAAAAAAATCTAATAAAGCCTGAGATATTTCAGCCTATTCACAGAGACTAAAATAAAAGCCATCAACCCACAAACTTTACTAACAGTAGCTTGCTAAGAGCTGTACTGTTGGGAAGGAGTGTGCCAATTCTGGAAAGTCAGAGTAATGAAATGAAAATAAAATTGAGCTGACCAGCAAATGTCAGCCTCTCTTATCCTCTCTGGGAATAACATAGCCTAAAATTAGAATACTGTCTTTTAAGCTATTAGCAGAAATAATTAGTATGAGTTTGCTTACCTTGAAGTATTCTACAAGATCTCTACAGGTCACCTTGGATCCACTAATCTCTTTTTCTACCAGGTTTTCAGGGGCAAGCAGTAACGGTACCAAATTCCGCAGTTCATTCTTAAAATCTTCATCTATATCTAGTAAAATTCAATCAATTCCAGGGAAAAAAGTGGTTAGTTTTCAATTTTGTATTTCTTAAAGGAACACTGATAGCCCATGATCCTTCTAAATCCACAGCGTCACAACTCTGAACTGCATTTTTAAGGTATTTAAAAGCTTACATACATAATATATTAAGTATAATATTGTTAAGTTCTACCTACTCTCACTCCACCAATCTTAACTTCAGACTAGGAGAAAAAGGTTCTACTGTCCTTTGAATATTTAAAGTACATTTCCCCAATTACATCAATGCACAATGACCCCACAGCTGTATGCCCTCAGCACAGCATGGGTTGGCTTCCCAACACTGCAACTCACTTTTATAGCCTTTGCCATTCTGATGCATTCCCTCTGTTGGGGGGACAGACATCCATTGGAAAAATCCCAACTGCCTCTCATTCTGCAGTAACAGAACCCTACAGCTTTTATTTCAGCCATTTCAGAGCTGACTTGTGGTCCAGCAAGCTCTTAGAGAGAAGTCTTTCAAGAAAGTCAAGTCTTTAATCTTGCAAATTCTGCCCTCTGGAGCCCATAGTTATCTTTGGAATCTCTATTTAATGACTTTTAAGCATGTCTCAAGTTATCAGATTACAATGAACAGCTAGACACAAAGATATCCATTCCCTCTGCCTGCTTAATTCCTCTGCCTTTAAACCACTAAAAAAAGCACACGGTACACATTTCTAAATTCTGTGGTTTCACCTTTTAGCCTTGTATTTTCCAGTCAGGCATTTCAATAGCTAACCACTACAGTGCTTAACTCCCATCATATAAGAAAACAAACTCAGTGATCTAAATCAAGAAACATTAAATGAAAAGCTTCCTACCATTCAATCTCCCATCAAAATTTGGATTTGTTGCAACTTTAAGACCAGGGTGGGGCAACAGGAAACACCCAAGATTACTGAAACAGGAGTGAATATGCTTCCTTACATTCTGTAGCTCTTCATGTTGGTTTTGCTTTACCTGAAGAAAAAGAAAGGCAGTAAGAACTGCTACCAGTTTTATGGCACTACAATCAAGATGAGCCATCATCCTAAAAGCAGTAAGAGCACAAAAGGGTGTTTAAGCTTTTATTCCTGAACCTAATAATGTCAACTTTGCATATGAGTGGAAACACCACAAATGTATTTTATTAGCACAAGGAGCCAGCTCATGCTGCATCACTGCCTTGACAGCAAGGTGTCACGTAGGAGATCAGAACAGGACTACTGGAGATAACTTACCTGCAATCTTTTCTCTAGGAACTTTTTTCCTCCTTCCAAGCCATATGCATGTTCATAAGGATAACTCCAATCTCTAATTAAGAACATTAATGTCTGTAACAGGAAGAACAACATGAGTGAACGGTTTGCATCCTTCCTAAGGTCAAAAATTCTATCACATGTGTGATTAAGTATTTGGCTGCTCTAAAACTAAATATATCCCAGATTACAATTAAGTATACTATGTAATTTTTTTGGTATATTTGACTGCTCAAAATGAAGCAGCCTTGTAGTTCTGTGGTGCAAGTGTTCGCTTGTTTAAAAAAACAACTAAACAAAAAACCCACCACCAAACAGGACCTTTTCTCAGAACCATCTACCACCAGCAAAGACCAACCATATCTCAGCGTAATAAACAAGAAGGTAGTACAAAAAATTTCTCCTTAATACCTGCACATCCCTTGACATTTTGATTCCTTTTATGCCTTATAACTCAAGCACAAAGCTATACTTGCCCAAAACATGATCCTCTTCAGCATTTTTCCATTGGGTTTTTGCAAAGCCATGTAGCAATAGTGAAGGAAAATTAGTCTTGCAAACAATTGGTTACCTTCAGCCAAACTAATTTACCTTCAAAAATTCTCCTGAGCTCATTTTCTACACATTCAATTGTTTAAATCCATTTAACACATAGTTTACCTGAAACGGCTTTTGGTAGATTTCTTCCATAGCTAGTCTTCCATATTCTGTAAACAACTGAAAGGAAGAACAGTGTAAGGATGTGCCACATAGAAAACACAATTTTCTACTGTAAAATATTCTGCCACTAAAAAATAAAGGCATTCAATCTCGTATCTTACTGTAGCTGGAGAATGGCAAATAAACCCCAGTAAAGAGCAATACCAAGCCTCAGTAAGATTCAGGTAGGAGACATAGTTCCCACTGGCTTCACAGTGCCATTCCTGAACTGTCAATACACTGCAGCTCTAACTGGGTGGCTTGTGGGCTATTCTCAGAGAAAAGCTGGCTGTATCTCTCACCAAGCCAGCTTCCAATACTTGCTTCCTAGGTTAAAGAGGTAAGCCTGTCTAAATTTGCCCCTTACTTCCCACAAAAGGTTTGTTCCTGGAATTCCCAGGGAACTTGGCTCCAGCCAATATATCAGACATTTAAATACAAACCAAGTTCAGCAGCTTCTCAGATCTCTGCTTCAGCCCATGACCTTAACTAATAATTGTTCCTTCCCTCCAGTATAAAGGCAAGTATCAGCTGTCTTCCTCTCATTGCTTTCACCATCTTTAATACCACCAGCAGTAGCTTTTCTCAGTGGCCTGAGTAGGCCAAACCACCCACAAGACCAGGAATTAGAGACTGCAGAGTCTGTTTCAGCAGAGGTCAATACTGGCAGAGATTGATCCATGCCAGCCTCCTTACAGATACTGGAGGTCAAGCTGATGGAAGCACACCAGAATTCTCCAGTACCAGGCAACCATTGTTCTGCATTAAAGTAACTCCTGGAGTGTCTCAAGTAAATTATGGCTCAAAGGACAGTTCCTGTGTTGATCACAAGAGCATCTGAGAACTTACAAGACTAATTTAACACAGTTTAACTTCCAAGTCCTTTTCACCCTGAGCAAAAGCAGCTGTGAAGTGGCCAAGCACCCACAAGAGTCTAGCTTCTTTGACCCAAACTCTTTACCTCATTCACTTCCCTGCTACATGCAAAAGGCAGTCAGAGACTAACAGTATCTCAGAATTACATCAATTCCTATTAAAACAGAAATCAGCAGACCATGATTCCTTGCTGCAACTTTAAATGCATGAGTGTCCCCTACCCAGTGCTTGTATTTATCATCCTTCCCTTCCTTCCCTAAAATCTCACCTTCCAGTATAACACAAATAAGTTGTTTTATTCATATTACACTGAGGCTGTTAAAGGACCAAAGTCTCGAGGGAAGCCTGGCTTTCAAATAATTACCTATGGATTTTTTTTTTGTTTTCAGTGCTTGGTTGGGGTTTTTTTGGGGTGTGGGGGGTGTTGGCCCAGTGATACAATCCTGTTAATTGAGAACAACTTCAAAAGACTACATTTAGCTAGTGCCCTTCTAGCATTGGCAGTCAGTCTGTTGTAGCACTGAAGACACACAGAACAGTTTTAAGCTGTGACAAGGTCTTGGCCTTGGCATTTGGTAATACACAAGCTATTCTCTAAAGCTACAGGTTTTAAGTTAAGGAGATAAGGTTCTTGCACCATTCACATGAAGCCAGAATTTGGTGGCCTTTGACTGCAATGTTCCATTAGAGGATAAAAACCCATGGTGAAGAAAAGACAACATTCTCCTGTGCTTTTATTTCTAAGCAGAAATAAAACTGCAGAAGTTTTTCATATAAAAAACCAGAGATGGCTTCTGGGCAGAAGACTCTTTCTGGCCTGACCCAAACTCCAACACTTCCTTACAAATGAGTTATGAAATAACATTCATTTTCCTATTTCAGGAAAAAAGGCAAACATTGGAATTTCACCATTAAGGACTTCCATAAATAATTTTCCTTTCTCATTTTTTTTCAGAAATTTCAGAACTTGCAATACAGAGAACAGACTTTAAAAGAATCAGCCAGATTAGAAGACTGTACTATTTTACCTCTACATTGGCACAGCAGAAGCATCATGCAGTTGATGCAAACACAGTTTTTACAGACAGTACCAGTTTTAGTATCAGGTCAAATTCAGGGTTTTACATGAAGTAGCAAACAGCTCCCAAGTCAGTTACATGAGTAGTAACTTCTAGAATATTGTCAAGACTATCAGTTCAAAAGCAGTTTAACATAAATTCACCATATTCCTACCTGCAAATGTTGAAGGTCATCTTCCTGAATATTCTGAGACAAGTTGTATACCTGCAAGAGACAGTGAGAGAATTAGTGTCACATGAAACCACTGCCTTACATTCATATAGTCTCTTTCACACACTGAGTATTTTTGCTCCCTCCAGAAAAAGTGTAGCTACCCAAAAGTCAGCAAGTAGAAAGGTGTCACAGAACACATCTCAAACAAAAGTCACCTCCTTATTCAAAATCAATCCACCTGAGCCAATTCTACAGGACAGAAGTAGTGTTCTATAGGCTGCTGCTCCTTTGAAGTTGTAGCATGTCTGAAGCAAGTCACTTGTCACACCACTTTTGACACTTCTAAGGCACAAGCTCAGAAGTAGTTTTGAGTATAGCACAATTGTCAGGAGTTTAATGGACACTTTAACAGAAGAAGCAATTTTAAGTTTGGCTGATCACAGCATAACGTCACTCCAAACTGTATCTAAAGCCTTAAAAAGATATTCTGTAACACATCTGTAAAGAAGCAGTTGCTAATTTGATGTCTTGGCGGGGAAGGGGATTTCCCAGTTCTGTCAGCAATTTAACTGGGCTTGGCCTTCCATAACCTTGATTCCACTGAGAAACCTGCATAGTTTACGTACTACACTGAAAATAAGACAAGTATGGAATTTTAAATCAGAGTTGGAGGAAGATATGCAGGTGAACTTTCCAAGTGTGGCTCGAGAGATACTCTTTGCATGTTCAGGATAGAGGGTTCCACCATTATTTGCCAGCATGGATATTCTCACCTGGACAGAGCTCGTCATGGTGCTCAGGGCAAAAACCGTAGCACAGTCTTTGATAGTGGATTGGCTATCAAAGGCACCTTGGGTATCCATGAGTAGTACAGCAACCTGGACAGTTTGAAAGAACAGCAGCAGTTAACCACATCATGGACACTTCCACACTCCAGGCCACTGGAATAAGTTCTATTTCAAGCAGAGCAACTCTCTGCCCACAGACTAAACCTCAGCCAGCTCTCTGCACATGTGACTACGCACACCCACAGCAGAGTAAGCAGTAGCCAGAGGGCCCTGGCATCAGCCTAAAGTCCCTGGCCCCACCTAGCTCCCTTCTCCCACAGAAATAGCCCTCCTTGTCCCAGTGGGTATGCAGTGCAGAGTAACTGACAGCTCTCCTTCACGGGAAGAACATCAGTCTCAGCTGCAGATCTAGCATAGTTCATTAGAGCAAAGAGTAAAATGGTTACTTATAAATATATTTATGTATCTTAAAATAATTATCTTCAGCAGAAAACAAGATAATAGATACTGTCTTCTGGAATGACAAGGAA
This sequence comes from Notiomystis cincta, assembly GCA_013398075.1. Lineage (NCBI taxonomy): Eukaryota > Metazoa > Chordata > Aves > Passeriformes > Notiomystidae > Notiomystis > Notiomystis cincta. The sequence continues at coordinate 70,983 of VZRX01006702.1, forward strand.
GGAAGTGACTAATGAAAAAAAGTTAATCAGTCCAACTCCCATCTTTAGGACCTATTACAATTCCCTTCTTTTTCCCACTGGTAAGCAAGAACAACTGAGAGATTTGTCCCCAAAGCATAAATAGATCCACACAACATAACATTTTTTTTTAAACCACAGAAATGCTTGGTTAGCTGTGAAATTTGTTAAAACTTCTTGCACAACACTAAGCCACTATTTTTAAAATCCACGTCCCACAAATTGAGCATCAGGTGCTTCCTTCGCAAATGCAAAGAACATGAAATTTAAATAATCTAGAATTGATGGTTCAGAATATGAACAGTTCAAGATCACCACCACTACCGTGGAGTAAATATTTATAAATGACATAACACTTTGTTTCAGCATAAACACCTCCAACTAAACTTTGCAGTTAAACTGACTTAGGAGTTAAAACAGAATCAAGTTAGTGCTTTTTTTCCCCACTGTTAGACTTAGTGCTTTTTTATAGAATGCCTGTTAAAATTATATGGAAGGACCAGCTTACAGACACTAAAGTACTTACAGCCATGCACTACATTTCACTAGAATACAACTAGAACTGTATTCTCATATGTATATTCTCACCCTTCAAAGAACAGTGTTTGTTACAGAGCTTTTCACCACAGCATTTGTCTGTAGATGGTATTTATAGCCATTACAGTTTTACAACATTCCCAGGATAACCCACCCATCAGCCTGGACAAGGTAGACTTTACCAAAACAAAGTACTCTCAGAATGAGACTATTGTTATATTTTTCTGGCTTGTAAGAATCAATCTCCATTCTTACACTGATATACAGTTTACACAGCTACTCAGTGCAAAGGAAAGCAATTAATGTTCAAATGGCGACTGTGAAATCCATGACATTAAAGGTGTACACAGAGGCAAAAATCCTATTTTAGTTTTAGAATGACAAAAAGAATTTAGGCTGAAAGGGACCTCTAAAGACCATTTTGTTCCAACTCTTTTGCCATAGGCAGAAACACTTTCCACTAGACCAGGTTGCTTGGAGCTCCACTGAACCTGACAAGGAACACTTTCCAAGATGGGCATCCACAGCCTCTCTGTTTTATTACAGAAAAAAAACCAAAAAAACCCCAACAAACCAAAAAAGACACCCATCACACAGCCAAACCAAAAAGTCCACAACTTCTCCAAGGGAGACCTTGAGTAAATCAAGGTAAGTCAAGCACTCACCTTTGTTCCATTAGGTTTATCAATTACAAACACTTCACTCCAAATCTGAATGCCAGTGGTCTCCCGTTCACATCCACCTCTCCATGTAAACCCGGTCAAAGGCTCAGTGTTTCCACCTATCCAGCAAGGGGAAGTCTACAAAACAAAAGGAAAAAAACTTATGTAAAACCAAGGAGGAGATTTATCATTTTTTTAAAATATTATGTTTTAGCAGACTTCCACATCGTTATTACTTTCCTCAGAGCCAGACAACAACACTACACAAAATATTAAAACACCCTGCTACTCTGCTGTGTTTTCAGATCATTCACAATGCAACACCACTGCATTTCAGTGACTGCACAACTTTTCAGTCACTGAAGAGTAAACAGGCACAGTTTTTCAGTCTCAAGCACTCAGAGGTATTGAGAACAGCAGAGTTTTGTCTACCAGTTCCATTCTCACAGTTGAGAAAACTCAGCTCAAACATAATAGCAGATATTTCAACTCAGGAACAGCTAAAGCTCTGCAAAGGACAAAACACTTGATCTTAACTTCATCCTCTCCCTTGCCCCTCACTAACAGCTGGCTAAGCATTTGGGTGCCTGCACTAAAGAAGCCTCCAGAAGTACAAGACTCCCAATGCCATCTTGCAGGAGTCACAGAGAATAGGTAAGGACCAGAAGAACTAAAATCTATACTTGCCAGATACAGAGAAAAGGTCAGGTCAAGAGTTTGATATACACCAATCAATCCATCTATATTAAAGTTTTACTGGGACATTGCCCAATTTGTGAGAAGCTATCCAAGTACAGTTGTCAGCTAACATTCCTAGCTGATGGAATTGTAAGGAGGTCTTCAAGGACAGGCAACACAGAGCAGCAGCTCACACACAAGAAACCAGCCATTATATGAGCACATCTAACTTAGAAACGTAGTTCATGCATTGGGCAAGTAAGGAGGATGAGCAGGCACCCCAAGGAGGTTTCAGCTGTAATAGGTTTTTCTGTAGCCCCCTCATCAGCTGAACTGTTGTCTGCCTGCCGCTTCTTTCATGAAGGATTTCAGTGTATATAAACCTTTCATTCATAGGCTAGAACATAGCAAGGTGGCATAAGAGACATTTAATGAATTTGCCTTGAACTATCCAGAGTAGATTACCACCCAGGAAAGAGTCTATTGAGAAGGTCAAAGGACTTCTCAATTCACTAGCTCTGGGCTCTACCTTGCTGACTCCACACTGGCACTTTAGAGATAACAGCTCAAGACATTTCTTCACATTTCAGAACACAGCAGAGACTGTACAAAATAAAAATACTTGAAACAACTAAGTAAAACTGCTTATTTCTAAAGGAGGATGGGAAAAAAATCTGCACACTTTCCTCATGCATAGCAGCATACAGGCATTCCAGCAATTCTGCACCAGCATGTTCCCAAATACTAATAGCACCAGTCAATTCTGCTACTTGGATCAAAGGTGAGATGAGCAGAAAAAATTCAGAAAATGAACAATATGAAAGGTATGAAAGTGAAGAGTTCTACAGGTCTTTACAGGTAAGTTGTTTGGGTTTGTTTTTTTGGGATTTTTCTTCCTGTTTATTTTGATAAGCACATACAGCTCTACCAGAAAGACTAAGCAAACCCTCAACAGCTTTTCTTTGTAGTTTTTTTATCCCAGAAGATGCTTATGCTTCCAGAGACCACACTAGAAAAGAAAGCTCCAAGCCGGCTTTGTGCTGCAGTACAGTCCAGGACACAGTTTGGCAATGTTGAATCTTATTTCACAGTCAATGGACTGCAATTTTTTACTTTTCAAAAAGAATCTGTACTGCTATTCAGTATGTTCCATTCTTCTTTTATACAAAAATACTTTATCCCACTTTGGTCCAGACATTATTCCTATTTGTAATCAGACCGAAACTACACAAGCAGTTTGACAAGTCCTTCAATAAGCACTAGATATGACCTCATTTGATTTCACACATGATTTATATCACAGGAGCCTCTGGTGTTTTAACAGGCACAACTTCACCTGAAGTTACTTCATCTTATGGATGATGTACTCAAGTCTGCCTCTGACTGACCTCTGCATTAGCTGGAAGCACTCCTAGATTGTTACCTACATCTTTCCTTAGCTAAGGCTCAGTATTTTAAGTCTCCATCCATCAAACTGGCTTGAAAGATACTCAGGAGATGGGACGAAAAGAAGGCTCCTACCTGAAATCAAGCTCAAAGTTGCTCTACAATTTTATCTCAGTCACCTAAAGGGTAATTTCTCTGAATTTACTCCACACTAAGGAAAAGTCCAATGCAGCTTCATTTGCCCAGTGCATTAATACACAGTACACCTTTAAGATCAATTCAAAATGAGAAGGTGACACTCCTGTAAAAAAAAATAAACTTTTACAGCTAAACTTACAGGTGTTGCTGCACCCAACTCTTATTAAAGCTCAAGACCACAGGATCCTTGCAGCAGCTTGCTGGGTACAGAACTGCTGCTGTTCCATTTCAAAAGAGCCATCATAACACCAAGGGATCAGTGCTTGAAACAAGATGTCCATCTCCCTGAAGTCAGTGATCAATTTCTGCCATGCCAAAATCCTACCAGCTGGCACCAGTGAGATTTTTATGATGGCAACTTTTCACATGACCTCCTGTCCTCAGTTTAAGACAAGAATATGAGATTCTGAAGTTTTTTTGTTAAGTTTCTCCTTATGCATGGTAATATCCAAATAAAAGGACATCCCAAAATTGCTTGACTGGCACATGAACTGAATGCAGTCACCTTAATATTTTGTGCAATATTTAGTTCACAGAAAACAGACTTGCAATTGAGCCTGACTAAAGATGGAGGGTTCACACTAAGTACTATAAAACTCTACCAAGATCTCTCCTCCTGTACTACATTTGGATAAGCAGAAGATATCATTTGACTTCATACAACTCAAGAGTGCTCCAAAGAGGAGGTGTTGCATTTATCCTACATCACCCCGAGTTCCCATCAATCAGTTTGCAGCCGTTCTGATGCTTGTCAAACTCCTTCCCTAAGCCAATTTACATCACTGAGCTGGCAGAAAAACAATTCAGCAAAGTGCAGTGTCTTCTGATGCATCAGTGACTTGGATCTGCTCAACTAAGGGTCTGCAAGCATTACAGCTTCAGAATAGAAATGCCTGGCTGCAAGAGCCAGAGCAAGACCTCTCTGCTCTTGGTAAGAAACAGCTGTTAGAGTAGATGGTCAAGCTTGCTTTCATCTTCAGTTTAAAAGAAACAAATTCTATTTTGAAGGACACTTACAGAAAACTGAGAAAAGTGACTGCACAATAAAGGAAACAGAGAGGCTTGATACACACGGCTGAAACAGCATTTCAATCTGTTTTGCTTTATGAACATTTGTTTTATTTCAAGATCTGAAAATTAAGAGTACTCGTTTAAAGCTGAGCCCTTCCATTTTCAAAAGGAACTTGTACTACCTCTACCCAGCCCAGCATCTTGCTCAGATCACTGCAGGTAGGAGTTTGCATTTTTCTTTGTTTGCATGGCTTGGTGGGGGTTTTATTGTTTGGTTAATTTTGAACTGAGACAGGACACTAGATAGGGCTTTACACACACACACAACACCACCCACAGGGCATCTGTATCAAATGAAACCTTTTTCTTCCCTAGGTTAGAAGAGTCTCAAGAAGGTAGTAGTATCAGCTTGCTACACTGTATTCCTCCTACCCGATCTGCAGGGTCTTTCCTCCAGAGCTCTTGATAAATGCAGAAGAGGAACACAATAGCAGGCACCACTGGGACTGAGAGAAGGAAGTCTTCATTTGCCAACTCTCAGCAGCTTTTATGCAGTAAAATATTTCCCATATCCCTTATTTCCTGTAACTGCAGGGTTCATCTTGATTTTCCCTCAAGCCAGCTAGCACAAATTAGCTCCAAAGAACAGTGACCAAAAAGGGAATCAGTTCTGGGTTTTTTAGAGCTTCAAAAAGCAACAAACCACTGACCTATCAATATTCACAATGCAGACTAAAAGAAACACCCCACAACCTGTGGCAGGCAGATGTGTATAATTCACAGAAGATCCTACTCCACTTTCTCCATATAAGCCAAGGTTCAAAGCATAGTAGTCGCAAGACAATGCTAGCCAAAAGCTACAAACTAAAAGAAGAAATTAAATTTTGGATCAGGCATTAAACAATCAATAACTTAAAAGGATTTTAAGAGTTCCTGGGCTGCATTCAGGAATGCATTCCAAGCAGCAATCAGGAAACTTTCTCCTTTTTGCCATACTTCATATTTAAGCAGATTTAGCCCTCCAACAGCTATCAGCTAAGACTTTTATTTTGCAACAATGGGCAAGTGAGTGCTATAATCTGATTTCAAGAAATAAAGTCAAAGCAAGGTTCCTCCAAGTCACCACCTGGAAAAGCCCTTCCTCAAAGCTCAACTAGAAGGCCATCACACTCCATCATTCAAGTTCTTCTTGTGTCTACTGGGACACCAATGAATTCCCTTGATAACTGCAGGAAAAGGTACATTGAAAGACTGTCACTTCTTCACAGTGTAGAAACAGAGTAGCTGACTTCCCCTCCCCAGATATATAAGAAAATTTTGACCTGATACATTTATGTTCAAGTTAACAAACTCAAAGGGAAGTGACTAAAATACCAAAGTATTTTTCTCCTGCAGGAAAAATCCAAATTACTCACCCTGTTATACATGTATCTAAGCATGAAGTCCAGCAGAAAAGATTTTCCTTTGCGGAAGGCTCCTGCTACAGACACAACTACTATGTTAAGGTCTTTAATATGTTCCTGAAGCAAGATTTTTTCCAATGCTGTTTCATCTAATTCAAAGTTATGGTCATCTTCATGAGCAAGGACAATCTGTATGGGGCGTGGCTTATCCAGTTCCACCTCATCATCTGAGTCTGGCAGGGCATCATCCTCTTCTTCTTCATAAAGCTTACCTGCAAATTGACAGGTGAGAACACAGTAAGTCAGACCTTAGGACAAGAAACACTTTTTTTTCCAAAGTGAAGCCTTGCTGCTAGGCTCACATTTCCAGCAGCAAGGGTGATGTTTTTGTGAATGCAAAGAGGTCAACAGTAGTTCCCTGTCCATTTTCATCAGCTTTCTGTCTAGCCTGTATTTCAGATCTTCTCTCTTTCAGATATTCTCTTTGTATTAAGGAATCACAAAACCCCTGCAACTCTGATTTTCAGCTTCAAAACCCCTTTTAAAGTCATCTTAAGTGTAACTGCTATTTTAAAAAAAAAAATCAAGGGCCTTTTATCTGAAAAAAAAAAAAAAAAAAGAATGTTTTCATGCCTGTTTAAAACTAGCTCCAAAGAGGACCAAAAAAGGGCATTTTTCTATCACCACCTTCCTGTACTGTTGTAAGGGGGGGTCAGGGGAAATGAATGTTTTCTGTCAGTTTTGTTTGCCAAAAGGTACAACAAAGACCATGGATCTAGTATGGAAGTCCAGGATAACAAACACCAGATGAATAAACTCCTCTCTAATTCCAACACTGTTTCAAGTCTCAATATAACACAGACCTTAGAGAACCTGTTCATTGTTTGCAAGAGGATAAACTCCTGAGCACGTGCATGCCCTAACACTTCTGGGATAAGAAAATTTAAAAAAAAAAAATTTAAAGTAGTTTCTCGCTTCATATTCTTCCTACAACGCACTATTAAGCAAGATTTACTAATATCAACTCTTTAAAAACAGTTAAGAGACTATCTTACACACAATTTAAGAATCCATACTCTTCCAGGATAAAACAGTAACTGAAAAAACTATAATTCAGATTAAAGTTATTAATGAATGACAAGGTAAAACAGCCCTTCAGACACACACTGTAACAGCACCAATATCCTGCTTTCCTGACTTCTGGAATTCAGGAGTTAATCGGATGAGAGGCCTAAAAGAAAACCAAACTAACCTATCCAAGATGAAGTCTCCTCTCTTGTTCAGGCACCACAACACTGAAGTTTGCCTCACTTGCAGAAATCAATTCTATCATTCCTGACTCCACTTATCCTGGCAAGCATCTGGAAAGCTGCTTTGTACTTCCAGGATTGCCTCCCACTCCCAATTTACATTTTGCCATATTCTATTCCAACCCTATGTGCACAAACCTAATCCAGGCACCTTCCTACCCAGTTACTTCTCTGGGATTATCACATATGATTTTCAGCACACTATCCTTCTAGTCATGCCTGGATTTCCGAGACAAGGCAGCAGCCACCCTGAGTACCTTGATGTGCTGCTCACAGAGACGTTTCCTGTGGAGCCCACAAGAAGTGTTCTCCTCCAGGATGCATCCATGAGGCACCATGGAACACAGAGTTTCATTCATTCATGGCAGAGAACTTGCCAATGCTCACAGGACCTGCCAAGTCACTCTTGCCAGACTTTGCACATGAGATACCATTCTCAGCAAAAGACTTACTAACAGGGCTCCGACACACTCAGTTTTGTGGATCTAATGAGACACTACAGTTATCACCATGAATTTCAAAAACTGGTAACATGGTGACCCTAAAGTTGCTCTAGCAAATGCCTCCTTACCCAGACAACACTTCATTTAATTGCAAAATGACAGAGGATGTTTCTGTTTCCAAGCACCAAATCTTGTGCTATCCCAAAGGCCAGTGGCACTAAATCTTAAAAAATTTGGTTTGAATATATTAAGCAGGCATGGTACTTGGTTTGTACAGGAAGTACACTCGAGTGCTTAAATCCTAAGCAGCTAGAACTAAACTCCAACATTATCCAAGTGGGTATGCCAACAGACCCCAGCATCATCCTAACTCAAAGTGATTAACAAAGCAAGCCAAAAAATTTATTATACTAGCAGGCCTGACAACTGGAAGGAGTAACTTTTAAAAGAAAATCTGTCAACAGGACACCAAACTGTACAAACTACATTGACACAATACTGGTCACCACTTCAGAGGAAAGTCTCACCTTTGGCCTAAAGCTTTTGTATTCCCAGATATTAAACAAGCCCTCTTTTTTGAAAGACTTTCAAAACAGGCTTTGCCCCATATAGGCAAGATCCTTTGTAGGCCAGAAAACTTGGGAGGATAGGCCAGGTGCAAAGGGATGAAGATTTTGACAGTCAGAAAGAAAGCCTCCAGCATCATAGCCTAGAATCATAAAGGGAATATTCTATTGATAAAAGCATTAACATTAGATAGTTCCAAAAAGACACACCTGTGTTTTGGAAAACACATTCACACAATGTTTCTAAGCCTCTGCTTCAAGGTATGTCTCTGATAATAAGTGTAACTTGGTTACTCAGAACAGCCTCAAATTCTTTTATTTAAATACACACTTTAGCTGCAGTAAGGGATTGAGTCTGTAAACTAGGGCAGACTGAAAAATACTTTGAAGCCACACCTGCAACTTCTCTTCATTCACTTGGAGCCTGACACTAACCATCCTGTCCTACCTGGAAGTCATCAAAATTTGTCAGATCTCAAAGCCCTCAAGCTGTAGCAGCATCCTTGTGTCAGTGCAGAGCACAGCCACCCAAAACCTCTTCAGGCCAAGAAGATTTCTGAACAAACAAGTGGAATGGTCCTTTATCATTAGTTATTTATAAACGAGCAGACTCTCCCTATCACAAGGAGACAGTACTATCAAGAGCTTGCACACAATATGCCCATTAAAAGCTCACATCTTGTTAACAGCATTCAGCACCACTGAAGCTCATTAGCTCAGAGGGAACAGGAGAGAAGATTCATCCTAGACCCTACTCAACTCCTATTAGACTTCACTCACCAGCAGAAATTGGAAGAGAATTCCAGAGCAACAAGTTGAGTTTGGTTGGTTGGTTTGGGTCAAGTTGGTTTGTTGGCTTTTTTTTCCCTTTGATTAACCAGCCTAATATATCTGAAAGTTCCCAACCTACCTACAGAAAAGACCATCATGGCCATCAGTCAAGCAATTTAGAGGGTGGAGAACTACAGTGCTGACAGCTGTGAAAGCAACTTGATCCATCCAGAAGAGCTGGTTTGCTAACTTCATGCCTGAGTGGCAGAGAATGCCCCTCCTTTTAAGATTTTGAACTAGTTGGCAATTACCAGGACAGACGTTGCACAGGTCAAGCATGTTAACTACAGAACAAGTGCTACTGCTTGTCCCAGCAGCATAATCAGCATATGCCACTCTGTCAGGAGTCCTAGGCAGATGCCACACCTGGTTTTGATCCTTTATCCTGCCTTCTGGCTGCTCACCCTGTCGCTCTGGCAAGTCATTGTCTCAGGCAGCACTTAGGAAGCCTTTCTAGAAGGCTTCAGTATCATGGGCAGAAAGATCACATTCTACTTCCAAGAATTACTTTCAGTGCAGCCTCTGGAAAAAAAAGTCAGGGCAAGAAGCAAGTTTTCCCCCTTCACAGTCCAGTTTTCTGCAAAGTTCTCAAAGTAGTTCACAAAATAAACATGCTGACAGCACTAGAAGGTCAACTAAGACCAGAAGTTTATGCAATTCAGAACTCAAAGCCCTGTACCTTGGCTGTCCCCCCATTCCTCACCTGCCTCAGCACAGTCAGTTTACTACTCAAAACTCAGAATTTAAGCTGATTTGTTCTAAAGCCCGCAGACTGCTCTAGGTTCTTGTAATAGTCCAGTCCCAGCAAATCAAGTATAAAAGAGATTAGTATTAGCTTCAGAAGAGGTGGCATTCACAGAATGACCACTTCTACACTGAAGTCTTCTTAGCCAGCTGGACAGTACTTTGGACCTGCAAAGTTCATGGCAGCATCCCTTTATAGGTCTCCATCACAATACATTTTGGTACTGCTACAGAGGCAGCCAAAACAACAGACTTTTGTTGGTTTGGGGGTTTTGTTTGTTTTTTATAGTACATTTCAACACTTTGCTAAGCCCAGTTCCATCCCAGTAATGGAGTTACCAACCCAGCACATCCAGTCCAATACATTCACATGGGGAGTGGTTGTTTCAGAGGAATGTTCCATGGTCTGCATACACAACAGAGAGGCAACGCTGCCTCCTGCCACAGTATTAAAGACAGGCTGGTAGACTCACCCAACTCACTCATGGGGTTGATCTAAACTGTTGGAAATTCAAATGTGCACAGAAGATCTGAACCTCAGGCTTTTAGTACATACAGAAAAGTCCTCATCTGTCAAACCATATGGCACTAGAACCTGCAGCACAGTACTGCAGCCCAGAAAGTCACAGCTATATTTTTCTTTTTTGAAGATGTTCATCTGACCTTTGAACTTCCTGTAGTTCTGAACTAACAGACACCAGACTAAGGTTGTATCTGCTGCTCTGTCTGGAGCTGATGCAAAAACTGGACTTGCCCCTGAAGTCTGCCATCCATTCACACCTATTACTGTGGCTATTACAGTCCCTATGTGATTCTGGCTTCTTCCAACCCGAATTATTTCCTTAGAACCTGTGGGCTAATGCACAATTCTGACTGACATGATCACTTCCTAACCCAGGTCAAACAGGCTGGGAGACACAAGAGAAGCAACATTGTACAGCAAGACTCAGAAGCAGACAGATTTGAATGGGAGCAAATATAGTCAAGAGAAGATACTACCACTCAGTTTCCCTATAAACTCCTCACTCCACTCAGTAACAACTACAGCAGGACTGCTATTTATTCTCACCAGCTAAGTATCCAAAACAAGCACCATTTGTTGAAATACTAAGCCAGATTTTGAGAACAGTAGCTTCTTGTGTATGCAGACAGTATTTCAACTGAAAAAACCCAACTCAATAACCCATTTCTTAAATCACGAGGTAAAATGAAAAGCTAATTCCTGCTTCCCCTAAGTACACAGCCAGCAGCTGATGATTTACTTGTCCTGCAGTGTAAGAACATGGGAATGAAAACACTCAGACACCTGTATGCTATGAAAATGAGACAGTCTGCTTTAAATGCAAGTTCTTCCCTTTAGGCACATTAATTGAAAGAAAGTATTAACACAATTACCTTTAAATTTCAACCTAAATACAACTTGAACTCTTTAAACACATAACCCACATCCTTTCATTAAAAAAAAATAAAAAATCACATACTAATTGCTAAACTCAGTTGGTTTTAGATACAGCAGAGATTTTTGATCAACAAGCCCTGAATCACAATTAGTAATTGCTTCTATGGACAGTGAGTTAAACACAAACAATTGCCCGCAAATGCAGCACAACGTTAAAATAAATTTAAATCCCATTTGCTTTTTAGTTTTAAGTCACTTTCACTAGTGTAGCTGTCCCTTATCAATACTTCCATTTGCTCTATCACAAGGACTTTAAAGAGTATAAAGCTGTAAATCTTCTAGCTGGTAGTCTTAATATCTTGTTATCTTGTTTGCACAGAAACCTGCACTTTGCTAGAGTCAACTTCAAATCAAGACTTCCAGTACCTCTAGATACTTCAGCTTTTAGCACCTCTGAACTCTGTTTCCTGGTGCTCTACAGCACCACACATTCACTTCCATACAATAGCAATTCAAGTCCCCTTGAATCAATTCAAGATCTGTATTTCAATACAGATGCTTTATAGGCTCCCCCACCTTTTTCACCTGAACGGTGAAAAGCAAACTGAAGTGAGCTACACTAAGCTCAAGACATCTTGCTGAAATTTTGTACAATCTCCACACCCTGAGGGAGTTCACAGCTTGAATCAAAAGCTTAAAATAATTTATCATGAGGAAACTGCTGCACTGCATTTAAATGTAAGGCATTCTCTCAGTGCTTCACGCAGGAAATTTTTCTTGGAGAGAAAGGAGACAAACTGCTTAAACATTTCTTGTTTTGATGTAGTGAAGGAAGGAAAGTGTAGGCATGTGTGAAGTGAGTTCCAGAGCACAGAAAGAAAATATGTTAACCTTCAAACCTTATTTGGACACATCTTCTGGAAAAAAAAAAATCACTAGATTTAAGCCATAAAATTGTTCTCCTCTTTTTCCAGTAGTCTACTCCATGAAATAAACTCACACAAAAGCTATGGCTGCCACAGACTTTAATGCATCGCTGCGTTCTTATTGCTGACTAGTAAATAGTGCCAAGTAGCTCATTTTAAGACCAGAAATAATTAAATGTTTCAAATATTTCAGCTATAAATAGGACTGATGAGCTAAGCTCCAAAGACTTGTTTGGACATCCAGTAAGACTGACAGAGGAGTAGGGGCAGGGTACAGGGGGAAAACATACTTAACTCTCTCTGTTCCTTCAGGGCAATGGGATATTAAAGGGACACATCTAGAACTGTTACATAAACTGGGAGCTGAAGCAAGAAGCACCTGAAGCTACAATTCTGCCAGGGAAGGGGAAAAAGAAGATATTCTGATGACCTAGATACCTCTGAAGCACCACAACTAATCAAACAATAGGCTTGTCTACTAAGTGCTTTAAATTGCTTTAAATTGTTTGTCTGCTGAATGGTCAGCATGCATGCAGGAGCAGATAGCTCTCCCCTGCACAAAATATTGATAGGCTGGCATTTCGTGTTCTCTATTTAAGGGGACAAAAAAAGCAACAGGGAAACTTCATATAATGAAAACATGTAGGAAAAAAGGTCAACCCTCAAATTCAATGCTTCTGAACAAATACAAGTAAGAGAATGCCAATAAGCAGAGACTAAGACAGAAGCAATACAAACCTAGTAAGTTAAAAGAAATTATATAAAAGGACTGCTTTTTAGAAAGCACATTATGAATTTGGCAAGAAAGATGTTTCTCCATAGCTACAAGAAAAATTGTGCACGGTAAGGATAGTGGCAAAGCATACTTCTTATCCTTCTTCCCCTCTGCCCAAAAATCAGAGCTATTAATAGCACAGTCACTGAAGGACCTAACAGGATCTCTACCCACAGTAAGATTCACCAGTACTTTTCCAGCCCCCTCAAAGAAAGCTGTATTAAAACACTAAGAGGAGATGAAAGCATTAGAAGGCCTATTGCTCACCTTTTCTCCCCTTTCTCATCCATCACACAGGCTCTGGAGGATGGGAATGAGAGTGCTCCAGATCTGACAATGCCCCAGCTCACCATGAACTCGAAATGGCAGACGACAGCTCCTCATGAGCTCTGAAAGCTGACTGGATCCTTGCAGGCCACTCACATTTAAACCAGGCAGACTTCTGCTTGTATTTCAGAGCGGTTTTGTTTAAGGTTGTTGTTTACTCAAGAGGTCAGTATTTTCTGATTGGTTTAGGTCATAACTACATTTTATGTACCTTGTAAGTATCCTCCTGTCAACAGCCAGTAATTTAAACAATGAGCAGATAACGTAAATTGGTATTTTGAGCAAGAGTAGGGAGAAAAGAATAAAGTGAGAGATGCCAACTGCAATTACCCCATGTATGGTCTTTAGATTGCGGGTCAGAGGTGGTTTAGTTACTGAGATGCATCTGCACCATGGCCACAGAGTTCAGCAGAAAGCAAAGCAAGTGCTTCCTTTGGCTGTACAGGAAGGTATGCCAAAGAGTCAGGTTTCATATTCATTTCCAGGATAAACAAGCTGTCAGTCAGGAACACCAATGTAAAGAAACACAGTAAGCCAAAGAGGCTTGAACTTTTCTTTTTCTGCTTTTAGCAAGCTGAGTGGCAGCAATAGTGTGGCCAGCAGGAGGAGGGTGGTGATCAACCTTCTGTACTTAGCACTGGCAAGGCCACACCTCAAGTACTGGGTTCAGCTTCAAGCCCCTCATTGCAAGAAAGACACTGAGGTGCTACTGAAGTGTTTGTAGCACAACTCTTACGAGGAGCAGCTGAGGCTGCTGGGGAATTTAGCGTGGAGAAAAGGAGGCTCATGGTGACCCTAGAACTCTCTACAATTCCCTGAAAGAAGGCCGTAGCAAGGTGAGGGGTGGTCTCTTCTCCCAGGTAACAAGTGACAAGATGAAGAGAAAAGGCCTCAAATGGTGCCAGGGAAGGTTTAGGTTGGGTATTAGGAAATATTTGTTCATGAAAAGGGTGGTCAAGCATTGGAACAGGCTGGTCCAGGAAGTGGTGGAATCACCATACCTGGAAGTGTTCAAAAAACAAGTGGATGTGGCACTTGGGGACACGCTGCTAGTGGTGAACACGGCAGCACCAGGCTAACTGTTGGACTCCGATCTTAGAGGTCTTTTCCAACTTTTTCCAACAATTCGATGAAGCTTCCACCCAAAAGTGGATGCCTAACCTCAGTTCACACTCAGCTTCCCATCTCTCTTTCAGTTCCTGCAGCTAAGAGAGCCTCCTAGACAGTTTTTCCTACACTGAACTCCAGAATTCTACATTTCATTTCAAAGAATAAAGGGCAGTACAGAGACTGTAGGTTTCTTCAAAAAGGCGTCAGCTGTCTTCTCTAGATCACACAGTTTACAAAATTGATACAGTAACAACCTGCAGACAACTCAGTGGAGCATTTCAGTTTCTTCTCCTTCTCCCTTCTTAACTGTTCTTATGCTGGTAGGGCCACTGACACCCACCAGGAAACACATGTGTCAACACAATTAACACCCAGACAAACAACGTGAATCAAAACAGGAAAGAAGTTCCACACAAGGCAGAGCTAAAAAGAACTGAAACAACAACAAAAAAAAATCACATTTTGCATATATTCACTTTATCTCTGCTGGAGGAAGAGATTTTTCTTACACAACTACAACGAAAATAGTTTTTATCAGGGTCTCTGCTGCTAAGCACGTAGAGAAACAGGCTGGGCTGCCATATCCCTTTCCTGCAATTAACCCATAATAGTTGATACCGTACCTAAGTCCATACATTTCAAAGCCTCATAGCTACTGCCACAACTCCTGAGTCTCTGCCAGGCATATCTGCTGCTGCTACACATAAATCCCTTGTTAAGGCAACAGCTCAAAATACATTAATTCTGCCAAGAGGACAGTGCCAGCAGCTGCCCCTCTCCCCATTGCCTCTTCAAGCCTGTTTCAATAGCACAGCTGAGTCTTAACCACCCACTCGCAGGGTCTCTTCCCACTCTTTCCCATTTCCAGCACCACACTGCCTTTCCTGCTAATTTTGCCACATATCCAATGCTGCTTAGAGTCAAATCAGCTACAGAAGCCAAACCAGCAGAAAAAGCAATCCAATCCAAGCAGTCTTCTACAAACTGTATCACCTCAAATAGGAATCCAAGGAGCACTAGAACTGAAGACAAACAGCAGAGCCACGCTGTCTCTTCTGCAGGGCACAGTTCAGCTGTACTGTTGAATCCAGGGCTGCTGCCCTCTGTGCTGGCACTGCTGTCTCAGGTCCAGCACCAACTTACCTTTGAACACCAAGTGATGTTCAAAGCATCAATGCACTCCACAGCCTCTGAAACAGCTGCACCAGCACCGCTGAGAGGGAGGTACAAACTGCTTCACTGGGCACTGGTGCCAAAAGGAAAGTTCAGCACTGTGACTACAACCTAATTCAGCTGGAAAATTTCTCCAGACTCCCAAAACTCACAGGTACAGTTAAGAAGCATATTCATGTAGAAACTGACTTAGTGATATGTGATAACACTGCAAAGATGGGTAGATGACTGGGCTGTAACTGGATCTGTGTCGCCAAAGATTTGTCTCTATCTGAAACTCCAGATTTAGGCTAGGGTAGCCAACACATTTGTTAACCTTCACTTAATAACAAGGTTTCCTTCCCTTACAAATGGAGATTAACACAGGCTTCAGTTTGTCAGTGTTACAGGCCAGGACATGTGACTGGTGGGAAGACACTGAGCTTGGCACAGTCTTTGCTGCACTAGAGGAGCATTCCCTTGAGCACACCTACTGAATACACTGCTAAAAGCTGTGTCTACTACAGAGCAGATTAGAAAATCAGTTGATTTTTGTTGATTTCAAAATCACTAGTTAAGTTGTCCCAAAGACATTACAACACACACTTCAATGGCTCAATTCCATACAAGCACCTTCCAATGTTCAAAGGGCTCAAGACTCACCCACTTACCTAAGGATTTTTATCATTCACGACTCTTGTTACCACAGAAACATCAGCCACTGCTACAAAACAAGTATCAACAACTGGAACATTTTTGATTTTTAAACACCTTTTCCCAGAACAGGAAATGCCATTGTCATGTGTACATTGATGGCTGCTGGCCAGTCAAGCCTAGAGGTACAGAATTGAAAGAATCTCAGCAATCTCAGGTGTAAGGCAAGCCACACATCATCCTGATAAGAACAAACACAGAGGGGCTGCTTACTACTTCTCTTTACATCAAGTTCTCAAACTTTTCTAAATACATCTGGACAATCTAACTGCTCTTTTGCAGGACTACCATATGTTGAGACCACAATGGTTTAATACACATCTTTTGCTTGGGTGCAGAAGGAAGAGGGAAATACAACTCTACAAAGTCTGTGTGTTACAGCGCTTCCCTCCAAGAAACAGTGCAGTCTCTGTAGATCGTATTTAATGTCCTCATTTGGTGGATCCATGAAACCTTTCCTTACAGTATTGAGAGTAAACTCTGGGAAGAACAGGTTAGTATTAGAAGATGAACTGAAACAGAGAAACATAGTGTGCTCCTCTTCAAAGCTCACAAAAGCTTAATCTAGTCCTAATGTACCAAAGAAACAAATCAACAAGAGATTAGACTAAAGAACAGCTCGATTTGATATTTGATTAAAGACACAGCCATATGTCTGTAACTTTAAGTACTTAGAACAAGACTCCAAGAATAATATTCAGTCTTTCACGTGCCAACTTCCAACCTCTTCAAAATCACCAAAGTGCATTTCAAGGGTCTTCTCAACAAGCAGGATTTCTCATAGCATCTGAAGGTTCTACAAGCATTTAATCACATTTGCTCTCTAAATGTTCACAGTAGATAGCATGTTCCTTTTTCTATTGAAAAAAAAATTATGTTTAAAAGCAGAAGCTGCATTTCTTAATGTTTATACCAGCAGTATTTTACTTTTAAAGTTTTTTTGCCTTTTAAATCTCAGCACAGAACATGTAGGTCTTTGGTAGCTGTTTATTTCTATAGTACTATTAGCTTTAGAAAATACTCCAGTTCTATGTCCTAACCCTCAAAATAATTACGCACTGCGCTGTTCCAAACAATTTATTAGCAACAAGCCTGACATACCAGCAGTTAGAAAGATTTCCTTTTAAGAATTTTCAACTGTATTCCCTTCCTATCCTAATGACAAGCTTAAGACTTTGCTGCCTGAAAGATAAATGTCAACTGCTTTGAGGGCAGCTTCAAGGCAATGTTTAAAATCTTAACCAACAGTTCCTTAGTTCAGGATTACAAAGTATTTAAGAAACTTAATTCTCTTAAAAGCAAGATGACTTCTTGCTTCAAGAAAGTGATTAGATTATATCAAGAACCTTAACCTCATTTTCTACAGCAGTCATTTTCACTATTATTTTATGTCTAAGCAATATAATAAAGGAGGCCGAGCTTCAGTCTCCATGCATAGGAATTCACATACTTCAAGTGACTGTTCCTTCCCTGAAGTCAGGGCTGTGATGATTTCCATATTAGGCAAAGAATTGACAGACTGAACCTTTTATTTCTCAAAAATGTATGGTTCCCCAAGTAGATCACACCACAAGGAGCAAGGTAAATGAACACCTTCTTTCATGCAGAAGAGGTTGAGGAGGGGAGGGGAACAAGACAGCAAGTTTGCAGGCAGTAGTATCACAGGATTGGGTTTAAAGAAACAACTAAAATAACTGCATTTGTTCTTCCACTCAGCAGTACCACCCTGCTGGAAGAGATAAGAGGTGAGAACAACTTTTCCAAGTATGCACAACATAGGGAAAGCAGTCCTAAGACATCAGTACAAGCAGCTGACACGTGCTCTCTAACAAGTCTCTGTAATTTTTAATCCAAGTAAAAAAAAAGACACCTTGTTATCCTGGAATCATTATCCAATACATCACTCAAAAAGATTTTCCAAATATTTTACTGAGACCAATAAGAACCTGTAAATTCAACATCCTTATCTCTGAGATGACGGTGGGAAAATAAATGCATTATAATTTGACACTAACTACAGACTGGAACCTGACTCTGATGCCACTGGAGCAACAACTGCGTAAGAGTAAATTAAGTTCTACTCTCAAATATCAATTCACTGGAAATTGCACTCTACACTCCATGTCTACAATCCATACAACATCTTATCAGTTCAAGTCTTCAACATTTTGGCTTCTATTCCAGTCCTTTAAGAGAAACCAACCATGACCTGCAGTAGCAAACCCCACCTTGCCACACAAAAATCACCAATACATAAGGCTGAAAATGCAATCATCATTTGCTCATCATCTGCACTGAAAGTAAAGTTGAAAATACATCTAGAGTAAGGAAAAAAAAAAGACATCTCCCCTCCTAGTAAAGTATATCAGAATATCCCTCATACAGAATGTAAATAGAGGCCAAGTAACCAAATTCTTCCCCAAAAGACACTGCATGCAGTCTTAGACTTTTGCCAGTTCTCTCACCTGTTCCTCCATGATAGACAAGAGCAGGGCCACTCTTTTAAAAGAAGCTGGTCTTTCATAAATCATTTCTGCAATGCCCCAAATGGACTTGTCTTTCACCTTATACTTGATAACCTATTAGTCCTGCTCGTAAGTTCATGAAGCCGGCATCAAACAGGAATTCCAATATCCAGCTTACCTGCATTTACTCAGGTAACTTCTTCTGGACTACCTTGGATGCTCAGTAGTGCCATCTTTGGTGGCAAACATTCTACTTTAAGTTCTTCCAACCTTAAAGAGAAGCCAGCTACTAACCATAATAAAATTAGCATAGCTTTTCTTTTTTTCTCCTGTTTAATTAATTGAAGGAGATACCTATAGCTTCGAAGATCACACTTAGCACAAAGATCTACTATTGTCACATTAGAATGAGATATGAACTAGTCTTGTTACTTCAAAGAGTAACACTGGAGCAGCCAGAATTCTCAGTGACAGATTCCAGACAAACTTTAGGAGGCTGTTCGCGCGCTTACACATCCTATGGATCCAATTATGACACATGAAGAGGGATGTGGGCTCCCTTCCAAACACAAAGGGGGACAGTGAGCCCCTTGCTTTGCTGCAGAGCAAGAAACACCAGCCTGGGGAGTTAAAGGAAGGAACTTCAAAAGTTCTTCCAACTTTTATATTCAAAGTGTTTCAAAAAGCTTGGCAAGCACATGAAATCTTGCTTCCCTGGAAATGAACACTACACAGAATCTATTCTTTCAGAACAGGAGCTAAAGGTCAGGCAAGTTAGTTGTCAATGCTCCCAGATCACAAGTTTCTATTATACATTAATTTGCTTCTAGAAATCCCTTGATTATAATCCTTACCCTAAAAGACATCACTTATTCCTTATCAGCCCTTTCTTTGCAGCTAATTGAAACAGGAGACATCAATCTGAGAAATGTTTTCATATATCTAAAACTTGCTCATTTGCTTCTTCTGGTCTTTCGGACAACAAATCCCAACCCCAGAAACGTGTTCATGTAAATCAACTCCCTACACAGCAAAATGACCTTAAAATCAGCTACAGGATGAGATAATAATTCTTTGTATTGTATCAAGAACAACCCTCCAAAACCAAGGAAAGCTACTTCTATCTTTCCTCCAGGACATCTCAGGAAGTCCATGTTGCTGAAAAGGTTTAAAAAAAAGAAACCCAGTCATGCTTCAGCAAGAATATTGTCTAAAGAAACACCATATATAAATATTTCTGACATTTTTCAGTTGCTCACCAATGACAAATACAGCACATCTGCCTTTGAAGAACTTTAAAAACACTTTTTATGCCTTGTTCATCTTAGATAGTTGAGGTTAAAGACAAAACCTAAAATACTAACAACTGGTATAGTAAGTTTAAGAAGTAAATGCAGCCTTCAGCAAAAGGCTGAAAAAATGCACACAGGCAGCTCGCAGATCACATTGTAGACACAGCATGCAGCAACAGTAGAAAAAGAAATTAAGTAAATTAAAAAATAAGACAACCACTCAGCCTGATTTTAAAGTTTAAAACTTCCCATTCAAAGACTGTCATGAATATAAAAAATCATCTCAGGGATGGGGTCTGTTCATAACCACAATACAAGAACAAAAGCAACTTCAAACCTAACTTGTGTAAGGTGACATTTGAGTGAAATTTGGCAGTTTTCTTTATCAATGTCCTTGAAACTTCCATGGACTATGATAAGATGTACAACGGTCTACTAACAACAGGCACAAAGTTAAAAGTACTTTTATTTTAGTGCTGAAGTGAAGCCTGCTATTGTGCTGGCACTGGAGGCCAACACCACTGTGGCTCACTAGCAAAGCAACAAGGATGCAGAATTTATACTGCATTTCCATCTGCTTATTACATCTGGTTTGGAAGCTGGGAAACTCAAAGTTGGGGAGGATGCAACACTGCCACCAGGAGATAAGTGCTCTTCTCTTACACTGGAGGAAAATCCCCGGCCCTTCTCCCCCCAGCAGACCTGCTCCTATCCAGGCTGGCCAGCATGAGGCAGTGTCCCTGTTAGTATTAGGGCAGGAAGAGAAAACTATCACAACACCTCACTCCAGTCGGTGCTACTTTACTGGCACAGTCAGTAAGCAAGTATTAATCACTGATATATAAGCAAACCACAGGGACTGCAGCTGACACAAGGCACCTAAGAAGTATTAGAACTCTTGTAAGACGTGGCTCAAGCATTCCTGTCCGTCCAACATGAACAACAGCTGCCAGGCCTCCCAAACCAGGACAGACTGTCATGTTTAAAGCAATGCTTTTACAACAATTTAAATAAAACTCTTCTGTGCTAGAACTATTTCAGAAATGTTTTGAAGTTGCAGGCAAGCCAACATGAAAAGGAAAGAATACAGCTTTCCTCAACTCCACTCCCTGCTTTCCAAATAATTCCAGCTGAAAAAACAAAGAGCTATTGCTATTATTTGAGGAGGTGCTATAACCTGATTATTGATTTTAGAGTAAGCTAGAACTTTTAGCAGCTGTTAAGAAACACTTAGTAATGGTACAGGAGGAGTTACAGACCTCTCCTGTTACACTGCTGCTCTTGTAACTATTCCAACCTATCACTCTGCTTTATTCCACTGTAAAGAAAGCCCTTCTGCAGGCAGGCACAGGTCATCCACAGCTGTACATGCAGACCCTATTGCCTGAGTTGTTCCATGACTAAAGTTCATAAGCAACTAAGAGTGAAATGTGCATGTTTCCACTGCTAATGATGACACAGCTAATTAAAGACTATTTATTACAGGTGTGCTGGCACTTTTATGACCTTGAGAAAAACTACACAATAATCTAATGCTTTGAGATTATTAAGCAACACAGTGGTGGAAACACAGAAAACTGAGCAGTGCTCCGAGGGAGAAAAACCAGTCCTTTAGCAGTAAGGCAGTATCATATCCTCAATTTTAATCTCTGAGCTCTTTGAAATTATTCAAATTGCAGTGCTGCCAAACACAATCAAACTTCTCCTCATACTCAGAAGCACTGCCTTTTCTTCCCTGTAAATCAAGCCAGGTGAGTTGTCACTCCATATCTCCCAGTTTATAGTGCAGCTAGATTTCCCTATCTCTAGCTGGCTTGCAAATTAAGCAATTGAAACCAATCGTGGCACATGGCATCTGCTAGGTTTTGTTTAATTGTGCCCAGTCCAATCGTTCTGCTTCCAAATTAAGTGAGAGTTACACAACAAGGATGTTAAAATAGTTCACTGTTCCAGTGCAGTGCTAAAAAACTCACAGGATCCAACCCAGCGTTCGAGTCAATACAACCCTCACAAGTCCCAGGTGCCCCCTCGACAAGCGCACGGCAGGGACACTGCTACGAGCTCTCCGATTTTAAGCCGTTCTTGAGAATTAACCGATACTTTAAAAAAACACACTGCGCAGACTCCAGCACACCCGAGGCTAAATACCCAGCCAAAGCCGTGTCCCATCCCCACCAGGGGATAGATTACAGGCAAGAACAGCGCTGACAGCGGAGCGCACCGGCTCCATGTGGGGGACAGGCCGACAGGGATCAGTCATCTCCTTCCCCGAGCTGCCCGTGGCTGCTCCCTCCGCAAGCGGACGCGGCCCCGAGAAAGTCGGCGCCCTCTGGGCTACCTGGCTCGGGTCCCGGCACTGTGCAACGCCGGAGCCCCGCGGCCCCTGGGCCCCTCCGGGCCGCAGCCCCTGCTCCTCACGGGGGTGAGGCCCGGCCGCACCGCAGCAGGGAATAAGGTCACCCACAGTGGCCCCCGGGCCGCCTCCGCTCCGGCATGGGCCGCCGACTGCAGCAGGGGAGGCCCGGGCCGCAAAGCAGGGAAAGCGGGGTGACCCCGCCGGGGAGCGGGGCGCAGAGGCTGCTGCCGCCGCTTGCCCGCTGCCCCTCGGGGCGGGCGGCCGCCCACGCCATTTTGAGGAGGGGGGAGACACGGGCGNTGCAGCGCCGTGAGGGGGAAGCGCTGAGGGGCCGGGCAGCGTGAGGGTAACGTGGAGCTGGGGGGAGGCACAGGCGCACAGACACGCACACAGGGGCCCAGCTGCCCGGCCCGGCCCGGCCCCAGGGCTGAGGTGTGGAGAGGGTGCCTCCCTCACGGCACCCCGCGTCACGCTGACATGGAGCAGCGAGGCACGGAGAGCATCGGGACGTGCTGGGCACAGGGTGAGGAGGCCCCAGGACCTCACAAAACACCTCCTTCGGGCTGCGCATCCCTCAGGGGTCCCTCACTCTCTCAGCCGCAGCGCCCGGCGCAGCTCGCTCATGCAGAGCGCAGGGCCGGACCGTCACCCGTGTGCTGGTATCCACCTCACCCTCACCCTGCTGCGCCCTCGCGTCCCGTTTCCATCTCTGCTGGCCCTTGAGGACAGCCAGGAGAGCGACCGGAGCACTCCGCATTTCCAGCCGTAACTCCAGGTCTTACTCGGCACTGTAGCACTGCTGCTGCGTTTGGGCTGGAAACACGCAGGAGGACAGCTCTCAATCAGAACAAGCCACGCAAGTTTCAAAGGAACCAAACCTTCCTGCTGGTTTGGGGGTTTGGAAGTCTTGTTCCTCTCAACTCGAACTGACCTTGCTTCATCCTTTTAAAAGGCCAGCTGTGAAAGCGAGTGCCCTTGCTGCATGAAGTTTTCAAGTCTGTCAGCTTTCCTATTGCTAAAGGTTGTGTAAACCTTCACAAGAAGATTGGTCAGTATGACCTTGTTAGAAGAACACAATGTCCAATAAATCATCATGTGAAGTGAGCAACAGGCTTGCAAAAGCCCACCTCACCATGGCAATGCTCTCTGTAGAAATCATTTTTCTCAGTCTTCAGCTGTGCTAACTTAGTCCTAGAGAGGCAGCTTGTGAGTGACAGCAATCTTAAAAGCATACAGAGTTTGGTTCTGCCAAAACAGAGGTGGAGGGAAAGCTCAGACAAGATTTTCAAAGTAAAAACCAGCTAACTATCATAGAAGCACTTAAAACTGCTATCCAAACCTTGCCTTCCACCCTTTACTATCAAAGGGTTTTCCTGAAACAGGGGTTTAGCACAGCTCCTGCTGTGCTTACACTGGCAGCCCTTGTGTCAGCAAGTTTAACATCTACAACACATGAAAAATAAATTAAAATATCTAAAAGATGCTATAATCAGAGCAAGTGAGAATTGCAGAAGGATACAATGATCAAACTATTATCATGTATTCAGTTCTAGTTATGACACTTGGATTAGTAAATATGCAGTTCTGTAGAATTTTATTATTCTAGATTTACATCAGCATAAATGGAAACAGGATTCAACCCCTTTGTACAAAAGCATTCATATGAACGCTAGAAAACAAAATAAAAATGTTGCCATTGGCCTTAAGCAGTTTGATACCTTCTATTTATTTGGTGAAAATGAGCATGCTGTTGCTTGTACTTCTAACCTCAAACCAAATTAAGGAAAACTTTTCTTTCCATTGGAAAGAAGGCAGAGTACACTGTACACAGAGGTATTTCAGAGATATTTCAGGCAATTGGGCAAAAGGAAATAGCTTGAAGTAAAACACAGAAACACTGTTAGTTGGCAAATTTAAGCTTCAGCAGCTAAAAAAAACCAGGGGGAAAAACGTCATGATACTAAAGAAGTTTCCTAATTCTGCTGTTAGTAAACAGCCTTATTCCTGGTCAAGTCTGGAACAGTTTATGCAGACAAGAGTTTGAAATAGTTCGTGTTCAGATAGGAAGATTTCTGCTTCATGCAACAGGATTTGCTGCTGCTGTAATGTGAGAACAGAAGTCAAGAACTTGGAGGTCAGAAAGCTCAGCCTTAATTCTGTCCCCATATGTTTGTAGAATGGAAGGAGACATTTTCTGAGCTGAGGGTTTTGCCATCAACATGTCTTCTCCTGATTGCAAAGGTCCCCATCTCCACTGCACTCCCAGCTACATTCCTCTGAGCCAGCCTAGGAAAGAAGTTAGGATTGAAACTGCTTAAGCTGGCTGTGGATTTGGCCTGGAAGAGGCTTGGGAACAACTGTGAACCACAGGCAGGCTGTGGTGGGAAGGGATTGCTGGAGCAGCAGGACATGTGTGACCCACAAGTGCAGACTAGGCCAGTAGTCCCCTCAGCCAGCAAAGTCACAATTTTGTACTACAGGCAGCATCTTCTCCTGGATTTGGCCCTGCTGCTCTAAAAACTCTGCTGTCCCAAGCTTGTCCCAAATCCACTTTGGGCCAGTCAACACGAGCAGTGTCACCCATGCAATGAGGCAAAGGCTGTTCAGCCACACTGCTTGGAGAGCTGTCCCTTTCTGCACCTGGAAGGGAAACAGAGCCACCACAACGTCTCCAGGCCTTCAGGCATCCCAGCATGGCAGGGGACCTGCCAGTTCCTGACCCATGCAGGCAGAGGCACCCACTGGGCACTAGGAAAGGCTGAATCAGACTCGGGTTCTTTATGCCTTTCTGTATAAAGTGTTTCTCTATCCCCATCAGCTATCCTGTGCAATGCAGTTGCATTTGTTTAAAGTGATCTGTATGATGACAAATCCTTAAGCCAAACACCTACCTGAAGCATGCTGAGCGCCACTCCTTGGCTGGGAAACAGACCCACTTCCCATCTTGGAGGGTTGAGGGTCCTGGGATGAGCTGGAGACATCTCCATTGGTGCTTCTGCACTTACCAACTTCCTTCCTCATCTGCTTCTGGCTGTTGAGTCCAAATTAGTGACCAGGTGATTCCCACTTCTTCCAGACTGTGCAGTGCTGCAGGCAGTCAGGAGCTGAGGACAGACAGCTGTGAGATAAAGGTGGCTCTTCTGAAACCCAGCCTGTCCACATCAATAAGGCTCCTCCAACCCTCTGGCTGCAGTTGATAGGTCCACCCAGGGCTTCCCAAGGAATAAGACTGGGAAGGCAAGGAAATGCCAGCTCTGCAGTGGTGAACTAGCACTACAACTGGGAACAGCCAGGGCAGGCAGTGATCAGCTACCCTGCCACCAGACACCACCAAGAGAGCTGTGTGACTAAGGCAAATGTGAGATGTCCTAACAGACTTCCACTGGGAAATCCATCTGCATCTCGGGCTTGTTCCCAGAGGCAAACAGGTGCCCTCCCAGAGTTTGGAAAAGCCTTGCAAAGCACCTCATCTCACTTCTCTCTGAAAAACACCCAGGCTGCAGTACCACAGCTCTACTATTTCATGGACTTCATCTACTCACAGCTTCCCACCTCTTCCACCTGGAGCACTCCTCCCTCTGCTTAGTGCTAGCAGGTGCTGGAGGATGTGCTGTTCCCTGAGCCCCTGCCCACTCTGCAGCTGGATCCTCCCTTCGGCTCCCTCTTCCCAGCACCCATTCCTGTGCCCTGCCCACAGGCAGAAGCGCACTGCTCAGTCCTGCTCAGGCTGGTTGATGTTTGTCTCACCACCTCGGCAAAGATCTCAGCCCCGTAAACAGGCAATCTTGGCTTCCTATGCATTTTTTTCCCTGGTGCTCACTATTTCCCAAGGGCATCTCTCTCAGATTCAGGAGGGTCTTCATTCATCACACAGGTGATCTAAAAGTTGCTGTGCATCATTAGAGAGTGCTCAGCATAGCTCTGAGCTTGTAGCTACCTGTGTGTGTTTGCATAACCTGGGGCTCACCCAAGCAAAGCCAAGGTGAGACATGGCATGAACCCAAGCCTGGTTCTTCTGCAGAGAACTCCAAGAAAGGAGAGGCATTTGGAAGGAGAAAACAAATTGGGAAGGAGGACAGAAAAACATTTTACCAAAACTCCTGAACCTGAAGCTATCCCATGCGCTGAGAGGAGATGCCTGTTTAGCTGGCTGCAGGACACGTGCTCGAGAAAGAGAAAGCAGCCCATCCCATGCCACTAATTTATAGCAAGCTGAGTGGGAAACATCTCATTCTTCCCTGATGTTGACCCAGGAGCTGCTCCCCTGGGGAGGAAGGTGGAAATAACATTGAATTTTAGCTGTGAGAGCAGCTCAGAGCAAGTTGCTAGGCACCAGCCGCAAGAATTGCCTGCAGGTGTTCTTGCAGGAGAGGTTGGACCTGCTCTCCTGGTGCAGCCAGAGTGCCAAATACCTTTGAAACAGGCATAATCCGTTCTCAGCCTGAAGAAGCTATTGCACAATCTTCCCAGGATTAAGAATTTAAATTGAGGGACTGTGTCACAGCTGGGGAAAGGGCAGTGAGCAGACTCAGGAGCCATGCTGGCCTTGTGGTACATGTTACGGGGGCTCTCTGAGGTGGTGGGACACAGCCTGCCCAGGGAGGCAACAGTCTTGCAGGGGCACATGGAAGCCATCTCCTTTGTCCTGCGCTGTCTACATCTCATCAGGATGATTGAACTCTTGAAAGGATTAAATGGCTTAGTGGTTTTCTTCTGCTCCTGGAAATGAAGCTCCGTAGCCAGCTGAAGTTTTCATTGCAAGTGTTTGCTCAAATGGAGTCCTATCATTTCAGTGTGTATAAACACAGTGAGATTTCCATCTCACTCTTATGCAACAGCACAAGACAAGGCTGCTTTTAATGTCTGGGTTGGATACTGACTCCTGCAAAGGCTGCAGTCCTGCTTGGAGTGCAAGTATGCCTGCAAACCCAGGGCTGCCCCACTGCAGAGATGCCCCTGTCTACAGCCAGTATGTTGCTTCCAGCCTCACCTGGAGGAGGCCTCCTCTGCATCTCTAAAAATGAAGAGCACCTCTCGGGTTTGGATCCCCTTGGTATCATTTCCCAATGACCCTTTGGGCCATCAAGGCCACCACAGAGAAAGAGCTTTCCCACACCCCCAGATTCTATCTTCCAAACCTCTCGGGAGAAGGTAGGAAAAGAAGAATTGCTCCAGCTGTCACTATGACACTCATTAAACATCTTGAAGAGATAAACCTGCCAGCCCCTAAAAGTCACACAGCCTCCCTCCAAAGAGCTGCGTCTGTTTTTCTGGTACAAACAGCAAGGCTCAAGGGAGGAAGAGTCCCCATACGATCAGTGACTGTGCTTCAGCTTGTACTATCAGGGCTTTGTCTGCATGGTGCAGAACACAAAAATCAGGGTAACCAGGGACAATTTGGGATGGAAAGTACTCCACCATCACAGAGGCCTTAGTGACAGTTCAGAGTCTCACCAGGAAAAATGGTGCATAGACATTTTGTTCTTTAATGTAATAAAATCAGACTGATTTTGCTTAGTGTGCTACAGGTATTTACCAGCAAACACTTCTATCAGCACTGGCTATCGGTTTTAGAAGAGGATATTTGTCCTTGCAGCATAACTGATCTTTCATATCACAAGCCAGCTCCTCCCATATGTAGCAAAGCATCACCATGTGATCCTGATTTGAGGGAAGCAGCATAGATTTACATCTGGGGAGAGTTTGGAATTGAGCCCCCTGCAGGCAGACCTGGCAGCTGGTTGCATGTGGGGTTGAGTGTGATTGCCCTGGAATACTAAAGGCTGCTAATTACACAGCAGAGTTTATTTGCATCCTTTGCAGCTGCACGACTGGCTTGCTGGGTGAGACTTACAGGTCCTCATGAGGAAGTAGGCGGTTTATTCCCAGGGTTTCACATGCTTGTTTTCTGTGCAAGTCCAGACTAGCTGCATAGAGATGAGTTGTGCTTAAGAGAATTCTGCTGAATTCCCACAGCAGAATCTGACCTGCAGCTTTCATTGTCCTTTTCTGGAAGGCAAATCCCTCCAGCACAGGGTCACGCACACACCCGTGGATGAGGCTCTACCAGGATAGGATGGGCTTCGATGTAATTAAGCCACATTATCACAGATCACTGTACCCAGCTCAGGAGAGGTTTTGGACGAGCACAAGCTGCCTTGCCAATGACTTGGGTACCTCAGAGACAGGGTGGCTTCCAGCAGAAGCTGGCATGAGACCCAGTGCAAAGCCACGTGAGGTGGGGACTCGAGCTTCCCCCACCAGTACCATAGGCTTATGAGAGGGTACCTGGGGTAGCAGTACCCTTCAGGGCTGGGATCACTCCTACGCTCCTAGTTAGGCCTGGATCTGGATCCAGTCTCAGGTATTGAAGCAAAGTCTGGGCCTGAGTCTAGACATGAAGGGCAAGACCGGTTCTGTGGTCTCTGTTTGTAGGTTCACTCTGGCCCCCTGGGCCAAGTTAAGGACACAAAGTAGAATGTGCCATTTAATCTGGCTGGATTAACAGGTGAATTTAATTAGAACTCATCTCTTCTCAATAAAATCAAGAACATGCTGTTGAAAAATTGTATTTAATCTTCCTCCAAGACATTTTGCATACATTTGAGCTGGGAACTTGCTGCACAGGACAATTGCAATTAAATAAGATACCAAGGTTTAACAAAAACCCATAGGGTGGGGCTGAGATCAGCAGCCTGTCATCTTTGGATTTGTGAATCTAATTTAGAGGCTTTCCTACCCCCTCTCCTCCAGGAAGGCTGTACAATGGATTTAGGTGCTGTCCTGTATGATCAGTCCATGGCAGCAATCTCTGTGCACCCAGTCAGCCACAAAAAGCACAGCATTACACTGGCTATGATCGCATTTAGGTAGTTGGCAAAAAAGGCTCCAAGGACTCATCATAAGGAAAAACATAAAATTGTTTGGAAATATTAGGGGGATATCACCTGTTTTGTTGTTCTCAAGTAATGTAAACTTGCAAAAAATAGAGACATAATGAGAGGGAGGCAGCAAGCCTGGCTGTAGCAGAGGGCTGGAAACCAAAAGGCAAATTCATTTGAGATCCAGGGATTAAGATCTAATCATTTGACCTCAGATTAAAAAGTGGATGAGCTCAACAAAGCATAGCTTAAAACATTTGGGAAAGTGTAAAGGAAAATCAAGGGGGATTAAATAACAAAACAGCTGCCTTAAACCAGAATGCCTCCCTGATCACAAGCGGCAAATCCAAGTAAGGGATAACTCAAGCTTCCTCAGTGCCATGCAGTAATCCCCCAGAATTTCTATTTCACAGCCACTCTCTCAGTTAAATCAAAAGGAAGTCACCCTGCCCTACACTAGTTTGTTGCTAGTATTGAGCTGCTCCCCCTCACCCTCAGGAGAGCACAGCCACCTGCCAAAACGCCTTAATAGGAAGAAATTATCCAGCAGAAGTAGGCTAGCTAGCTGTAAATACGTGCTCGAGGACAGGAATCCCAGGGCAGTGATGCTCAGGCTCTGAGTGCAGTGTGGCTGTTTCCCAGCTTTGCTTTGTGAGCTTTGCCTGCCAGCGTGGCTTCTCTTCCTGGACTTGGCCTATATCTTCTAGGGAAAACCATCCAGCTCCTTTGAGTGACTGCTTACTTGCAGCCAACACAAGTCATCAGTAGCCATTCCCACAGGTTCCCTGATGTCCTCCAAGTGCCCAGTTTGGCTACTTTCTTCTGCAGCACCTTTGAAATCATTAACACAGCACTGTTAAATGGGTGTCAGTCCACAGTGGGCAGCACAACCCAGCTGTGGCACTGGCCCAACCCCTACGTGCTGGATGGCAGCTTATGGCGGGCCATGACTCTGCCCCAGCCTTGGCTCCACTGCAGGTTTAGGAAATGCAGAGAGCAGTCCTGGGCTGGGGTGCACAGAGCTGTGCTGCACGGATGCTGGGTGTCCACCTTGCCCAGATCCAGTGGAGAACCAGTGTCCCCATGACAGGGAGAGTTCCCTGCTCACACACTTCAAGCCACAGCATCCCACAGACAAACATCAGGCTTTTATCACCATGCCCAAAGCCACCTCCCCACTGCAACCATCCTACAAATAGGCTGTGTCCTTGCAAGTGCCTCTGTCACTGAAAAGCACCTTGCAATGAAGAACCCCAAGGCTGGGAAGGGTCTGAGGATGGGACTGCCCAGAAGTGTGTTACTGCTTTTCCTTCTTCTTCTTCTTCTTCTTCTTCTTCTTCTTGTCCAGTGGACAGTGATCCTGTTTTTCCAGCAGCCCCACTGCCAGCTGCAGTGGCCTGGCAGGCGCAGTGACCCTGAGCGATTATTTAACAGCGGATTGTATAACAGAGGAGGGCAGACATTACATTTCTGTCTCTGACCTCAGCCCTGGGACATCTCCCACCCATAAAATTTCCAGTCTAATCTTTCAGACCTCAGAGAAGCAGCCTTAGGCATCTGACACCATCCTTCAGAGAGGAGTGACCAATGGGGACCTGGTAGCTCTAGGCAGGAACGGGCTGCCCAGCACATCTCAGTCCCATGGAAGGGAAAAGAGGAGGGAGACTGCTGCTCCACAAAGGCTCAGCTTTGGAGCCCAGATCCTGCTGAAGTGCCCAATATGACCCTGCAAAGTCCCTCTGCTCCCTGCTATCCCTCTAAATGAAGCACTTCTCCATTCAGAGTGAGCTGTGTCAGCAAGATGAAGATGGATGAGCTGGCCTTGAGCAGGGCAAGCCAGCTCCAACAGCTCCCCCGGGTTCTAGCCACACTGCCTCTGGAATCTGGGAGCAGTTGAACCCCTTGGACCCACTCCAGAAGGCGTGGACAGTGCCCAGGAAAGCAGTGGAGAGGTGCCTGCTGCTCTGGAATAGTCCAGAGCTCAGGACAAACCAGCTTTGTGCTGGTGATATCCCCAAACTGTTGCTCTTCCACGGGGCTGAAAAGACAGTTCAAGGCAGTGGCCTGAGCCCTCAGTGGTCAGGAGGATGCTGCAGTGTTGCAAGGAGATGGACATAGGCAGGCCTTGCTTCTTCAGTGCTGGGCACATGCCAGCTGGCTCAGCCCCATCTCATTCAGAAATCCATGAAAACCAGCTTCTCCTGAAGCCTTATCGGAGCAGACACAAGAAGGAGCTTGTTTCTGAGCTTGACTTCAGCGTGTCCTGGTTCTAAGCATTCTCTTTCAGCAGGACTTGGTGGGTGTGAACAGCCCCTCCAGGATGAACATGGTTTTGCTGGAAGCTGGAAACGACTAGCAGGGCCACCAAGCTGGTTGAGGTCAGGGAACATTGGCTAAAGGGAGAGGCGGAGACAGCTGGCTTGGTTAGTTGTGAAGGAGTGGAGGTTGGGGTGATTTGGCAGAAGTCTATAGTGACTTGGCAGCTAGAAGGGAAGATGAAGCTGAAGTCTTTCCTTAGGGTAAGTCAGCCTGGCTGATTCAGGGTGTTAGGAAAAGTGCCTTCCCCAGAAGGGTGGTGCAGCCCTGGGACATGGACCCAGAGTGGAGGAGTTTCCATTCTTTCACGTTTCCCAGCCTTAGCTGCTCTGACCCAGCTTTGGCAACAACCCTGCTCCAAAGGTTGGCCTGAATCAGACTGCCACAGGCCCCTTCTTACCAGCACTTTCTTTGGGAGGCAATTCTACACCAAACTGAGCTGAAATCAGGCTCCTGCCTTGAGCCATTTGTGCCAGCTTCCATCAGACACTGCTCCTGTACAACTTACCAAAATAAGCTTAGGAGTACACAGTTTACTAACAGCCACAGCACAAATAATTCCAAAGGGTAAGATCAGGAAATCCAGTATTTAAAATTTGTGGCTCTTTGCACAGCTGGGCTGGGCAGGCAGCTGCTGCAATGTGGGTCTAACCATTAAGCAGGGGGCTGGAGAGGTGTGATGCTCTCTGAAGAACAGGGTGCTGTGCCCAAGGTCTGTGTGTGCCAGCACTGAAAGAGGATGTGCAGCAAGGCACAGGGGTGCTCCAGCAGAGCCCTCGCTGAGTCTGGAAACTGCTACCATGTCTGACCCCTCTGCACCCTTCAGTAGCAACCAACTCTCAGAGCTCACCTGAAATCATGTCTGACCAACTCCTTGGCAGGGAAGAAAAGAATAAGAAGGCACATTAATGTGTTTTTAATAGGTTACATAAACAAT
The DNA here is from genome assembly GCA_013398075.1 of Notiomystis cincta. NCBI lineage: Eukaryota > Metazoa > Chordata > Aves > Passeriformes > Notiomystidae > Notiomystis > Notiomystis cincta. The sequence continues at coordinate 103,420 of VZRX01006702.1, forward strand.
TTACGTCAAAGCTACCTTACAAACAAGTGACACAACACCAGTGCTTCCACTGAGAGGTGAGCCAGGCCTTTAATGTAGAAAACATTTTGGGTGTCTCAAAGACAAATTGTTCTCCCCTTGGAGGAGATAAATATTAGCTGGAAGCATAAGCTTCCATTTGCTAGAGGAGTATTTTGATTTTTCAAAACTTTAGTCTACTTCATTTACAGGCAATGGGGAACTGTATGGGAGCAGGTCCTTGGATCTTTAAAGCCTCCTGTTCATGCCTGGTGCCTGTAGTGCTGCTGCTGGCAGGGACAGCCCTGCCTGGCCCTCAGCCCCTGGAGTGATGCAAGAGGTGCCTTTGCACTTTGCCTCGGTAGAAAAGCAGAGCTTGCAGCAAACCTGCCCAGGAGGCAGTGCGGGAGGCCAGGGGTGAAGGACCACAGCTCGCTTACCATAAGGCAGGGTGGATAACAACTCTGGGCAAAGGGTTTGCCCAAGGAGTGTGTCCGGGGCAAGTCCTCCCTTATCACACACTCGTGGTTGTGTTTACCAGGCTGCTCCTCCAGCTGCCTGTCAGCTGGAGTTTCTACCCTGCTCAAAGGGCAGGGGCTCATAGTTGCTTTTTGCCATCTGATCACATGGATCCACCAGCACTTTCACGCCCAAGGACAGCCGGCCACGCTGCAGGGCAGGAGTGTTCCCCATGTCACAAGGATCAGGGTGTCCTGGCATGGAAGAGGCTGAGATCCCAGGCCCTAGGTCTTTCCCAGGCCAGCAGGACAAGTACCATGGTGCCCACTGCCTGACACAACTATGGGAGTGGGAATGCCAGCATCTGCCCTGCATTTTCAGTCTACTCCTGTCCCCAGCAAGGCAGCAGGGACAGCACAGGGAGCAGCCCAGAATCTGGAGACAGAGGGCTGCCAAAAATGCCAAACCAAGGCTGGTTCTTCTCCAAGTGTTACACAAGTGTTACAAAATTCATGGTTAAGTTTAAACACCAAAGAGACCATGACCTCTGGCTCTAGATTGACCCTTGGAAACACATGCCCCAGCCTGGAAGAAGGGAGCATAAACAAAAGGAAAACCCAAAAGGAGTAAATCCAGAAGGAAAGTATGCCAGAACAAGCCCAGCTGAAGCTAAGAAGGAAGGGCCAAGAACAGCTTTCCAACAGGCACTACTATGCAGCTGCTGTACAACTGTTGCAACATTCCTGTTCTGAAACCCATCTAAAGCAAATTTTTCTTACATGTAATGAGGACAGAATACAAAAAGAAGGTGGAAAATTTCCAAAATAACCAGCGTGGTTAATGTGGTATCAAAATAACTGTTTTCTTTTGGGTCGAAGTGGACTGTCTCCAAGTTTGAAGTTGCCCCCATTCTCTCCCAGGAATGAAGATAACACTAGGGAGTCCAGAGAACAGCCAGAGATTGACAGCACATCGCTGGTAGGATCAAGACTTTGCCCAACTCCTGCTTTGGCCCAAGGCAGCCTCCACCAGTGTTAATGCTTCTCCTTCACCTACGTCTTCCTTCTGCAGCTCATCATTATAGGAAAATGTGCCCACAGTCTCTCCCTCCCACCCGAGTCTCCCTTTTGAATCTCCTACTAGTTTTGCCAATGTGTCAGTGGCAGTAAAGTCCCTGAAGAACCCACACACACACCCTTATGGTCTCAGCATCCTTCCAACCCAGCTTTCATTTCCTCCTTTGTGCATGGTGAGAGGGGGTGTCTCTGAAAACAGGCTCCTCCTTGAAAAAAGCCACAGAGAGCTCATCAGGTAGGCAGGGTTTGCTGCTCCCTGTGTGGGGGTGAGTTCCATACAGAGCCCGCAGGGCATGGCCCAGGAGTGGCACCATCCAGCAGCCAGGCAGAAGCCAGGGAGACAGACACAGCCCCACCTCTGCCTAATTATTTCCCTGATCTCCACACTGCGAGAAATAGGACCAGCAGAGCCCAGAGGAAAATCAGGAGGAAAGGGAATGGGACCCAGCCCCACTCTTTCCCTGCATCTCTTTTGCAAGCCCTTTGAGGCAGATGTCTCACCCCACAGAGATCCTCCGAGCTCCACCTGTGCTGCTGTGGCAGTCACTTTTTCATGTTTTTCACTGCCTCATTGCATTTACTTAATTACTACTCATCAGGTGTAGCATTGCTCACATTTTTGACTGTTGGATCTTTTAGAACTGTCCCCACTGGAAGCAATCACACTCATCTTGCAAGATCTGTTCTTTCTAAGCCAGGCTGCCATTTATCCATTATTACTGAAGTATCAAAGGCATTTGCACATGTTGAGAAGCACAACAGCTCCCTCAAGGAGGAGGGATGAAATATCACCTCTTGCCTGATAAATTGCTTACACAAGTGGAATCAAACCCAGGTTTCTGGATTTTTTGCAATGCTGCTCTTAGGAAAAGGTTGCAGACATGTCTTAGCTCATGCCCCAGAGCTGGAAAGACTGCAGGACAGATTCAGACATTGAGTTTTCCAGCCTGGACGCCTCTCGGTAACCCAGAGGAGATTCCAAAGTCAAGGATGGGTTTCTGCAGAAGCAACCTTATAGGCTGCCCTCTCCAAAGCACAGCTGTGGTCAGCCACATATGTACTTGCTGCCCTTGGCTGTGCCCTACACAATCTCTCTCCTCACTCACCGATGGCTCAGCAAATTCTGGAGTGGCCATTCTGGTGAATGAGAGTCCAAACTCAAACACCTGGGAGTCCTTCTGCACATCTTGGCAGGTCCTTGAGGGTGATCCAGTGCAGATGCTGCAGGACAGCATCCCATGACCTCAAACAGCCTTCAGGCACAAACCAAAAGCCGTGTCAGATCTACTTCAGAGAGTTTGTCTAAGATTTCACTGACTCCAGTTCAGCAGAAGCCAACACACACAATCTCCAGCACTGAACTCAGAGCCAAGAGACCTGGATTTCTTGCTGCCACCTGCTGTCTCCTGCCAGCAGGGCAGGCCCTGCCCTCCCTGCCAACCTCTGCCCCAGAGCCCCGGCCTGGACTCAGGGGAGGAAACATCAGGACCCACTGACCCTGTCCCCCAGCCCCTGTTCCCTAATCCAAAGCCTGGATAGGGACAGAAACACAAAACTAGCAGCCTCTGTGTCCTGATTCTCCTGCTTACAAGCTCCAAACATACAGTTGTGCTTGATTTTCTCCCTGGAGAAGACACTTAGCCCTGGGGAATAGTGGCCCACCTTTGCTGTTAGCCAGGACAGGCCCACAGGGGAGCTTCTTCTCTGCTAACTCAGCCCATCATAGGAAGGAAGGGAAGGCAACAGCTGCAGACATGGAAGAAATAAACAACAACAACATCTATGGCTGCTACTTTGAGACAGTAGGTTTCTTGCTTCAACTGACAGAAAAGTAAGTTGAGTGGATGCCAGAAAGCATTTCAGAAGATCAGGTGTCTGGTCCAGACATGCAAAACAGGTAAAATGCTGCAGAAACCTGACAACAGCAGAGCTGCAGGTGCTTGGTCTTGAAGGACCCTGCCCTTTCCTCCATGGCAGCCTTCTGTATTTCAGATAAGCAGGGCAACCACCTGGCCTATGCCTGGCATAAAGGCAATTTGGGACTACACATCATCTAAGGCCATTTTAAAATTATTTTTAAAATATTGTATCATTTATTTATAGGCAGAACTATAGGCCCTGAAAGGAACCAGGAGAGGGAGGAGAGACAGAAGTCTGTTGTGAAAGGTCTGCAGAGAAGTAGTTGATAAATTTCTTTGTGGCAATAGCTGTCTTATACTTTGCTGTGCTCATCTCACTCTCACCAGATTCATGGCAGAACTGGTACCCCCTGGCTTTACAAAGCCCAGCAGGCAAAACCCAGGCACAAGCATGTTATTCAGTGTCACATCCACACAATGCATAGCCAGTCCAGTGACATTCACAGGGAAGTCTGGATTTGTGGGAGGATAGGGACAGGCACTTGGCTGTGTACCTGTGAGGACCAATGCAGTCCCCAAGGTCAAGCAAGCTGCATGGGCACACTGCAGGGGCAAGTTGCTCCATTTCAGTAGGAAACCAGAAGAAATTGGAAAGAAAACAGGGAACTCAAAGATCCTGGATCTCATATATTCCTCATGTGTGAGCCAGGTGCCACAGAGCTAACTTGTACCAAGCCCAAAGCTATCTAAGCTGCATAAATAAAATCCATTTTGCAACAATCAATCTACCAGACACCTGTGTGCAAACTCAACCAGCTTGGCTCTGAAAACTCTGCTTCACAGGCCAGCAGCACAGACACTGGTGTCTGTTCTGTGCTGCTGCCACAACCAAGAGCCAAAGATGTGTTCAGTGTTCCCTCTGCTCCTTTGCTCAGCTCCTTGTTCACAGAGCAGATAAGAACAGTATCTCACTGGTGAATACAGCTCAGTCTCTCCACCCACCTTTCCCTCAGATCTCAGCAGGGGAACTTGGTCTGGGCTTGGAAAGGACACAAAGCAAAATGCAGCTGTTATCAGCTTGGCCTCAGTGTTGCACAGCCTGGGGTACAAGGCTGATTCAGTGTTATTGGCAGGGTGTTTGGCTAAAGGTAAACAGACGCCTCAACAAGCTGCAGGACAAGGGTCTGAGCTCCCAGTGAAACCTGGACCACTGGGCAATTTGGTTTTAGGGCTCTTTTGCCCTAAAAAGTCTGAGCAGACTCCCACCCTTCTTGGCTCAGGGGCCAACCTCACAACTGGCAGGCCTAAGGTCAAACTACACACACGACTCAAAGCAGGCACTCAAGCGAGTGACACTTTGGAATACTGATCTACAGAGCCTTTAACAGGAACCAGGCTAATGCAAGGTACAGGCAGTCACAGAGTGACTGGGGAAGTGGGGAATATCATCGTCTCAAGAGGACTAAAGGACAGAAATAGCTTAAGTGCCTGCAAAATGGCTCAAGAGCAGCTTCACATGGAAAGTGACTGCTGCTTAAGCAGTTTAAAGATGAACCCCTCCCAAACATTGGTCAGCTATGAGCAGCTTAGTGCAGGAAGGTCTCCTGCCAAGGCTGTTGGGATGGCAGCATGCCACGGGAGAGAAACAAGTGTCCCCTTGGAGCACAGAGCCTCACCCCACACAAATTCCGCAGATGAACGTGTGCCATCGTGGCTTTGGAACCGCTCTGTCCTCCCTGTGAAAAGAGGCTTGTCCTTGGCTGGATGTTCTCTGGAAAGCTCTACAAAGCAAAGTTCCTGGAAAGCTCAGTCTGCTTTCAGCAATAAAATAAAATGGAGGCTGTGCTGGCAGTGTCAGGCCAGGAGCTATGACTCTTTTCTTCCTGCCAGTTTCAGAGAGTAAGATTAGCTTCTGTTGTCCTTCTTTGAATATCCCTGTCCTATTTGTTGGGAATTTTCAAATTGTGAAGAAGACAGAAGAACAAACTTCATTTGGAAGCAGCTCAATTTCTTTTTTTTTTTTTTTTTTTGCAATGCCAGGGTCATCAAAGGTGGGAGCATTGGAAGTAATGGCAAGGGCAGACTGAAGCAGCACTCAAAAATGAATGATGTGTTATTGCCTATGGTGAAGGAAGCAAGAAGAGCAGGGTTACACTCAGCTGTGAACTTGGGGTCCATATGCTTGAAGACCCGGTGAAGTGTTATCACCTTATTTCTCTTCATGAGAGAAACCAGTCCTTCAGACTACTTAAGGTAGGGTTGGTTTTTTTGGCAGGTTTTTTGGGGGGTTTTTTTGTTTGTTTTTTTTTTTTTTAATTATTATTACTACATGAAAGCTATAGCTGAAAAAAGCAAGACTAGAGAACATGCTACTTTGAAATAAATCAATAGCTCAGTCCTTATCTGGAATCCTCTGGTTAGCTCTCATTGCTTCATGTCAAAAGGGCACAAAAAGGAAGAGTTAGGGGTATATAAAGGATCCTTATGAAGGCACAGACAGCAATACAATTTGCCCATACAGCAATAAAAAAATGGAAAAATGCCACAGAAATCTTGGGCAAGGGGAACATATTTAAGTGTAACTAAAATACTCCAGTTTGAGCTCTATCCTCAGAACTCAGGAGTTTGTTTTGGATTTAAACACCCCAAGAAGATGAGAGAACTAGAAGTTCAGTAAGTGGGATTCCCATCTTCAGCTACTGAAGTTTTAAGTTACCATAGTTCAATTAGAAGCCATGCAGCAACTTCAAAAAAAGATTACCAGGTCACTGTCTGACCAGGCTGTTTCTTAGACACTTCTGAAGCCTTTTAACAGGATGCTTATCTAAAGCCCACTGATTTAATCTGATTTAGCAGTTACAGTGCTGTGGTTAACAGAAGAGAAAATAGAAACATAATCTATTACATGGAAATCCCTGCATCCATGCCATTCAGTTTAAAATGGCCAGAAGTTTGCATTTTGCTGATAGAGAAAGCATCACCTAAATACAAACTATGCTTCCTGAAATATCCAACATCTATTATATTAACAGTCTAAGAGACAGAAAATTTAGGATTTCCAGTAAGAAGCACTCTAAGAACTTCTGGAGGCTTATTTGACTACTACACACTTGAATTTTGAATGGAGGACAAACAATTTAATTTTTTAGTAGCTTGAAGAAAGATGAAACCACAAATGGAAAGAATAGGTGGCAAGAGAAAAAAAAACAGATAATGGCTTATATGAAATTGAATAATTACATCCTACATTGTGCTCCAACTGCCAACCTCAGCCATCCCCCATCCTACAATCTCATTCCAGTGTTTCATTCTGAATACTGCTATACTGCCCCTGCCAGGATTAATTTGTTTTCCTGGATCCCAGATGCTTTGGAAAAGAGGGTTAATTATCTTGCCATAGCTGCTGGCTTCCTGGCACATTCCTGCAGAACTCACTCCCTTGCATGAAGACCCACTCAGGCTGCAGCTGTTCATGAACATCAGAGAAGGAAAAGTTAAATAAATCATGCCAGAAATTAAGACCATGCTTCAGCAGCTGCAAAGTGAAGAGGAAGAGCAGGGAACCCATCTGAAATGTATGGCTCCAGCCCAGGGAGCTGGCTAGGAAAGGCCAAGACAGGAAGGCTTGGCATAGGACAGATGAAGCTTTCTGAACACACACAAGAACAGGGACTGAGGTTACTTCCTTCACAGAGCCATGGTAAAAGCACAGCACAAGTAATCTGGCTGCATTAGGTTCTTCCACATTCTGTAGGAATTACAGTGCTTTGAGAAAGAAATCCTCTGTTTTTAACAGGGAAAGACTATTATGCATTAGGAGACTAAGAACACAAATATTTTGCTCTTTTAACTTGATAATGCAGCTGTCTAGAAATTGATTGACCTTTTCTCAAATCAGATGCTTTAGCAGTGGCCTTATCATCTCAAAAACCCTGAACAGCTACTTGTTTCAGGTTATTTTTGTCTGACTGTGGTTCTAAGGAACCTAAATGGCACTCTAGAAACATTGCATTATCACAGGAGTGAGCACATCTGATCACCCCTCCCCACAAGTGTCAATATTTATGGTGCAACTGAGAAGATACTTGAATTTCACAACAAATCAGTCATGCAGCACATGTCTCTGACTGGTTAGACATAAAAATAAACGTAAAGTAGACACGAAACCCTGGAATGGCTAAAAAACCCACTGGTAGCAACAGATGTGGGAATGCAAGGTATTTTAAAAAAAAAAAAAAAAGGACACACAAAAGAATCCCAAAGATGTTTAAACACATCCCTGAGATGAAAAAATAGAGCAAAAAGTGTTCATGTTCCCAGAGGTCGATGCATTATTTAACAGAAGAGACTGAGCCACTTGCACATTCAAACAAGTTCAAGAGCTGTTCAGAAGAAAACACACAGTGGGAAAAGGAGCAACTTGCATTTAATTACCACAAAAGGGTTTCACAAGCCAGCTTGCCCCAAACATTATCCCTTACTAAAAGACAGACTTAGTGACACCACATTCAGTCGTATCATTCCTTTCACAAAGCAGGACACCCAAACATTTCCCCCATGATTTGTTTTAAGTCTTCTCTTTCATCACCCTAGCAATACACTTTATCTTGCTGTGGTGGTATAAAAAGTCAAAAAACAATTCTTCACACTTCTTGCATATAAGGAAAAATAAATATAAACAACAATTAGAGTATCATGAGAGAAGAGGAACATATCTCCATCTCAATGCATCTTTACTTCCATTGAAAGGTGATTGATTGGAAAAACAAACAAAACATCACCAACAAACAAAACCCAACAAAACAAACAGTGAGACAGACATGAAGATATTACATTGTGAATGACAGTTGCTTATAAGTAGGGAATGTGCATAACAAGGTTCAATGTTTTGCTTGTATGACTTACGCAAAAGAGACAGGAAAACCCTCTTGCATTAAGAGATCTTGAAGGTTTAATTTTAATCTAACAAGTATGGTAATACCACTGCCAAATGAGAGACAAACTTCACTCCCTTTGGAGCAACTAACTCCCCATCCGCCCCACTGTTTGGGCTCTGTTCTAAAGAGCAAGATTAAAGGAGAACACAGACCTCATATGTGGAAGAAGACCAACCTCATTCCCTCCTGAGGACAAGCATCCATCCTTATAGGCCCAAGAGAAGACATTATTTTCTTTTAATAGCAAAACACCAACAAGGAATCTTTTCTGTTCCCATGAATACATGAATAAGATGATTATTTTGTGGAGAAAGAAGTTGCACAATTCTTCAGTCTCCTCTCTTTTCTGCCCCACATGGCACAGGCTACTCATTTTGCATATGGGCCTTCCAACTGCTGTCAAGTCCTCCTCTATGATATATCCAGAACCATGCTCCATTTGATCTGGGAAGAAAGAGGAAAGGTGCCTTTCACCTGAACATCTTAGGCACTGAATGTTGTGATCCACTGAGGCCATAAAAACATTAAAGTGCATTTATTTTTCTTTTTTTTTTTTCTTAAGTGAAAACTGAATGTTTTAAGGGTCACTCATCCCACACTACAAATTGAAAACAGACTATTTTTAATGCTCATCAACAAATGACTTCTGGAACTACATTAATGGATGTAATTTCCATTTCCAGCAATGGAAATTATGTCAGAATAAACAGGTTTCAACAGGATGTTCAAGTTGATAAAAGAGAAATGAAAGACTGGGGAGAGATCTTCTACAGTTCGGAGGCCAGGATTATTCCAAACCCTGTGCTGAAAGAGCTGCCAAAGAGCAGTTGGTTTTCAGTTCCCAGTTCAGACATACTAAAAGCCTGATGTGAATACCTGAAACACTCATTACCTGAAACATGAACAAAATGGAGGTAGACGGGGCAGAAATGAATCATTGTTGATGAGAAAACCTAAAGGACATCTGACACATTTTTCCCTTGGATGATAAGGAATATTTGCATTGAAATTAAGAATGGGGGAAATCCAGTCAGTATTGAAAGATGTGCAATGCCCACAGCCTGTAAACATCCTACAACATAACCTCTCAAGGACAAGCACACTGCACACATCATCTTGTATAAAGGATGGATAGATAAAATCCATAAAGACCTAACAAAGAACTTGTAGTATAAAGCATAAAATAGCTGATAAAGTAACTCCTCTCCAATGACTAACAGAACTGAAAGAAGCCCTCAACACTCCACTGCAAATTCAGAAAGGGAACACAAACAGAGCCTAGGACAACAGACTCTCAGACTTCCCTGCTTGGATTCCTAATTCTGGGGGTTTAGCCCAAATAAGACACAACTCCACCAGCTCCAGAAGACAGGTTTCAAACTACTGAGACAGAACAAATCATCTTCTCCAAAGTGAAGGATTTCTCACCTCATTAATTTCACATCACATAATCAGTTACTTTACCTGAATGCCCACCTGAATGTGATTACCTCAGCTTAAGCTACAGACAAGCCAGGACTATTCACGCAATGAATTTTTCCATGGTCATAACAGATATTTAAGATAAATCAGACAAAATAAAACATTGAATTAACTGTCCAGGTATGAAAGGATATGGTGGAAGCTTTCTTTTTGTTTTAACTATTTTTACTGCCTTGGTTTCTATTGTGATCCTTGTTGTAACCCCCCTCAATTTTTACCATTTAGTATGTCATAACCACTGCTGTAAAAAAAAAAGAGCCAAAAGGTTATGTTAAATACCAAATATTTAAATTTAAGTTATGGAAAATGAGGATGAACACATTAATACAGGCTTGCAATTTTAATTTTTAAAAGGCCCCTATGGTGGGACTAGCTATAGATGGCGTCATGCTAATGCAAATGGAAAATATTTTTTTTTAAAAAACAAAACCACTTTAAATAAGTATGAATTCATACCATACACATGTACATACTTAGTAATTTTCTACGTTAGCTCTGTCTGAACTATAAATCAAGTCTATACTACTAAAAGTTCAGTATGTGCAACATTAACCCAACCAAAGCATTTTATAAATACAAGCTTCTTTTTAGTATTGCAACATACTTCACTACTTAACATACTGGAAAACAAGTTCTACATTTAAAATTCTGCTGTAATAGTTCTATCTGCCAATTAAGACTACAAATGGAAAAATACTTGCTAATTTTTAACATTTTGAAAATGCAAATATATTTCATATTTTGAAAGGAAACAATCTTGTTTATCCTACTGGTGCTTCTTTAGACATTTGAAGATACTACACTAACAAAATACAAACTTTGTAGTAAGCTTACAACAGGTACTTCTCAGAGGCAAAAATAAAAAAAATCTGGTTTGTATTTATGAAGGAACATCCATTTATTATAAAACAAGATAAAAGATATTAGAATTAAGTTGAAACAAGGCAACATTAGAACAACCACTTTAGAGCTTTGTGAACGAAGTGTAGTTTTTAACTTGCAAGTCCAGGTGAACGTAGCTCTTAACATGCTGTCATCTTCTCTATAAATGGGATGAAGTAGAGAAGCAAAGCTTCAAGGTGTAAGGGTTGGAGCCATCTGTGAGGAGACAACACAGAACACACCATTGGCACAGCTGTCCTGCTGATCCACCTTCCATAACCTTCCATAATCTGGCAAGTTCACCAATTCTGTTTATTTCACACCCACACTTCCGTCGGCATTTGCCTTTTTCACATTGAAAGAGAAAGCTTTTCTGCTGTTATCACCTCTCCAAACTGAGATAAAACTGAAATGATGAACAGTGTGTAATCACTACTATCTTCAAAAATATTCTGCCCCTAAGGTCCGTTATTAAGAAGGTGGACCAAAGGTGTGGGGGAATAGAAAAGAGTTAAACTGTTAAACACTTCACAGGGAGACAAACTCATAACAGTTAGGAGAAGGTAATTTAAAATAATATTAGACACTGGCATGGAATCAAAATTATGTCTATGAACATCTGGAAAAATTCCATTTAATCCAGTAAACTGTCTTAATTGTTCAGTGCAGATCTGGCCTATTGTGTACTTGTTTAGCAGGTGAACTCACCCCACTCTATTCTTGCTAGTTTGGAGCTAAACTCAGCTTGGCCTCACAATTTCTAGTTTCAAAAGCAGCACACTATAGGAACAGTAAATTGAGAGCAATGAGCTGAGTAACTTAAAGAATCCTTCCTCAGTTCAAGACATTGCAGATTTCTCTATATTTATTGTGAAAGAATCATAGAAGTGTTTGGTTAGAAGGGATCATCTTGTTGGATCATCCAGTTCCAACCTCCTGCCACGGACAGGGATGCCACACACTATCCCAGGTTGCTCAGAGCCCCATCCAGCCTGGCTTCGAACACTTCCAGGGATGGGGCATCCACAGCTTCTCTGGGCAACCTGTGCCAGTGCCTCACCACCCTCACAAGTCAAGAACACCTTGTTAACATCTAAAACCTAAATCTCTCTTAGTTTAAAACCCTTACCCCTTGTCCTACCACTATTTGCCCATGTCAAAAGTCACTCTCCTTTTTTTACAGACCCACTTTCAAAGTATTGGAAGGCCACCATATGGTCATCCCAGAGCCTTCTCTTCTCCAGGCTTAACAACTCCAGCTCTCTCAGCCTTGCCTCATAGGAGAGGTGCTCCAGCCCTCTGATCATTTTTGTGGCCACCAGAACCCTCAAGTCCTTCTCCACAGAAAAAACATTCCAGCAGTAAGATCAGGAAAATTTACTTACTTGGGACTCTTATCTGGTAGTGATTAAGTACAGTGAGAGCTTCCACTGCATCTGTCTTACATTCCCATTCCAACAGGCCAGACAATGTCTTGGCAGAAGCTGTCAAAATGAGAAATAAAAACGGGAAGGAGGGGATCAGTAACGTCTCCTGACAGTGCATACTCAGATCAAAACCGGAATCAAGTAATTTCCCAAATGGGCCAAATTCTACTTACGTTTTGGATCAAACACTTTATATTTAATAAAGCTGAGAACTTCATGATCCTCACATAACTGTCACAAAAATAAAATAAGAGGTAAAACTCCAGCAAAAGTGCACATAAACAAATTAGCAAAAATTCCAAGTTCCTGGAAGAGACACACAAAAAGGAAGATTCTGACTTCTTAAGAGAGTTCGCAAGAATTTATGGCAAATCACTTTAAAAATACGTTTAGATTGGTAACTTTAAAATATCATTCTGTAGTATGTAAAACAAGGCTCCCGTATCTCCACTACTATCTCCAAAAACATATTTAAATAATAACTAGTTCTACTTTTTGACATTCATGCTCCAATACAGTAGCTCTGAAGTTGTACAGGGGAACCAGACTTCGGTTTCAGACAGGGTTGGAAAAATATATCTTATTGAACTGAAAAAGGACTCACTGAATTTTGGTCAGCAATCTTACCACTGTCTTCACCTAAAGAGGTCCAGTATTGCATGTTTTAAGCATGCAGAGTTGATTTAGAATACAACTGTGCCAAGTGTCCCAGGTGCATGCTTGTCTCCATTCCAAAACATCCTAGCAGTCATTAGAGCAACCATATCAGGGAGGCAGTAAATCCTTTGTGAGTTGTAGTCCTAACTTTCATGTATTTGGCTTTGTGTCTCTTCCCTTTCCTCCCAAAAAAAACTCACATTAAGCTCCTCAACTTTATTTCCAAGATTTTGTTTCTCACGTTAAAAAAATATAAATAAATAAAATTGAGACAGTAACTCCAGAATTGTCAACATATCCAGAGGGGCTACCAATGTATTTTAAAGAACAGCTCTCTTCCAGTGGCTCTGCTACAACCCTCCTAGTTACTTGTTTTTAAAAGCAGCACCATGAAAAGCCAGGCCAGAGCCCAGAAAGCATTGGATGTCCGTCATTTCAAGTGCCTACCTTTACAAACGTTTCCTCAGTCACACACAGGGGAACATTGTAATAATGCAGCACACAGGAGGGTGGTTGGATGATGTTCTTGGATGCTTGGCCAGCACTGGTGAACCGATTGTTCTTACTCATGGCAAAATCCTTGTAACTACTCGTGCCATCCTCCAGTTCAAATATCTGGCTTGGAACAACTGAGTGCTGCTTGGAAACACTGGAATTTAAGGATAAAGTTTCTTAAATAATTAAGACTATCATACTTTGCAGATTATTATCTAACTAGAAAAGAGCTAACGTTTCTTTATAATAATTTGAAATAAATACAGTAAGAACAAAATATGTTGGATTTGACACCTTCCTTAAAAAATGCAGAAAGGATGGATAAGATACATTAGGGAATACAGTTTATTAGCNGTGAAATATTGCTGTGGCATTATAAATTTCCAGATGGTGCTAGCAATAACTGAATGAGTTCATATCTCTGATGTAACTCCCATCAAATTAATGGCACTATACCAGGAATTAATTTGCCCTAGATCTGTACAAGTCAAACATAGAGAACTGTAGTAACATCAGTTTTCTGCACTCTATCCATTAAATATATAAACCACGAAAATTCTTAATTTACACCAATTCTATTTGCAAATCACTTCATCAGCATATAATAGATTTCAGTTATGCATTTTATATAATTTAACTGCAGCATATAATTATATAGAATAATTTCACTGGAACATAGCATGTGATCTTACTTATTATCATCTGAATTAAGTGATGTAGTCCTTCCACTTATGATATAGAAAACTGGCCACTCTGGATATTAAGGGATTTGTGGGGGTCTTTTTAGTGACTGATCATTACAGAAGAATAGCATTAGAAGTAGAAAAATAATTTAGATCTTAGTTTAAATGTCTAAATCATAGAGCCATAGAATAGTTTGGGTTGGAACAGACCTTAAAGATCATCCAGTTCCATAGTCAGGGACACTTTGCACTAGCCCATATTGCTCAAAACCCCATCCAACCTGGCATTTAACTCTTCCAGGGATGGGGCATCCACAGCTTCTCTGGACAACCTGTTCCAGTGCCTCACCACCCTCACAGTAAAGGATTCCTTCCTAATATCTAATCTAAATTCACCCTCCTTCAGCTGAAAGCCAAAATAAACAGTTGCAAATTGGAAATGAAACTCCAACAACGATAACAGAGTTATGTCCCTTTGGAACCCCATTCCATCTGCCCACTGGTGGACTATTAATCTGATAAAACATATTTACCACACATTGAGTCTCTTTCCAAATAACTTGACATTATTGAGATGTGTGACTGCTCTTTCTACAGCATATTCATCACCCATCTCAACCAGTGCTGTGCCCGGAATAGTCTTCATAAATTTCACCTAGGATATATAAGGTT
>VZRX01006703.1:0-37843 GCA_013398075.1 Notiomystis cincta
TATACTTCTTAAAATCCTGCACAATACCAGACTTTCAATATCTATGAACCTGAACTAACAGTGGCCAAGACTCTTTTTTGTCAAGAGTCCTTCTCCAATAGTTAGAACACTAATTGATCTCACCAGGTTCTCAGCCACCCATTCTAATGTCAGGAGCTGGGAGATTTTCAAAATAACACAAAGGAAAGTAATAGACACAGATGTTTGGCACATATACTCAGGATATAAGTTGTTGAGTGTGAAACTCAGCAGAGAAGCCACAAAAACTGTCACAGTTTCAGAAGACTGATGTCAAAGTGACCTAGTTACCAGAACATCTGAGTTCTCAAGTGTGAGTCAAATACATATCAATTGGAACTTCCCTCATAGCCAGCCTTTCAATACTGGACAGGACATTACTCCCCCCTCCCCCAAAAAAATATTTTACGGTTTTATTTCACCAAAAAAACCAGTATGTCAGTGCTTGCTAATTTCAAAATATTCATTTTGGATTGTTAGGTCCATGTAGCATTAGATATTGTATTCATAACTCCTACTTATGATGCCTCAAGGAAAGATTTTTCTGATGGCACCACAAAGCCAAGTTTAGCACGCTGCATCTAATTAGGCAAGCTTTGCAAAGGAATATTGAAAATTTAAAGGAATCAGCCTTTGCCCTTCAGTTCAGCTTTACTCTAAAAATGCTACTTGGCAGGGAAGGGAAACCTCTCTTTAAATCTGAGGAATCACTAGAGAAAATAGCAATAAGTTGTCCTGGTAGCTTATTGTAACACAAAGAGGTGTAAAACACCTTTATCTCTGACATGAATGGCCTTGAGGTCACCTAGAACTTTAACTGTACCAAATGTGTGGCTCATATACAGAGAAATGTAGAAGCCTGAAAGGAAATGGGTCCACCCTTGGAAAAGTCTTGGATCATGACAGAAAACTATTAGCAGAAAATATTTTTCCTGTAATTGCTAAAAGATCTTATTTTTCAGTGGTTCCACTTAAATCGTTGCTGTTTGTGAGCAGAGCAAATGGAAGATTTTAATTATCATAATATGAAAACCACAGTCATTTGAAATAGCCTCTTGGTTAATTTTCTTATCAGTAAAAAATAGGGGCCATCAATGAGATTAATTCAGTTAGGAGAGTTATTTGGATAAGTGGAGCTTTAAGTCTACTCTAGCTGGCAATAAAAGATCATTTCCTGAGTAAACAAGGATGTAATTTTGCAGTTCTCTCCTTCTTTTCTGCCCACATCCCTCCTTTTTTTCCCAAGAGTGAGCATTCTTAAAATTTCAGTGTAGAACAAACACAGAGTAAGATATTCTCTGGGACACAGAAAAATTTAGAAATATATCTGCTCTAGGAGGTAGTGCTTAATCTACCAGTAAATCCAACACATACATGTAAATCAAACACAAATAATTCCTGTGTTTGGGGGTTAGGCAGATGGATATTCATTAGCACGTAGAAGTGTCACAAAATTGAGTAGCAGTGAAGTTTCCTTTGCTGTTCTGCTTCTAAATCACAAATGTGCCCTTAGTTGGCAAAACAACCTCACCAGTGTTTACCTACTGCAGGCAAGAGCTCAGGTAGAAAACACAAACCCTTGTTTTTCACATTTCAAGGACAATGAGGTTCCTTTTCAGTTCACAATTTCTGTTCACAATTACTGAACTATTGGAAAAATGCTCTGGTCAGCTATGATTTACAGAAGTTGCTTCCAAAATTACTTCATCTTGTGGGATCTTCTAGTTTGACTGGTTCACTGAATTTTCAAACTTGATGCATTTCTGGGCAATAGAAATGTTCCATTTAAATTTATAGAGCTGGACATGCTGTTGTGGCTGTGCAGCACAGGAAATTCATCCCAATAGTTTTCCAGACTTTTAGATTCATGGAACAACACCTTTAAAGAAATCAGCTCTTTTAAATGCACTGAAGAAGGACAAAGATGCCCAGATATGCACATTGTGGGGAGAGGGGGGATGACCCTTCCCTACATAAGCGAAACTGGAGCCAACAGCCTTAAAAAGTTTTCTGTCTTTCCATTTTTGGGTCCAAAATAATCTGAGTTATCTTCTAAAACAAAGTCTGAGTCTTTTATGTTGATTTCTAAGCACATTTTGAAATTTATATTTTCACCAACAGATGGAGCATTAAATCTGAAATCCTTATCTGTTTGAGATCTAAAACAACCTAAATATTTACTAAACAGTAAAATAAAATGTATTTTGCATCCCTGCTGCTGTGAAAGCAAGGAAAGCTACTCAGAGTAAAAAGGACCAACTATTGAGCCAAGACAGGAAGAGTAAATAGAGAAGCGTGCCAAATAGAAATATAGTGTTTCAGTATCATCATGAAAATGTAGGCTATTCATAGTCTGAGTTTTATTAAAAGACTTTTTCCTTTTTTTAACCGATTTTCTGGTTCAAAAGTTTCTACAGCCAGTAGGAGCAACTTCTAAAAATGGCTACAGTGTCATGAAGTTTGATTACAGAAAAGGTAAACAAGACTGACATGTTTCAGAAGTTTACACACCTGGATCACACTGGAAGAAGAATTTGTTTTTTCCAACAACACCACTATAATTTCTAAATTTTGGACAAACAGTTAAATTTCAAAGCTGAATTCTACTTCTGGATAAGTGCAACTTCCATCAGCTTCTTAAAATAACCATTCCCCAAAAGTTACCTAAAATAACATTCCCAAGGAACTTTATATTCATCAGGCTGTTATTTTGGGTCTACTTAATAACAAATTTTCTGTCTTCTGAAGTGTAAAATTTAGATTTCCATACTAGAATACATTAAGCTTTCACATACAAATAGGCAGAAATCATTTGCTTGCTGAGGTTTTGGCTTTACTTCTGTTTATAAATTGTGTAAAGCAACAACCCTCTAGGCAACATTTGAGGGAAATGAATGAATAATTACTCCTTGCAGTATTGCATAGGTAAAAAATATTATCAGACCATTTACAGTGCCTAGAGGAGCAAAATATTAAAGTTTTTCCCTTGGTGCAAGCCAAGATATATAGCCAGGCAAAAGAAGGGGGTAGAAGGAGAAAGGGGAATTTTAGCAAGTCTAGGAACTTAGGCAGCAGCTCAAAGGAGAGGGACATAACCCTCAGTTTGAGTAAATCAGCATAAACTCATTGAGACTCAGTTGGTGTCAGACTGAGAACTTAGGAGGCACACACAGACTGTGTTCTGGTAACTCAACTCATAAATCAAATTTACCTTCTTCTATCAATTTCAGCCTCACTGATGACTAAAGAAAATCTCTAATCCAATAGTACAGCTGCCAATTCCTACAATTTCTCTAGTAAAATCACAGAACCTTTATTCATTCAAATATTTATTAGCCTTATCAACTATCCCTATTTTCTTCAACACAAATACCTTCATGAGTGAGAACTGGGAGATCAGAACAGGGTGCTTTTTTCACCTTGGAAATCTATTTATGTTAACTTTTCATAAATCTCTCTGTCTGGGCCATCTGCCCTTTCCTACTCTAAAGAATCCTTCTTCTGTTTTCTGAATGGGGTCAGAAGAATTGCCTGAGTTACTGGTACACCCACAGGGAAACAGCAAACAGCACAGACCCTGTACAGTCCCCATCTGTATAATCACAGAAGCATTTATATGAATTATTATAGTATATATTATAGAGTCATAGAATCAGAGAATGGGTTGAGTTGAAAGGGACCTTAAAGATCATCTCATTACAACCTCTTTGCTGTAGGCAGGGACACTTTCCACTAGATCAGGCTGCTCAAAGCTCCATTTAACCTGGCCTTGAACACTTCCAAGGATGGGACACCCACAGCTTCTCTGGGCAGCCTGCGCCAGGGCCTCACCACCGTCACAGCAAAGAATATCTTCTTAATATCCAATCTAAATATACTCTCTTTCAGCTTGAAGCCATTCTCCCTTGTCCTGTCACTAAGCACTTTAATATAACTTATTATTTATAAGAGGTTTCTAAATTTTATACATTTTTAACAGCTTTCATACACAACAAAAAGGTAACAAGTCTCCTTTAACTGTAAGAGATTTCAAAATAACAACACCCTTCCTGCAGAGGAGTGCAGTATCTTCTTACAGTATTTTTTTTATTTGATACAAATTTTATTATACACTTATGTACACTGTGGAAAACAATAAAAAACTAACCTCTTTTTGCCTGGTATTGCCATGTGATGGTATAGTNAGAATCAGAGAATGGGTTGAGTTGAAAGGGACCTTAAAGATCATCTCATTACAACCTCTTTGCTGTAGGCAGGGACACTTTCCACTAGATCAGGCTGCTCAAAGCTCCATTTAACCTGGCCTTGAACACTTCCAAGGATGGGACACCCACAGCTTCTCTGGGCAGCCTGCGCCAGGGCCTCACCACCGTCACAGCAAAGAATATCTTCTTAATATCCAATCTAAATATACTCTCTTTCAGCTTGAAGCCATTCTCCCTTGTCCTGTCACTAAGCACTTTAATATAACTTATTATTTATAAGAGGTTTCTAAATTTTATACATTTTTAACAGCTTTCATACACAACAAAAAGGTAACAAGTCTCCTTTAACTGTAAGAGATTTCAAAATAACAACACCCTTCCTGCAGAGGAGTGCAGTATCTTCTTACAGTATTTTTTTTATTTGATACAAATTTTATTATACACTTATGTACACTGTGGAAAACAATAAAAAACTAACCTCTTTTTGCCTGGTATTGCCATGTGATGGTATAGTCATGACAGGACTGGGTATCTCACAGTCAAAATAAGAATTTGGTTGGTACTAGAGTCACTGAGATAACATCTTTAAAAGTACTCTGGGAGCTCAAAAAGCACTCCAAGTAAGAGGGAGTATGAGTGTACAGGCAGGGCACAATTTATCACATCATTTATGTCAAAAGCAGATGCATTGAATGTTTACAAAATAAATTGAACAACAGAAATATATATATTACCAATAGAAATATATATATAACCAAATCTCTTTCCCAAGTAATAAAGCAAAAGTCAAATCCTTTCACAATCTTCTATGTGACTTAAAGGATGGGGATATTTAAACAGTCCATTTTCTTCAATCAAATTCAATCATTTTGAAAAATGGCCTCCATGAGAGTTCCTTTTAATGTCTTGGGAGTTAAAAAAACCCACCCTGAAAAAAATCCAAATACAGCACAAGTATTTTTGCAGTCACTGACACGAGAGCAAAGGTTTTCCTGAATATGCTATTGTTAAGGTCTATGTTCTTAGCTAACAGATGCCAGAAAAAACAGAATTTAATAAATGAGCTGAGACAACGAAGTTAAATTTAAGTGAGGAAATGAATTGGCAAAACCTTTTACTGACATATGAATCTGAACATAATGTAATTTAATTTTACTTTGTTAATTACCCCAATGTATTTAACTTGCTATTTTATATGCCTCTTTTATATATTATATATTTCTGAAGAGAAACAGTTTTTTAAAACATATTTGAAATTAATTTATCTTATAGCAAATTTTAATCCCAGTGATATAATACTCATTAAGTTTTGGGAGGAAAATGAATGCAAACTAAAATCTGTTGTATGACATGTGAAGAAAAGGGGAAGGAATTTCTGAAGATCAGATATACAAAAGCTTGAGAGGAGATTAAAGCCATGCTGCTGATCTTCTCTTGGTTCTTAAACAGAACCCTCTAAAAATATTTAATTACTAATACTTTTACCATGCTGAGAGAATGCTGCACATAGATTACTGTGGAAAACTGTTATTTAAAACAGGAGAGTGGAAATCAAAGAGAAATCCAGCTATTCCCACCAGGGTTGTCATGTTTTAAATTCCAGCCACCATCTTCAGTGCTACACAGGCAGACCCACTTTAATTCTCCTGAAGTTTGACAGATAGGAAGAGCTACAGTACAAATTAATATTAATTCAATGAATTACAGCATTAATGTGGGATAAATATGTGAATGCTATACCAATTTTCACTATGTTACCTAAAGCAAAATGACCAGACTGGATAAATTAGAGTTTCAATGGATAAATTGAATTTAAAAGTATGTCCTCAAATGTATCTAGCTTTTAGGCATTATTTTGCTGAATAACCCCCAGAATTTTGCTGATGGAGAGATGTAATCACATATAGCAGGTACTTCTGTCCCTTGGTTGGTAGCTTCACTTTATCAGTTATGTTCATTGGCAATGTCCAGTTCCCAAACCCATTTTCTCTGCCTTTTGAGCTAAGAATTGAAAATAATCCCTCATCAAGATCTGGCAGGTCACAAGTGCTGGACAAATTCCTCTCACAGACCCTTGACCAAAGCAGAGTTTTTATAGACGGGCTGTAATGTGATTTTGTCTAACTTTTAATTTTCTGATTTGCATTCTGTGGATCACATTACCAGGAAAGAGAGGCTGTAACATAGCAGCAGTCTCCTGAGTGTTGCAGAAATTGCAAATGGTTACTGGAATAGGGTTATGGCTTGTGCCACGTGCTCTGCTGCCTGATTCTAAACTGTTTTATTGCTGGATTCATGTGCTCTTTGGGATATTTATTTCATGGCAAACATTTCACTGGCTTCTAGTTCACCAAAAGAAAATTGTGACTGTTGACAAACAATTTTGTGTAACACAAAAGGAACAAGAACCTTTCAAGAAGTATTTCTTCAATTTTTTCTTTAAACTGATATGAAATACTGTGATATAAGAAAGCTACAGGAGTAAACAAAAGTACTGACTTCCAAAGCATTTAACATATTATGCAATTCATCACCTCCTGAAGATGACTGCCTACCACATAGCCAGCTTCAGAGGGAAAATACTATGGTTTTAAAAGTCAAGAGGATATCATTATTATATTCAGTCAGTTCTTTGTGTTTCCTATTCATTTTGTGCAAGTCAAGTGGTCCAAAGTGAAGAGGGAGTCAGAAACTTCCAGGAAGGGCCTTGTCTGGCAGATGAGAATCTTAAAGAGATAAAGAGTTCCTACCCCTAATTTCACAACAGCTGAAACACTTACTAAAAGAGGAACAGAGATTGTTTGACATTGGAAAAAATTACAACTGGAGCACAAGAGTACAAAAGGATTTGTTGCAATTGACAGCAACCATTTAAATCATGTTGCAAAGAGGTGGGAAGGCAAGGATAATGATACAGAAATAAAAGGAGAGCATGCTGCTTTCCAGTGTCAGCTTAAAGTACCCTTCAAAAGCAATCCAGTGCTACAGCAATCCCCTGACAGTTCACACAGCCTGGGATTTCTTTACTTCTTTCTCTAAGTAGAATACACTGATAAGCAAAAAGCAGCAGCCTACACTGACATTTACATTTCCCCTTCAGCATGTTATCTATTTTTCTACAGAAATTTAATTTATTTTCTATTTCCCTGTAGAAATACTTACAGGAGTATTATGTAAAATAGTCATCCTTGCCTCTCAAGCAAGAGCAGTTTTCGGTTTCCTGTTCTTTCTTTCTTTCTTTTTTTTTGGTGAATTTTGTAATGAATAGATACATTGATGAAAAACAACCAGGAAAAACACAGCTAATAGGAAGCTCAGAAGATAGTTCGAACGGTTATATGCAAAACAAGGAAATATGTATTAAAATGTGTTTCTGCAACAATCAAGAATTCTATAAGTCTTCCCAGCATTATATTTAGGACATGCACTGCATCTGCATTGAGAGGTATATCTTGAAGGAGTCTCAGTATAGACCAAAAAAGTCCCAAAATTGTTCATATCCTAATTCTTAAAAATGTTTGCAAACTACTCAAACATAAACATCTAAAGGTAAGTAATTAAATAGCTTGCAGGTAAAAGTGCAAGTAGCAAAAGTAACCCAAATGTTGTTAGCATTAGTCTCCAAGAGGCTAATTCCAATTCTAATTCTAATTCTAAATTGTTCCTACCTACGTAAATTCCATAGTAATTCCAGGTTATCCTTCCTTTACATTGCTCTGTATTAAGGCACAAATGGGTTTCTGATTTGTGATCTCATCAACCTACAAGTGTATGGGCTGTTACTCCACTGAATTCAGCCATCGTTGATACAAAACAACAAAGTCTCAGGTTCATCAATGCACTTCAGTAAATCCATTGTTTTAATGTACTCCTTGAAGGAGTCATTCCTGTAAGAGCTACATTCCACACAAGGCAAACAGGTATTTGTGCTTCTCTATTTTGTGGTGCCCTACTTTTAAAAGTTTTTTCTTTCTTCTGACTGAATCAAAACCAAGACAAAGATTTCCACCCCACACCCCAGAAAAATGGACTTTTGTGGCAGTATTTTTGCAGTTCTCCTGGGTAATGTTGCTGAAGAAGGTGAAGTCTGCAGTCCTGTTCCTCATTTCATGTGCATCAGAGCCCTAGGAAACTAGAGTTGATGCTATGGATATCATAAATTGAGGGAGATATTTCCTATGGGACAACAATTACCACAGTGAGGGGTAATTGTTCAGCAAGAGCTGATTTCCCCTTTTGCCCCCTTCTTCAATTAGCAGAAGCAACAATGGCTCTCTGGCTTTCCCTCATTCTCACAGACACACACAAAAAATATCTCTGCAGAAGTAGGAGGAATGAAGCACAGTGGAGAAAAGGGAGTTCTGGTGATTAAAACAGATTTTGGAATACCCTAAAAAAAGAGCACGGATGCAAGGGGCAGGAAAGGCTACATAATTTCATGAAGGCAGGAGAGGGGGAAAAGAGCAATTACACAACTTTCTCAAACCCTTAATACACCTCTGCAAATTCTTTTCTAGTTAGCCCTCTCTGAGTCACAACTCTTTTCTCTCTCCTTCTCAACTTCCCTGTTTTCTTCACCACTCTTCTCATTTGCACCCTCCTTATCTGCTCCAGTTTTCATTGATCCTGTCCAACTGCTTTTCACCACCTCTGCCAGAATCACATCTCCACCAAACTGAACTTTGCTTGCCCTGTTGAGAAGCTCTAACCCAGTTTTGCCTTCACTGTAGAGGATGCTTGATCTAGTTTTCAGTCTCCCAGATTTGGAAATGTTTATCTGGTCTCTAGTTCTGCAAGGTTTAAAGCAGAATCACTCTGGTCTGTACAAAAGCATTTCTGCCCAAATAGAAGAGTAAAGCCAGGCATTAGGGTAGAAGATTCACCCTAACACAAAGCAGGTGATGTTATAGATAACAGCTGGCTCTCTAAGTCCTGCGTTCCTTTCTTCATCCTGGGTTTTTTTAATTTATCTTTGACCCTGCTGCATTTCTTTCTCACATGGACTCATATTCAGTCAAACAACTTAGTGTTTTACTTGGTTAATTAAACAGGTATAATATATAGCTTTTAATTTAAATAAAATGCAGAAAGTTGACAAAGAGTCTCTTTTCACCAAGTTTCAGACCACACATGAAATTACGCACCTTCCCCTCTCCGCTCACCATACTGAAGAAGAAACTTAAATTGCATTGTTGTTTTCATAAATGTATCTACATAGATATTTAGACATTGATCAAGCCTAGTGCTGTTCAACAGATGTTACAGAGAATGAAAGCCAAAACACTGCAAACTGTTGCATTCCTAATGAGCAAACTGTTCCCTTTTTTATTGTCTGGGTTATGGTGCATTGCTGGAATCAGAGAGCCATGATCCATGGAATGATACAGAGCTCTGTGCCATGGTCAAACACTCTGCAGGTGTGTCTCATTAATGTCAGATATGGAAAGATGGCTCCTCTGAGGCTGGAGATTTATGGAGCTGAATGCTTCACATATTCTGTGCTAAAACAAGCTAGATGCCACACACCCAGGCCAAAGCAAAGCCAAAGTTCACAGCTAGACTCTACAACACAGCTAGCAATCAGCCATCTGAAAATGGAAAGCAGAACTTGTGCTTGCAAAGTACCATGGGACATAAACTCACATTTACTTCCAAGTTCCGCTGCAGCTTGAGTTGGAATTTTTTTTAATTTTTCTTTTTTTGAAGTTTGTCACAGGAAAGGGTAAAAAAATTATTGCAAGAAGAAAAAACCCTGGTTTTTTTTTTTTTTTCTCAGAGGAGATCATACCATGCAGTCCTGGGACTGATTTGATCACCAATTCTTTGGAAGAGGGCGATAGAAGCTTTAGCCAGCTGTCAGTGCTAACTGGTGTAGCCTGGAATTCCTCATCATGTGGCACAGTCATGACCCTGTGGCTTCCTTGGACACATGGTCCTGGTCTACAGGTACTAACCTGTGATTCTTTCCACTGAAACTGCAAAAATAATATCAGAACAGATTGGGCTTTTAAACTCAGGTATTATGACTCTTCTTCCCACCATGGACTAGAATTTCCTGATTTCATTCCTGAATTTTGTCATGTGTCCCCAATAGGATGATTCATGTATAAAGTGAATAAATCTGATAATGTTTTAATAAAATTACTTCAAAAGCCACATATTAGGTCAATATCTAAGTCACACAACAACAGAGCTTTGATTTTTAAATTCTTTCATCTTTTCAAATTAAAAAATCTCTTGCCTATTTCAGTTTTAAAAACTCCCAAAACTGTTTCATTTAGTGCAGTCAATTCAACTGGACTTTTGGAATTTAAAATATTTCTGACTCATTTTTATTTCCCATTTTTCTGCTTCCTATCAAACTTTCTTTTTTTCTTTTGAACTGACAGGCTAAGTGCCACTGAACCAAAGGTTTCAGCACATGTCAGTAAGAACTTTCATGGGCTGTCAGTACACAAAAATATCAGCAGACCTACACATTCTCCATAGAAGCAAGTGGGACACAGAAGAAAGGGAATGTGAGAATGTTTTTTGTACCACTTAATGTGCCACTGAGTGCCAAGGAAAGGTGGTGGTGTCCATCTGGAGGTACTGCTTGTCCAGCAGGAGAGGGAATCCAGGATCATTTAACACTTCTGTGCAATACTCCCCTTTTCCCATCATAGGATATGACTTTTGACATCATCTGCTGGTCTGAACTGAATTATTATGGCTTATGTTTTAATGCAAACATCTGTAAGTACTCCTGTAAATATTAGAAATTTCCCTGCACACATGTTCTAAGCTCTGACCCCTTCAAGGAGGGAGAAAGGGAGGTTAGATTCCAAATATAGAGGTGTTTATCTTATAAATTCTTATTAGGAAAGGCTGCAGTTGTCAAAAATATGCAGTTTTTCATTTGAATGCATATGCATACATTATGGATATTTCCAGGTTCACAGCAATGTGAATCATATCTCCAGCTTCAAAGAGGGAACTGCAAACTGAAATGTTATGGATAATACAGAAAGACTTTTCCCATCTAAAAAGCAAACTCCAAAGCAGTTTTTCTGAATTGTCTCTACATACATAACAGAAGTCAGGCTTGTGCAAAGTCAAACAATTTAGGAAAAAAGCCAGAGATTCATAGAAATTTTATTTCACAGCTTGAGAAAACAATTCCCGTGACACTGTTCCCAGTCTGTTGGCTGTGTGACTTCAGAGCTGTGACAGGTTCAAAGGAATCTGGGACAGTGGATGTGATGCTGTAGGTGCACTTTCAAAGGCAAATGATCAGTGAGGGTTACAGATTGGTTCATGGATTGTTGAAAGGTGCTGAAGGGGATGCATCTGGTTTGTCCATGGTTAGTAGTGTATGCTGTTTTCTGGGCTGAGACAGGAGTGTCACCCCCTCAGAGCAGATAAACTTGCCCAGCACCAAAAAGGTGCATTTTTGTAGTTCAGTGATCTTTCCGTATTTGAGGTGAGAGTTTCCCCACAGGGAAAATGCATCACAAAGCCCCCTTTAAAATCTGGGTGGACTGGAGTCCTGTCCCAAACTTTCCTCCTCTGCTTTGCTGTGGTTTTGTGAGCTGCCAATACAGAAATAGAACCTTTGTACAAGAGTGCTGGCTCTAAGACAACCTGAGAAATTAAAAGGTAACATTATTTTCTGTTCCCACCAAGACCAGCAACACTTCAAGAGTATTGCCATCAGCAAATCTTTGGCCTGTCAGAAAGCATGCAGCTTTGAAGTGAGAAGAAAAAGAATTATCTGGGTATGCCATTAAAGCAAGAAAACAATAGAGGGAATTAATTCATCTGTCAACACCCTTCAGAACAAAGAACAGCAACTAGCATTCTGCAGAATAATGCAGGTCATCCCTGCTGGTACCAATAGCCAGTCATGGATGCAGAAACCATGGGGTATTGATACATTCAGTGATGTGGATTCATAAATGAACTTAATCTAATAAATAAAATAGAGTGAGATTTTCAGAAGTGTTTATTTTATCTCGAGGCCAGGTAACTCCAGTGGGCATTATACTCCTCGTGTTCAGGGCAGGTTAGACACTGAGAAAATTTTTCTGGAAACCCTACAAACAGAGCTTCACTTGTAGCTCAGTTATAGTCATGTAAACCAGTTATAGTCATGTAAACTCACCTGAGGCAGCTGGGTGACATCAGCTCAGACTCAGCTCCTAACACCCTTGGCTCCTGCCAGGCCCATCAGGTTCATTGGATAACAGACTCCATAGCAGACTGGGAACTTGAGAGGCTCTCTGATCTACTCCATTGCCAGGAGACAGCACTAAACAGACATAAACCATCTCTCCTACAGGTTTTTCTAACCTGTTCTTTAAAATGTCCAACAGGCTCTCTCTGAGACCTGCTCTGTGTTTGTCTGTTTTAGCTACAGAATACCAATAATTCAATATTTGATCTCATAAAAACACAGTCTCTGATTATTCCTACCTCAACGCAGTGGGTTTTATACACCCTGTACTTTTAAATACTTCAAAACTTTGCTGCAATTGATCAAGATACTTTAAAATTCTAATATTATCTGTTAATTCTAGTATGAAATATTAAATCTAAGATTATTTTCTCCACAGGAACTTCAATAAAATATTTTATTCCATCAGTCAAATTATTTATGAAACTATGAACAACAATCAACACAGAAGAGAATCCTGAAGAACTCCACTTGGTGTATTTTTCCATTTTCCTTGGAATCTTTGATGCATAGAATATTACTTTCCAGCAAAATCTGGATTCACATGGGAGTAATTTAATCTACACCAAATTGTACTCATTTGTTTAGCTGAATGTCATCTTAGACAACCTCAAAAGATTTTTTAAGGTGCATGTGGCATGCTGTTTCTAATCTACACAAGGAATCAAGCCAGAGATGAAAATTAGATTGCTTTAATACAATTTATCTTGAAAATTCCATGTTTGTTCTTTCTAGTCACTTAATTACCTGCTAGGAAACTGCAAATAGATCAGCTGGTTATTTCTTTGCCTATTTTTCTGCGAGTTTTAACTTGGGATGACTCGTTTATAATTTTCTTTCAATAATTTCATTGTGAAGACAGGAAGGGTTACCTCCCATGAACCTCACCTTTTCTTTATAAGTCCTCAAATACTTTAATATTTCTTTAATATTTTAATATTTAATTTATATTGTATTTCTAAACCATTTTATCTTTAGAAAGAAACCTTGAGGAGTTTAGGTAGATCTACATGAATAACAAAAGACATGAAGTGTTATTTCTTAGAAGAAAAACATATCTGGTGGTGAATATTATAACTTTAATGAACCCCTTTAAAATGTTAGCTTTTATCTCAGATCTGTCAAAACAGGATAGTTATTTTTATGGTGAGGGTATATAAGGTTGCACATTTTTAATCTTTAGTGTTATACACTGAAAATGTCATGTAAATAATGATGCTGCCTAGTAATGTTTTATTGAAGTATGTATTATAGAATGACTGACAAGTCAAAAGAGGTAAAAAGAGTTTTTAATCTCCCTTGCAAGCCAGACTGAAGCCATCAGCCAAGAAACAGAGCCTCTTAAGAAAATGTGTTAAGCAATGCTGCAGGTGAACACCTTCCCACATCCCTGAAGTCTCACTGTATTTCTAAAAAAATTCCAAATGAAAGCACTTTAGCTCAAACTGGTGGGCTACAGCCATGTGCCAGATTTCAATGGAGAAGAAAATCCAAGCATCCTTATTGCTACAGCAATGGTGAGCACCAGATTGCCTCCTGTTTCTCCAAGCCTGTCTGTATTCTGTATTTCTACACAAAAAAAAATTGTCTAAAATTTAATGAAATGGCTTTTCTGTCTCTTGGCTTGTAAGTCAAACTCTTGAACTGCAGGCATCTCAATTTCATTTGAACAAACAACATGACCACAAAAGTGCTGCCAGTATTCTACACAAGATTATCTGTCACAGCCTTTTGTGGGAGCACAACAAAGGAGTGTGGCTATCCTCTCAGTGTAAAAACTTCAATCAAGAAAGAAAATAAATTAT
The DNA here is from genome assembly GCA_013398075.1 of Notiomystis cincta. Classification (NCBI taxonomy): domain Eukaryota; kingdom Metazoa; phylum Chordata; class Aves; order Passeriformes; family Notiomystidae; genus Notiomystis; species Notiomystis cincta. The sequence goes on from VZRX01006703.1 coordinate 14,244, forward strand.
ATTTTAATTGCAAAACTCTGTGTATTTTATAACCTACTTTTGAATAAAGGGTGGGAGCATGAAAAGTGAACTTAGCCAGTGTCAAAATGGGAGTGTGGAAAGCCTGGCAAAACTAGGTTTCACAACTAGGGAAAAGCCATTCCACCAGAGCACTATCAAAGAGTTGAAATATGAACCATTAGAGCAGCAATTTTAAATTAAACTGAAGAGCAGATTTCAGCTGTTGTATCACCCAAGTCCATCACAAGAAAGTGTCAGGAATATGTGACAGGTTTTTTCACATGGCAATATCACAGGAAGGACAGAGTGGCAGCTGGCTCCCACACGAAGGAGAAGGCAGTAGAAAACAGAGGTAAAAGGCAAGAGGAAGTAAGTGGACAAATACTGCCAAAGACGTTGAAGTGGTTGCTGAAAGAAGTAATAGTGAATTACTCTATCAGATGAATAAAGTCACAATAAGCCAGTTTATCTGGAAATGTTGTCAGTAATAAAGAGAAAAAACTTTAACACAGAGAAAAACTCAAAAAGTGTTACTTTTCAAAGATTAACTCACCAAGCATCACAGGACACTTCACCAATGAGATTACATTTCCAAAGCTAAACATTAAACATGTCAACATGCATCCCACAGAGAAAATTAGAACACCTACAAACAGCTGAAGTTTGAGAAAGTGAAGGACCCAGGGCAATGAAATGGGACCAAAAAAGACCTTTGGTATAACAGCATTTGAACTTGAGATACCAAAAGTATTTTACATGAGTGTGACTTAGTGCAACAGTGACTGAGGTGAGCAAAACCATGGACATAGTCATTTTAAGCACCTTTCTTCCTTTTTTATTTCTTTTAGAGCTGAAGTAAAGCAAGAATAAGCTGCAAGAACAAGTTGCAAGAACAAGCTGTGTCTCATGTGTAGGACAGATTTTTACCCTCAGTAAACCTCAAAGAGAGCATCAAATACTGCTTTTACCACTCAGCACAAACTTCATAGATTTCCCCAGCACATGGAGATCTTCTGTTACAAACCAGTATAGAACATCTTGAACTGTTATAATATTCCAATAAAAATTATTGCCATCACTAGAGCGGGGCATGCATAGATCAACATAGGCTTGAAGGAATGGTTAATCATATACATCGATATTAAATAATGATGTTGTCATGTTTGATATTGCCACTAACTTTAATATTAGAAATACAGAGATATTACATAGATTTTGAAGATCTAGACTTTGTTGATGACATAGTTTTAATTACTAACTCAACAAAAGGGAAAAGACAAAAGCAGTTTTATATTACCCCCAAAAAAAATATTTCCCTATTATGAGAAAAAAAAACCCGAAATCCAATTGAAACCAAAGTATACTGTAACTAAATCACTTCATTAAAAAGACAAAGTAACTACAATAGGAATCAGTCAATTTCTATACACTGGCAGTAAAAAAGTATCTACAGAATTTTCAGGAGGAAATCATTAATAAATGGCCAAGGTAGCAGGTGCATTTACCAACTTAACCAAGATTTTATCACTAGAAATCTCTACCTTCAAGACTGATCTGTAAATTCATTACACACAATATTTCCATCATCCCATGGATCTGAGAGTTAGACATTGACCAGAGGTACAGATATATACATCCCATCTTTAAACTTATCCATAAAGAAAATGGAAATATTCGGGACTTGTTTAAACAGTGTCAATCAAACTGATCAAAAATACTTTTTCATAAATCTCCTGGGAAGAGATAGTGTATGAGAACTAGGACTCTCATCCCATTTTTCATGGAATGATGGAATGGTTTAGGTGGAAGGGATCTTAAAAATCATGTAATTGCAACTCCCTGCCTTCGGCAAGGACACCTTCCACTAGATCAGGTTGCTAAGAGATCCATCCAACCTGGCCTAGAACATCCCCAGGAACGAGGCATCCACAATTTCTCTGGGCAACCTGTTCCAGGGCCTCACCACCCTCAGACTCCAGGCTCTTGTAAAATGTCCCTCTCTATCTTTCTTGCAGGCTCCCTTTAGGTACTGGAAGGCCACAATGAGGTCGCCCCAAAGCCTTCTCTTTTCCAGGCTGAACAGTCCCAATTCTCTCAGCCTTTCCTCACAGGAGATGTGCTCCACCTCTCTGATCATCTTGACCCCCCTCTGGACTCGATTCAGCAGTCTGTCTTGTGCTGAGGACCCCAGAGCTGATGCAGCACTGCAGGTGGGCTCTCACCAGAGCTGGGCAGAGGGGCAGATTCCCCTCCCTGCCCTGCTGCTCATGGTGCTTTGGGTGCAGCCCAGGACATGGTCAGAACACAGCCCAGAGACACTTTCAGACACAGTGGTGAAGCCCTATTAAACCCAAACAAAACTCGGATACCACAGAAAGAATTCAGACTTCAAATAATCTACAAAAGGCATAAACCAGGCATATTTAAAATATACTTAGTTGGGTTACATCCTATTTATAGCTCTTGCAATTGGAATCACTGAGAATTCAACATAACAAGAAAGAAGTACAACACACTCCATCATTAGCTATAAAAGAACAGGAGTCCATCTGGAAACTATGTAACAGATATTAAAAGACTATTTATAAATGGAACTTTAATTTAAAGTGTTTCTGAGATTTGATCCTTAAAAAGTTTCCAGTTTATTTCAATTGGGCCAAGTCAGCTTTATAGCATGTATGAAAAATATGTAGAATTGCTTCAGGTTATTGATCAGACCTGCTGCCAAAGCCATACTCTGTATTTGGAATTAAACTTTCCATCATAGTAGGAAGCTCTGCTAACAGAAAAATCCTCACCTCCGGCCCTTTTTCACAGATGCTTATTAGCCAGCAGTACCAGCAAGAGCCACTGGTAGAAGCCATGTGCTTGAAGAGTGGCAACCACTGTCATGTTGGATACCCTAGAGCATCCAGTTCTGCCTGCCTAGGTCTGACAAATGGAAGAGCTGGGCTGGAAGAGCTGTCCTTCCTTATCAGCAGCTGGAAACCAGCTGGGATGTGCCAAAGCACCTAAAACAACACTAGATACCTGCACCTCAGGTATCTGACTCATATTCATTCTTATATTCTTGTCTGTTTTATTAGAGTACCAAAAGAGGAATCACAGTCTGATTGAAATACGTCCAGTGTGAGGTACAAGTTAAAGCCATAAGTTAAAAACTTATGAGTTAAGCCCATGCACACACATCAAACAAACAGATGGAGGGAGATAGTTTCATTTTCATGTTGCTGCTGTTAATCAGTGTATCCAAATAATATTAGTTTATCTGCACTCATGGCACACATCACTGTTTAGATAAAAATATTTCATTTGGAGGAATATGGTTTTGAATAATTGTATCCAGATGTTGGACAGAAGCTTCCAAAATAAAAGCGTTTACAAGTGCCAGATCTTATGCCCCTTATTTATTATCACAGCTGGGAAGCAGGATGTTGTCACCCAAATATCCAGTGTAGGACCACCTTGTTTGACACAGAGAGATGTGGAAGTAACTAGTCCTGTTATTGAAGGGGAACACTAAAATGGGATTTAAAGTCCAGCTCATGTTGTAGCCAAGATATTATTAGACAAAGAATGAGTATGGGCAGAGAATGACAACAAAAGCAAAGCAAACAATCACATCCCTTCCTCTGATTGCTCTGTTAATAATTACAGACAACTCATTCGTTCTTCAAGAACCTCTTACCCATCCAAAAAAGTCCAAGCTGCATTTCAGCCAGCAAGCAACATAAAAGACTTGACAAAACTATGACACAATGCCTGACTGCCAGTTTTGAAACAAACTAAACAAGATGCCAGGAGAAAACAGTGCTAATCTCTTCCCGTTTCCAGCATTTTTAGCCAAGTGCTGCAATAACTCTCACTGACAGTCTTGTATCAGTAATCTATTTTTAGTCCATGGAATTTCCTGCATCAGTTTACTCTGTCTAACAGAAAATGCTCTCAATGAATCTAAGCAATGACATCCAAGCAATGACAGAAGTTACAGAACATGACTTTTTCCCATCCAAGCCTTTTCTCTCCTGCCAAACCTAATGATTTTTTAGAGAACCACTGCCTTTCAAATTTTGTGCCATTTTGTCCAATGACTTCACAAGGCTTAGCCTCATACTGTAAAATCCTCAGCAAACATTTAATTAAAGAAACAAATAATTGTAGCAAATTATTAAGTGAATCAGAATGAACATCCATCCAATCTGAATCAAGTGCAGTGATTACTGTTCTTTAAACATATGGTTGCTGGCTTGGGCACACATGAACAGGGCTTGAGCTGCTTTTCTATTTTCAGAAAAGACTCTCTTACCATATTATATAAGGGCACAAAAGCTCTCATAAATGAGGAATTTATGCAAGAGCAAGTTAGTCCCCCAAGGCAATACAGACTATCATGTCACAATGCAGTTTTAATAGTAGATATTCTTTTTATCAGTTCCACTGACACAGCTTTGAAGATATTAAATAGCAAAAGCATAACCTGATGCATCATTCCCAAATAAACAAATGGAGGAAATTTAATTCTTCTGTACCTTTTTACTCCTATGCCTCTGCAATTCTTTCTAAGGACAGATATTCCCTAAATTTTTGAAGTCACAAAGGCAGGCTCCCTTACTAAAGTGAATTCTTTCCTGCCCTGTCAGGTAACTGGTGACGTTTCCCCAGAGCATTCAATAACCTAAAATCTGGGAGTATTTGTAGCATGATGTGTATTTCACTTGGTATACCCAAGTCACTGATGACATCATCACAGGAATCTTAAATAAAATATTACTTTCCACCTTTCAAATGAAATCTCTGCATCAAAATCACCTCTAGATAAGAAATAGTGAATTTTCCCCGTTACTTTCATAGTTACACTGTAGGGATCACTAACAAAAACTAAGAAAAATCCCCACATTTCCTCAAAGGCTGAAATTAAAGGAAAGCAGACTTTGTGAATGGAAAAATGTACACAATCCCATATAATGGCCAACTAAAAATATGATATTGTTTCTTCACCTGTCAAAATCTTTGGAATTTATGTTTTAGTTTAGCACTTCTTTTTCCTTATTGCTATATATGTAATAGAGGCATATTTAATTCTTACTAAGAGTGCAGCTAACTCAACTTCTGTTACAATAAAACTAAATCCAGGATCAATTAAAATTTTTTACAGGAGACCAGTCCAAAAGAATTAAGATGCTGCATCATACCAGACATACGAAACAGTCATACATATCTGCATTAAATCCTCTGAAATATTTGTGCTCTGAGATTTTTTCCTTACAGCCTTAATGAGAAAACACCATCTCCCCCCTTCAATTACAAACAGCCTCAGGAAAGTCACTGGTATTAAAAAGGAAATAATTTGACCCAACCTATTGACAGAAACAATTAGCATGCTTGTTATAAGAGCAAATGGACAAGGTTAAGGTTAGGGAAATGGGAAAGAGAAAAGATTTGGAGCCTTGCAATCAATAGAATGGGAGGCAGAAAGTGAGGTGAGCCAGCTGTGCTCTTACACTGGAAGAGCTGCATATGGATTTAAAAACAAGTGCCCTTTGTCACCCTCAGAATCACTCCAGACACACATCTGAGGGTGAGTTTTAAGATGAATTATTTATATATGACACAAACATGTATGCTAAGAAGGTAAATTCTAATGGAAACCTGTTGAATGTGGGTTTTTTAAAATAACTGTAACTTCATAACACTTTTTCTTCAGAAAAGAGAAGTGAAGGTTGCTGTTCTTATATTTAATGCATTTCAAACAAAAATAGCATTGTTACTGACTTTTCTCTGTGTGCGAGGATGATGCAAATTGGCCTGTATGTAACAAGACCTGCTTTTGCTTTACTGTTGCTTTTGAAAGGAATTTCTTCAACAATGCCATTCAAAGAAAGAAGCCTGGGTTTTCTCCTCTGTTGTTGCAATTCAAATAGCAATAAAACCTAGTAAAGAGAATGCTTCAGAGTCTCTTATTTTCTTCTCAGTCTGAAACAGGATTGCTGATTTTTAAATAATTGCTTTTTAGCTGCTTGTTCAGAATCCCTTCTACAATTGACTATGCCAGCTTGCCTGTTACTAACCTGCCTGAGGCAGATTGCTACGTTTTCAGAACAAACAAATATTAAAATACACGTAGAATTCAGCTGAATGTTAAAAACAAGGCAGTGGAGTCTGTTCACAGCTCTCAGCAATGTTTTCATGACAATTGAGACTTTTTTTTTATTAAATCAATTTAAAGCTATGTTTATCACATAATTTCTATTGATTTGAATTTTTATTTATGTTTTCTCTCTGGGTGGTCTATTTAAATCATCATTAAGTGATACAATGAGGCTGGTTTAAGTCCTACTTGAGCACTCTCTTCTCCAGATTTTATCAATCTCATGTTTCTGGACTATGAAGGGAGGTGTAGTACCATTTGCAAGAAAAATTTTGACAGAGAAAAGGTGTGACTGCAATGATTATATCCCATGCAAAGAAACCTATCTAGCCAAGAACTGTGTCATTTTGAAAAGGGGAACATGTCATGTTAGGTAACTTTTTCTTTTCTGCCCTGCATTTGTGCTCTTGCATGCTAGCCATTCTCAAGTTTCACTTTATTTTTCAAAAACAGTTAAAATCCTGAATTAATATATATATTAACACATATATAACACATATAATTGTTTTTCTGTTGAGACTTGATGGGCTTTTTGGTGCAGCAACGATTGTAGAGAAATTTGGAAGTCACATTGAAATTAGTAATGTTTGGCTCTCTCTTCATTAATAAATATTCATAACTTGCTGACATTTCCTGTGAAATAGACCATTTATCAAAAGAAAGTTTTACTTGCTGAATTTGACTAGTGCCTATTTTTGCCTCAACACCTCCCCTGGAAGCATTTTAAGGGTAGGCAAACAAAATGAAGAAGGCTGTGGTGGCCCCTAAAACACAAGGGTTCCCAGTTGCTATTTTTAAGATGTTCTAGATCTCCCTTGTCTCCTGTTGAAACAGTCCCAAATATATTTTAAAGAATCATTGGAACAGGAACTAAGAGTTCTTGTCACCAAGTCCTTCTGAGCCAGGGCACATTTCAGTGTCTTACAGAAAATTACACAGCTTCTGCAGCAGTACCTTTACAGAGGTACAAGACTGCCCTGCTCCAGTGCAGTCATGATCCTGGGAGACAGATTTTTCAGGGTCAAATATAGAAATGTCTCCCATTTTCATTTGTATACTCCATTTGATTAGTTAGTAAGCTCCCCAGTCACAGGACTACAACTAAATACAACAGAATTCCCTAATCTGCAGTACTTATGGGAATTTGAGTTGAAGCTCATGTGGCTGTGTCTTGAACATGTAGTGACAAGTTAAGAGAGAGGCTCTACAGAAAATCTTCTATTCCCATCACTTCCACTTCAGCCTCTGCTTACTGAAATGTAACCAGGTCATAGTAAACAAATTAATGTGCTGGTGTCTGTATCATTCCTCTGAAATGCAGGCAGCTCTGCAAGGGGGTCAGCTGAGACTCCTGGAGCACAGTAAATGACCCCACAATGTCAAATCAGGCCAAGCTAAATTGTAGATGAACTGTCCTTTCAGTCACTAAGTCTGCAGGGTGTTTATGAAACACGGGGAGAAGTTTGTGTCAGAAGGAACAAGCTTTAAAGGGACTAATGAAAGCATAATTAGATCCCAAATTTTGTCCCTTCTCAACTGGTCATCCTAAACTTTAAATTTTTTAAATTAACTGCGTAACTACTGTAAGCTTTCTTTATTTACATAAATGTTATCTACCTGAATGTAAACAGTGCATTAGGGTACAGGATGTAGCAAATACTACATTTGGGAACTGGTTACACCTACTTTACTCCTTCCATGTAAGAACTACCTGGTTCAGTCTAGGACATGTTTTACTCTAGCCTTGCTGTATCTGAGCAGGGACTTCAGGCTTCATTAGCCATAAACACAATAGCCTGATAGGGCTTAATTGAGAGAGCTGCTGGTTCTTTGCAACAATATCAAGCTTTTTTTGTCTGTTAATTCGAAGTTCTCAAATATCTGAGACAAGTTGCTTTGCCTTAAACTTCATTTCTGACCTTTTCACTGGCATATCCTTTTGCCTTACACTCTTTTCCAAATAATCTCAGCTTTTTCTTGACTCGAGTCCAAAATGTTCTGTTTGAACTCTCTCAGCAACAATTCCTCCTCTACACAGTTTTATGTTATCTGCTCAGTTTTTCTTGTTTTCTTTGACATTCAGCAATCAGCAGGCTTGGCCTGTGATCAAATAAGTGCTAGAGCTGAGTCCCCCTGAGCACATGCAGTGGCTGCTGACATCACAGGGTCAACTGCAGGATAGACTTTCCTGGAGCTTTTGCTATAGGGCATCAAATGGGCTGTTAATTGTTCTTGTCATGATATGTTATACCCATTTTGTCCTGGTGAACTCTCATAACCATCCAGGAGAATTTTGTGGGCTGAAATTGCTGCAGCAAAAAATATTTACCAATGGGAGAAGTTGCACTGCTGAAGATTAACATTCACTGGTTCTTCACAGTGAGGATTTGAGTTCTGCAATGCAGGGTGTCACTCCCTTATTCTCTAGACCTGCAAACTCCTGTACAAAGGATTCACCATGGAAATCTCTTGCTCCCATTTCTTCTTAAGAGTATCTTGTCCCAGTCCAATTTTAAACATTCAAGAATCAGGAAGGATGATCAGTTCCAGTTAGAAACAACTTGCACCTTTAAGTTATTTAAGGTCTCGCTCCTCTACATATACAAATCTAGTAGCTCTCTGTGGTCAGTTTAGGAATGTCCAGAGAACCATCCAAACCAAACAGTCTGAGAGCCTAAAAACTTGTGAGCTAATATTTTTCTCGTTTTTTTTATCAGGAAATTAGGCTTATTTATACAATTTAAATTCAGGCATGTTCAGCCTTTCTATACACATAAAGAATTAGATCTGATATCCTAGTAGAGCCAAAAGAAATTACAGGCATTTGTGAAAACGAACACATAGCCATTACATTTCCCAAATCACACCAGTATAATTAGATTTTTTCTTTACATACACAATAACCCAATAACTATACCTCTTGGAGGGGCCTCCATGATCATTCTTTCATAAAAATTGAGCTCTAAGGAAAGATAGGATGAAAAATTAAAGGAGCAAATACTGAGTGTTCGAACAACAAGGAAGGAAGATGTGCCAGTAGTACAGGACAAGAAGGGACTAGAATTGAAGGAGAAGAGCTGCTAAGATGTCTGCAAAGGAACTGAGTGAAAAAATAGAATCAATACCAAGCCTGAAAAAAGAGTCAAAGGAGAGGGGGAAAAAAAAAGAAAGGTAGCTTATTTTGTTGTAGTAAGAAATATGTTCAAAGTTTGGGGAGGAAGGAATAATCAAGGATAGAAAGCTATAAAATTATGAGTTATTGCCTGGAATTTCATCTGAGGCTTTGTGACTTCAGTTTCACTGTTAATAATTTAACTTAATAGACCCACCCGCTATTCTGATAGAAAAATGGCCCCTTGGTTTATCCTGAACTGTTTATTCTATATTTAATACTCCCTGTAGGTGATGGAACACTTGAGACTGCTGACTCTCAACACAGCCAGTTGACATTCAGTATTAATGAGCCAATAAATATGCCCCCTTTGTTATGTGCAAAGGCCCAAGATGTTCTTCTGTCTTTGATTTTTCCTATTCATTACAAATACACAGCCTTTCAAAGCATTCCCTGTCAAACAGAGATAATGGAGATTTCATTGGCCATTGCCCTGTACATGCTGATATATCTTCTAAACAAAAGTGTCAGAATGTTGACACAGAAGGAATCTGGCCAGCTGGAGGGTTTTAGTGAATAATAAAATACAAAATTAAAGCATTTGTAACTGTTGTATTTAATATAAAAAATCTGCAAAAGTTAATGGCTGGACGGGTAATTTAAAACAAAAGCCCCAGCAGGCAGAGAAATACAAGTAAAAGCTAGCAAGGGGAATTCTTGATCCAGCTCTCTGGAGAGCATAGTTGGAACATGGCATGTATTTTTGCAATACAAAGCAATTATAGGCATCTCCAAACAATAAAAATCCATAAAATGTTCTGGTGTTCTGATTATTTTTTTTTTCATTAGATAAGGTTGAGAAGTTACAGGATCCCATTTCATGCTGACAGCTCCCCACATCTGATAGGAACACTAGGAGATAAAAATGCTTAAGTAATCAAATGCTGTGCATATTTTTAAATGAGACCATTATGTTCGGTACAACATCATGAAAACAAATACGTGAACTTGTAAAAACTGAAAGTTGTATTTGTCCCTTAAAGAATCAAATTCAGTGCCTGTGGACATGCTGATACAACTCTAACTACAGCCAGTACAAGATATGAAACATCACAAAATCAAATCTGGCCTGTAAGAAATCATCTAAATTGACTTTTGCAGCCTCCTGTTGATGGTGACCATACCACCCACTGTGGGAAAATCATTCATCTCGTCTCTGCAATCTGATGAAAAACTTCAAATACTCAGAAGTAAAAGGAATTTTCAGTTTGTTTGAAAACCAGGATGTCCTGCTTCCAAATTCACTCTATAGAGGCAAATCTATAGGAAATATGGTTTTGAAAAATTTCCTTCTCATTCCAAAAGATGGATTAAGCTGTTTCTAATAAGAAATTTTAAACATAAATGAAAAAATATATCAAACTCATTTAATAAAAACCTTGACATTGTAAAGAAGAGTAAAATAAAGAAATTTTCCTTGATTTATATTTGGCTTTGGACCACATTATAAACTGAATGGCAATATGTGTAGATTTTTTAATTATAACTGAAAAAATTATTGTCTAAGACAGCATATTAACTAGTTCGAAAAAGTTTGTTTATATATCTCAAAGTTGATATCCATTAAAAAACTTAATTCAATAAAACTGCATCTGATAGGATTTTCCTGGTATTAGGACTAAGTTTACTGGTATTTAATATTTTGATCAATGATCTGGAAGTAAATATAAAATTGCAGTTGATAAAAGGTGTGGAATCCATGAAGAGTGCCAGCTGGAGAAGGTAATGCCACAGACATGAAGGCACATTCTGCTCTCCTTGCAGCATCTTAGATTGAGAGAATGTAAGTTGGTCAGCTATTTATTTAAAACAAAAAAAAAAAAAACAAAAACAAAATCCAAAAAAGTCTTTCTGGAGAAAACTTAGACACTATAAAAGGTACTCATAAGTTTAGTCACCAGGAGATAATTATGTTGAAAACATAACATTAACATCAAACATAGTTTTGAAGCCTATAGGGTGAGAATCAAAACTTTAAACTAAAGTATAGCCANAAACAAAAACAAAATCCAACAACTGAAGAGTTGTCATCTTCAGAAAAACAAAAAGATAAATTCTGTTTAACAAGAACAATGTGGACAATGGCTGTAGCTGAAGGAAGACAAATTTAAACAGGAGACAGGGCACAGATTTTGCCTGCATTCACCATTAAAGGAATCAATGCATCAATTATAAAACATACCTCAAAATACTAATGAGTTTATTATTCTTCACCATATTAGGACAGGAAGGTAACAATATTGTCCCATTTAACTTTTTAGGAGTTCTTAAACACCATTTTATAAGTTAGAATGCTGGCCAGCAACTAAAGAGATAGCAAATTAGGGAAGGAAATCTCAAAATGCTTCTCGTTCTCCATTATAGCTACAAGGTTGTTAACTACCTTTGCCCAAAGGAAATCTTCCGTGACTCAGAAAATATGAGCACAACCATCAGCGGAAAATGTCTAGGATTTTGAAAGTTCATGTGCATTGATTGTATCAGATTGGACAAAACAGATAATAGGCTATGGCACAGAGAAAGGTTATCAGGAGCTTCTTACTGACATATGAAGTGTAAAGCAATTCCAGGCAATTTTGGTCAAATAACAACATGCAAAGTAATTTGCAGTCAGCTGCTTCCTTGCCTCTCTCCTCAGCTCAGTACTCAAGAAAAATTTCCATGATTTCTGGGGAAGCAGCTAGCTGGGGCTGTTTTCAATGCTACCTGCAGATGAAGCAGAATTTGCTTCTTTACATCCTGTACTTAAGAAAACACTTTATTATTGACAAAAAGTATGAGCTGGAATGTTTATTTTTATATCTGAGGAAACAAAACAGTTTTCAAATACAGAAATATTATTTAAAGGTTATCTATATTATAAGTTGTTATGTATAATGACTTATTAACTTCAAAATAATTTCTTACAAATGATGGAATAGGTACTGGGTTTAAATCTTTGCTCTAATACATTTAAAAATTGCACAATATGATTTTTTTTCTTTAGTGTTCTGTGAAATCGTATTGTCTGCATTTTCCAGCCTTTAATCAGTAACACTCTGCTGTTACTGTTGGCCTCTTTTGTGGAGGAGATCAAACTGGGATTCTTTCCTTAACCTTTACAGAATTCCTTAACTGGCTAGAGGGCAATTTGTTGTGTTCCCCCTTTACAGAGCTGAAAGAGCTGCCTCTGCTGCCCTGCAGAATGATGAGAGCAATCAGGCCACATCCAACCTCAAAAGAATTCTGAAAATAACTTGTTACTAACTTTAGGTTCTGGTTTGGAGGTGCAAAAGAATATCCTGGACACTCTCTCTCCATCCATTCCTCCATATTTAGGATGAAATCAGAGAGATTCTTCTTGAAAGCTCTATCTTCTAATCAGATGCTGAACTACTCTTTAAAAATCTGCATATGTTCCAAAATTTTATTTATTATGGAACTGTTGCAATATAAATGATAAAGTTTTATTTCTTTTTTCAGGAAAGGCCTTAAAGCTGAGAATCCAATTCTCCAAGTTCAAGAATGTGGTTTTAGTTACATGATCAGCTGCTGTTTTCAGAGCTTTTTAACTATTCCTCTCTATTCTGAGCATCCATTTTCAGTGACATAAAGAAGAAAACTGGTTACTTTAACCAGTAAATACCCAAATATGCACAGCACCACTATGGGGTACTTGTCAAAAAAGGTGCCAGAGCTACTAAAATCTGTGAGCTTTGAAGTGTTTTTGTATTAAGTTATTTTTAGAAGCATTTTTAAAACAATGTCTACATGTAATACATGCAGAAATATTCTAAATGTTTCAAATAACATTTCAGAAAAAAAAGAGGAGTATTTTAGAGTTCACTACGAGATGGAAACTAGTGCATAATCTAAACAATATGATTGCACCTTGCCCTTCCACAGATCTCCAGTAAATCCATAGCCTGACCTCATCAGTTACCAATCAGAAAACATAACACTAAGCTACAGTATGATTTTATGGCATACCTTGTCACTGATTTATTGTATTAATGAAGGTCTGTTATGCATCTTGACATAACTGGGCATTAATAAAAGCAGAGTTGCATTAGCTCAGCCTTTATAGATGTTTCTGGAATGCATCGGTATTATTTTGGCATGCTGGTTTAAATTGAAGAGATGTGCTCTGCTGTAGTGCAGTTGAATTTTTTCTTCATATAAACCACTTGTGCTTAAGAGAGCTCCAACTAAACAAAAGTTATAGTGGTTTGTGCAGCAGGTACCAGACATTACAAAGAGTTTTAAGCTAGTCTGTGTTCCAAATTAACAGAATATTTCCTTTGTCCCTGCATATATCATGGCAGTCTCCTTCAACACGGCCTGGAGTTTTCATATTGCTTTCCTATTTGGCAATGTGCTGATCTGGTTTCTCTCCTTAATAATCTTCCTGATGAATCCCAATCTTCTTTCTCATTAAACTACTGAATATTAACAGGCAGTCACACAGTTGTTCTATGCACATTAAAGATATACAAGTAATTAACAGATTCCAGCACTTGAAACTCTCCTGAGAAGGAAACAAAGCTTTATCTTAATAATTTAAAAATGTAATTTCATCTGCATAAAATACACTGTTACTTTAATGTTCAACTCAATTACACGTTTTCCTTTTGAAGTCAAAGGTGGTGTAATCAGCTTAGACAGCAGCAACAGTCAATAAAAAGTTCTTTAATTCATTTTGGTCAAGTTCTGGTTATGTAGCTGATTCTTCAACCTGGCTACAAATAATTATCCCATGTTTTACCTGATCTGTGCTAGGAATGTGCTGGAAACCCTGCCACAGTGTGTGCCAGACAGAGCAGACAGTAGATATTAAAGTTTATGTTGTTTGGAACCTGAAAGCTGCAGATTAATGCACAGATTGCTGCGGCAAGTTCACCATCAAAAAAGCCAAAATAATTTTCTGACTGGCCATAGGTAGAAAAAAATTATTCTGTGATTTGCCACTGCCTGGAATGGATGACAAGTAACCAGCTGATTAACTACCACTGATTATGAACAGAAAAAATATTTGAGAGGTAAAAAAAACAAGCTTTAAAGATAATGACAAAACAGAAGGTATTTCTGGTGCAGAAGGTACAGATGCTGTGCTTGAGTTCCCAAAGACCTCTCATTTAGTAACTTTCATCTCATCAGTGTTGGGCTATAGGACCTAAATTCCCTGTCATAACAGCTGCTACCAAACAGCAGAACCTACGGCATCTGACACTGAAGAGAAACATTTTTAAATCTTACAGTGCAATTGTTCCAGTGAAAACTAGAGCTAGTGGCCACTCCAGCAGTTTTTCTTAACAATTCACAAAAGCCTGATCTGATGCTGCTCCCCTGGAAAACACTACAGGAGTTCTGGTCCTCACTTTTTAAGTTTCCACTGCAGATTTTCTGTAATTTCCAAATATTTCTGTGTGAGCTCAAGCCTCACAGACTTTTATTGACAACTTGCAAAGGTTGCAATAAGATGTCTGTTATTTTTGTAAGCCCCAGGGCTTATGACAGGTAGAGAGAGTTCATTTGATGTTCTCCCTTGCTGAAACTTGTTCCTTATTCCTATTGTTAGCAGATAAATATACAATATACTATAACCTTATAACTGTTCTCAGAGCTGATCACATTTCACTTCTTGTTTATCTTGAATTACCAGATTTTTTGAAAGTGAACTTGAAACAGTGATCCAGTGATGAAAAAACTTTATTTCCCTTTCTTTTCCCTACAAAACACACTTTTTTGAAATTGCATACAATATTGTATGTAGACAAAGTATAAAATTCAGATCCTCAAAAAATATATTTTCTATTTGTGAAGGCATCACTTTAGCCACCACTACTTTATGTGCAAGACAAATGCTACATCCTACACTGGATTTTGCATAAAAGCTTTAATCAAAAGAGAAGTGTTGTCTGCTTGTTTTCCTGTTGCAGAACTTCCTAGGATTCCTCTCTATGTGTTTTCATTCCCTAAGGAGAATATGCCTTTGGTTTAAAGTCATGGGAGTTTAAAGTTTCAGTGGAGTTGGCTTTCTGATTTTCTGATATCCCTGATAGTGACATTGGTGTCTGTACAAATCCTAGTTCTCTATTTCCTGTGATTTTTTCCCAAAAAGAAAAGTTACTTAGAAAAATGAATAATGTCTTTTTCTTGATATGAAATCTGTGACACTCCTAAGAACAGTTCAGTTGTGACAGACACTGTTAAACATTGGGTAAGTTTCCAATATGCAAAATGACTAAGGAAAAACAACTAGGCTTTATCATTTTTGATTAAACACTAAACATTTTTGGTAAACACTAAAGCCTGTAACAGTGCACAGCTCTGTGCAGGTTTGCCAAGCTGATAGGAATCAGGGAAGCAGGAAGAAGCTGCCTTTCCTTGCACCACTTTGCACTGCTCCCTCACCTCCAACACTGTGGCACCATTTGCACTTTCCAAAAAAAAACAAGGACAAAAATTAAACACAAACCTCTTTGAAGTCTGACAAATGCAGACACAAGCAGGCATCTAAAACAGATAAAGACATAAGGGAGGGTAAGCAACTTGTCTCCTCAAAGGAAGACATTCCTCTGTGCATCCCATGTGAGCAATTCTGTCTCTGACTCTTTGCGTCCTTGGAATTCTTCCTGCACTGTTATTTCCGGGAAGAACAATCAGTGATATTTTATAGGGGACAGAAGCTTCTGAAAAGCTTGAATTTTTGGCAGCAGAATCAAAGAACAGTCTTGCAAATTCTACTCCCATCACTTCCAAACTACTCATAAAATACCCCATTTGTGTATACATTATTCTGTCTGTACTTTCCTTCTCTCATTATAAAAACACATGCACAGTTTTGAACTCACTTAAAACCGACTCTAGTGAAATTATCAGTATTTTTGTTAAATTTTGAACTGAATTTGTACAGTGCATATGGGGAAAAAAAAATTCTACTTTTCAGATCAGAGATGGGTTGGAACATATAACCCTGCCAGCTACCAGTCACAACTTACACAATTCTTTTTGCAGAAACATAGTTTTGCTTCCCTTTTCAGAGAAATCCATGTGCATCTTCACATTATATTGGTTTTGATGGTGTGCTGCCTGTGCTTGCTGACCAAAGCAAACACTGTATTTGTCATTTAAGTGCCAGAAGGTTTTTTTGCAGTCTGTAAATGCTCTCCACAGCTTTCTCCATCATGTTAGTAAGATTTTATTAGTTAATCTGAGTTATTTATTAGTTAACTGAGAAGACTGCTGTTACAGAAGAGCACTGCAGTTACCACACGGATGAGCACAGAACTTGCAATGCCCTCTAGTGTTTCTTGCCTGGAAATTAAAATTTAGAGTGAAATTTTGTTAACGAGCTTAGTTAGTTGTGCTTCTAAGTCCCTCTGTGGATATTGAAAACAAGCCCATTGTAAATACAGGCACAAGATGGAAGGCAAAAAAATAGCTGCGATTTCAGAGACCAGAAGAAATTAAAGTTTCGCTGTAGTTTGATTAGAATTGCATTAGCTCAGAGACAAGGAGAGCACCCCATCCTAAAGCACTCCGTGATTGCCCTGAATTTTATGTGTGTACAAAGTGGGAAATAGTTCTGATGCTGGAAGACAACAATCAAGCCAAGACATGACACAATGTATTTACAAAGTTCTCTCCCAAACGGCAGAAATCATAAAGGCATAAACTAACATCAGGATTTTGTCATCTAGCTAGCAACTATCTAAGAAATAACAATTATTTTTGGAGCAGTGACTGCTTTGATTTGCCATGCAGCACAGCAGCAGCAGTGCATCATTACAGCACTGTGCCCAAGCCAAACAGTTTTGACCATGCTTTTATGTTCAAGCAACTCTCTCATACAGTATCACCCTTGTTCTGCAATGTTCTGGCTTGGTAGTTGATGTTCCCCACCCTCCTGCTGTGTGCACTCAGGAAGATATGTCCCTAGTATCTCTTAGATTAGAGCAATTTCTATGCATAAATGCATAGTTCTGCTTCATTAATCTGAAGAAAATTCCATTTTTAATTGGTTTTCTTACTTCAAACACAACAAAACAGAACAGGAAAGAAGTCCCAAAACAATGTTGTGACAAACTCCCAAGCTGTCTCCTATCATTTATGAGAGTTTACCTAGTTGTTGGTTTGTTTACTTTATGAATGTGCTGATGTTTATTCCAGGAATGTGTTGGCTTTATAATTTTTTTATCTTCACAAGGAATGACGTGCAAGTCATTTTTAAAAACTAACATAATCAAAACAGTGACACACAAAGTGGTGTTTGTGGGACAGAGTGATCATAATGTTACCATCAGTCTCTAAGGAGGAATGAATGGGGAACTTTTTCTGCAGAAATAAATATGTAATGCCTAGAAATCCTAGGGATTCATCCTCAGGCACTTAACTGCCCATTGATTTTGACAGGTTTTAGGCAGCTGAAGTCCTTTCCCTCAATTATGCTTTTACTTCGGAGCACCATGAGGAAGCCCAGAAATAATTAGAAACAAAGAAAAAGAGTGGTGAAGTTCACTTTTAGCTGAAGTTTCTCATCATCCTCAAATCTAAAGCAGCTGAAGAAAAGCCTAAAAATTATATTTTAATCAATAACTCCTTACACATATCCAAGCTATAAGAAGAACTTTTTCTAGACATCCCTAAAAACTGGTAATAATGGATAAAGATTTAAAGGGAAGAAAGTTCTATAAGAAAAAGGAGCCAAAGCATTAATAATAGAAATAGTGATAAGGTTATTTCTTTATCTGGCTTCAAACTGACATTGCAAAAGCTAGTGTATCTGTACAGGAATAATCTCAAAAAAGAGATTGGAACTGACCGTAAAAACTTTGATCAGCACCAGGTGGTGCTATTTTGCTTTTTAAAAATCTTGTAACTAAGGAAAATATTTACATTGTCAAAGAATAACCTCTGATGAAAACTAAATGAGTGAGAAGAGCATCTGTTTTCTCATCCTGTAAATCAGTTGTGGCTGCTTTTGGTGTTATGCATTTATATATTTAAGAAGCAGAGGATTCTCAGCACACCTGATAGGAAAAATTTTAAAAGTCTTTAGGCTTTAAAATAATCCTACTTCTCTCACAGTTTTATAAATTGTTTAAGCCATAAAAATTCTACATATGCTTCTCTCAGATTCTCACACAAGAAAAGAAAATTCAGGTTAATCCAAAAGTGCTATTTTGTGAGGTGGCACATATAAAATACATGTATTTGCTTGTAAATTTTTAAATTACAGACAGGCAATTCCAAAGCAATACACCAAAGTCTGTGCCTCCAGAAACTCAGACAATTCCAGAAGCTGAGAGTAAGGGGAGAGAGAGACTTAAAATCAAACCTAGAAAATAAATCTGGGGTCAAAGTTCAAAGTTTTGGTTTTTTTTTTATTTAGCATGTTTGCCACATATACTTTGCCCAGATGTTCATATAAAACATGTTTCCCTTTTTTGTGGTTCTGATCTGTTTCTCAAAAGAGTACACATGGCCACAAACTGCATTTATAGACAAGTTTACAAGAATTTTATCAGCTTCAGTTTAACAAAGTCTAATCATGTTTTATTAATCTTTGAAATATATCAGTCATGTAATAATTTTTAGAGTGGCTTTTTCAACTAGGTGTAGGTTTCTCATTGGTACAAAAACTGTCTTAGAGGAAGTAATAAGAATCCAGCAAGTTATTTTAAAGGCCATGAAGTAGCCACGTGTTGCCAACCTATCCCCACTGTTCTGCAAACTGAAGAATCTTTGCAGAACTGAAAGATTGATATGAAATGAGTAACATCATCCTATGCTGCTCTTCAGCTTATCACTTACTCCTTCGTGTAGTGGTTTCCTCATGGACTATAAATTCATATTTCCAGGGGTTCCTGTACTGCTGACTGCACCAGTTCGCCAAAAGCATTGCCTTTGTGGCTGCTTTTGAAGAGACCCCAGAACTGTAGGAGATTTTTTTGACAAATAAACTGGATTTTCTCTCCTGCTGCCGGAAGACTGAAGGCAGACCCTGGAATGCACAGAATGTTTAGTGCCCCTGCACTCTGAGAAGAAGAGATCATTAAACTCAGTGTAGCAGAGCTGTTCCTTCTGATGTAACACAAGGAAGGTAACAGGACAGCTTGGGGAACCCAGCTTTCTCCATACAGACGCAAAAGAAGGAGTTATTCTTTAAGTGATGCAGTAACACCAAAATCTGTGTGTTTGGGGTTTTTTTTCATATGTAACTAGCCTCAATTAGAACAAAAGCAAATCCAGAGGTGGATGTCTATATTTGATTGTGTCAGAAGTGAAAATTAGAGTATTGCCTCTGCCTTTTAGAATCTTTACAGTTATTTGTAGACAAAAGGCAGAGCCTGGAAACATCTCCTTGGACAAAATACCCTACCAAACCCACTCCTCAGCCTTTTAAACCTGACAACAGACAGGCAGTAGCAGCCTGAGGATGCACCTTCTGTTGAGGGAGAACCTGTGCTGTTGTCCAAGAACAATACCCACTCCACAGAACTGCCATCACTATCTACTGTTAATCAGCTGAAGATCAAGTAATATCAAAAATAAACCACTATAAATTTGAGGAATGTTTCTACACAGAATGGCAGAACAGGAAAGTAACCTTGTACCCTAGCAACCATTTGCCATGGCCCTTCCTTTGGGAATTGAATACAATAAAGTATAGTGTCCCTTGCTCACAGGTATGATCAAACAGAAAAAAATAAGGATTTTTTCCTTCAGTTGAAGGAATAAAGTCTCTCCCAAAACATTTCAACTCTCCCCATCATGTGCTAACACCTCATGACTCATGACACAAATGACACATCATATGTATGAAGTAATAAGCTGATTTCCACCTTGTGCAGCTCATGAATGCTGGTTAATCTTTGATCCCTGGGCACACTACAACTCATCAGACAAGTCAAGGAGGTCAAAAGTATTCAAATACAGCAAAAGTAGCTTTACTATCCCTTTTAGTCTTTTCCAAAAGGGGATTATGACTCAAAAACTTCTGACCTTGTCATCCTAGGAAATAGCTGCATAATTTATTAGAGCTTAACATCTGCTAGAGAAAAAAACACAGTAAGATTTCAGAGAGTATGTCGTAAACACAGCGCCATAGTATCTCGCTATTTCTTTTTTTTTTTTTCTTTTACCTCAGCAACACCAGGATTGTTCTGTAACAAAGCAGAAGAGTTTTCAGAAGGCAGTTCAGCTTGCAACTAAAGTGCAACAGACAGAAGGGACACCTACATATGTGATTGTTACTGTGTAGGCAGGGTGTCCCCTAAAATTCTCTGTTGCTATCAATTCTGTGTGTTTAAACTGGTTGAATTTCCTCCTTCCCCAACCTCTAATGGTTTGGTTTTCTCTGCACTACAGGATTTTATAATCTTTCTCCAACTGCACGTATTTAATTGGATTCAGAAAAATGTGCTGCAGTGCTATGTTCTCATTCATGTACAAATACAAGAGCTGACAAACTTCAAATGGAATAGTGACCTTCCTTTTTTGGTGGCCTAAAATCTTGCAGAAACTACAACGAAATTGCACTTTGTATTTTAGTGAAACTTCAATTTATAAAACTCAATAAAGTAATTCTTGTAAATATCAAAGGCTAGGGTATCTGCAGAAGTTGTTACAGGATTAATGGCAGCTCAGACCCCTGTCTTTTAACTTCAGAAACTTATGTGCAACTAAGGTAACATAAATATATTCAGGAAAAAAATACAGGGCTCTGAACATATCCATCATATCACTTTTGATTTTCTGCTCCTCTTTCATTTTCCAGTTGCATCACCCATAAATACTGAGTCTAGGCATACTAAATATGGCAGAAGTTGTAACTCATCCCTAGAAAAGCATTCTATTTGATTTTAAAATCAGTAATTTGGCCAGTTTATCAGCAATGTGGTGCTTTGGGATCTGCCATTTCATAAGCTACACAAAACCTAAGTCACCTTCTCTCATTTTGGCACATTTTGAGGGTCTCTATACTTATATTTACGTGTTCTAGTTTTGCTGAGCTGTAAGCAATTCTAATAAAGATCTTCACAATCAATTTTAAACCCATGTAAAAGTAAAATAGCAGTAGCAGATGATATTACCATTAAATTCAACATTAGCTCTGTAGTTTAAGAAACACACAGAAAAAATAATCTCCCAGGGAGAAGGAACACAGAGAAAAAGAAAAGCCAATGAGGGTCTTGGAAAGGCCTTCTGGACACACAGGGTGATTTTGATGGTAATGTTTGGGGGTTTTGTTGGTTTCTACTATCAAATTCCAGCCCCAGATGTGGGGTCTGTGTTGTCCTAAGTGAACTGGGAAAACACACCCCTGTTGTGTACAAATTAAACATCTCTGCTCCCTCAGGGCATAAAAATGATACAAAGGCTGAAAAAAAAAATACAGCAAAGTCTCTGCAACCTTTTGCTCTGCTGCTGTTGCATAATATTATTCTGAAAACCACCTTGTACAGGACCAATGGGAATCTAGCAGTCCAGATAAGCTGCCCAAGTCCCAGATCTACATGACATTCTTGCCTAAAATGTATAGCCTCAGTATGCATGTGTAGGGATTCCTGCCTCTCATTTGCTTGAGGAAAATATGGTGCTAGCAGCTCTGGTTCCTAAACATGCTGCTGTCATATGAGCTGCCAAAAACCAATTACATCAAAGACGAAGTACAAATATTTTTGATTGATCAGTGCTACCTTAAGCATCCTCAGCTAATCTTTGCCTATTTTTAATTTTAATTCAGCTTGTAGACAAGAGTGAACAAATTACTTAAAATGACCTGTCTTGTCTCTCCCCCACATTTTCAGGGCTCATTTATCACAGCAGACACTCTCGGAAGGAAAGTAGTTACAGCTGTGAAGAGGAGGAAAAATTCTCACCTTGCCATCTGATCTATGCTTCCAGGAACCTTTCTATATGAAACATTCTAAGCTGCAGATCACACATTGCCTACTGGTGCAGTCACCTAGAAAGATGGATGGTGCCAGAGTGTTTTCCTAAGGCAACGGTGACACAACCACCATGAATTACCCATCAGCTTTCTGAAATCAAGATGTGCACATTGCAAAAGGTTCTTTGCTCAGTGCCCATTGTGGAAGCATTATGCTGATTTTGATGCTGTACATACCAAATTCCTCCAGTCACTGTTACTTAGACACAAAATCCTGGAGTACCTTCAGCTTCCCTGGAACCCTGGTGCCAAAGACGACGAAGGTTTTATGGTCACAATTGTTAGTCCTGCTGCTGTTGCTCACCTCAGTGGATGCCAGTGGTTCCACATCTTTTACAGGAGTAGAATTCAGAAGGGATTGTCTTTCTCATAAAATTTCATGCAAAGAAAAAAAGAAAACAAAATTTTAAGAAAAGGAAAAAAATGTTACGACACTTCAATATTTGAATAACGCTACTTGGGGAGAATCCCAGCCACAGACCCACAGTAATTCTGCATTCAGCCTCTCCAAATTGTTGCCACCATCTACTCAAGCCAAAGTCTTCAAAGAAGCTGAAGTTTTTGCTTCACGAAGAGGTCACCATCCCACGGAGTTGGGTGCTAAAATATTCAGTGGTTCTCAGTTTGCAAACTATTGTGTATCATGCCAGTGGTTCTTCTCTTAATGGTCTTTCCTGGAAACTACTGCATTGCTGTGCTGCTATATTTACCTTAGGCACAATGTCTGAGGGAAATTAAAATTCATGCTTTTAATAACAGATTGCAAGACTTTATTAGCTATTGATCTTATGCTAGCTGTTGGAGAAAACCTGGAGGGGATGACCACATCTTGAAAATTCTCATTAGAGAAAACGGATCACTTCATCAAAGGGAACAGAGAAAATAAATTATGGCAATTCACAGGAAAGAATATAACAGGTGAAGATATGGGTTTTATACAGTCACATCCCTGTTCATTCTATATGCTGCATAAGAATTTCACAGATGAGAACCCAGTAAGGAGTCCTGGGATCATCTGAAACCACTTGTAATTAATATTTTGTGAAAGACTGGGTTGGATTTTGTGGGATTGGTAATTATTCATATTGTTACTTAAGGAAAGAGGATCAACTGAGTAATTCACTACTTTGACCAGCAGGAAAATACATGGGGAAAAGCTATTTTCTCACATAGTGGCAACTATGGATGAAGCCCTGGAGAAAAAAAAAAAAATAAATCTACGGCTGCAGTTAGGAATTGCTTTACTGCATTTATCTGAAAGTCGAGTTTTCAAGGTTTGCAAGTTCCGGGCAGAAACAATCCCGTGTAAGAGCGCAATCCTTGCAGGACCAGTCGCGCCCTCT
>VZRX01006707.1:0-12691 GCA_013398075.1 Notiomystis cincta
CCCATCCCACCCCCTCCCAGGCCCTGTTCTCAGCCTCATCTCTGCTTTTTGCAGCTGGTGGGAGGCTGGAGGCCGCTGTCCCTGCCAGGGACCATGGGATGGATGTGCCCTGGCCCCAGCAATGCTGAGGGGTTGTTATCCCACATCAGCAGCACCCTCTGAAGGAGTCCAAAAGCATCTTTCAAAGCTGATAAATTGATTTTGTAGCTTCCAGGTGGGCACTGGTGAACCCCCCTCTGGCTCAGTGCTGACCACAGACAATTCTTCCTCACGTGAAAAACGAGGGGAGCTTTTGGGTGGGGATTTAAATGTTTTGGTGGTGGGAAGGAGCGAGCCCGGGCTCCCCTTCAGTGAGGTGTTTGAGGGGAGCCCTGGAGCGACCTCCCCTTCCCCAAAATGTGCAACATCCCTGCAGGATGGAGCTGGAGGAGTGTCAGGGGCCAGGGCAGCACCGCTGGGAATGTCCCGGGAGCCTGGAGCAGAGGAGCCTGAGGTCAGAGCCAGGGAGCAGCTGGAGCTGGGCCAGGGCAGGGTTAGGATGGATTTCAGGGAAAGGTTCTTCCCCCAGAGGCTGCTGGCACTGCCCAGCCTCCCCAGGGAATCAGAATATTCCCGAGGCTGCCAGGGATGGACAGGCTGGGATTGCTGGGAGGGCTGAGGTGAGACTGGATCATCCCTGGATCATCCCAGGATTCCCTCTCTGCTGTGCTGCTCTGCCTCTGGCTCCGCATTTCACGTGCCGGGAGCTCCGGTGCCCCCTCAGCACCTCCCAGCCGGGCACCTGCAGCCTCTGCCTGCCCTCCCTCGCTCCCTGCCCTGCCCGGGTGTTTCCCTGTTCGCCGAGCGGGACGGACACACAGCCGGGCTGCCGGCCCTGCGGCACCAGGAGCCGCCTCAGCCCCTCACGCCCATCATCCAGGGCTTTGCCAGAGCTCGGCATCTTCCCTCTTCTCCCTCCGCAGGAGCCCCGCGGCCGCCAGGTCTGTGCGGGCGCTCCGGGCGCACGGCGCGGGGGGCGGAAAATTGGGAAGCTCCGGGCGCTTGGGAGCTCAGCAGAGCTGAACTGCGGGAGGAGCAGGAGCTGGGGCTCTGCTGCCAGGCTTTGTTTGCTCTTCCAGCCGTGCCGGTGTTTGCTGCTCGGGGCTGGGAGCGATCCCAGCGCAGCCGCATCCCCCGGGACCACTCGGGGCTTTTTGGGGAGCTCCGCTGCGTTTGGCGCTCGGGAGCGCTGCGGGTTCTACGCGGCGCGCAGGGAAACCGAACTGCGGGTTTGTGATCAGAGAAAAAGCGGCGTTTTAGGGGGGATTCAGTGTCCCCCCCCGGCACAGGAGCCGCCCGAGAAGGAGCCGCAGGTGAGCGGGGAGGGGCTGCCCGAGGTGCTGGGGCTCCGAGCAGCGCAGATCCCTCCCTGCGGCTCCTCTCGCTGCCGGGATGCGCTGCTGCCCCGGCCCCGAGCTGCCCTGGATGCTCCTCGCTTGCAAAACTGCGGGGAGCCGGAGCGAGGAAATGGGGCTGCGTTGTGCAATGAGGAGCGGTGCGTGACCTACTCATCCCTGGAGGAACGGCGGGGAAACGGGCCAGGGAGGTCACCGGGGCCTTTCTGGTGGCGGAGAAGCACCAGAGCACCTGGGAGGTGGGAGATGTGCCGTGCTGGGTTTGGCTTGGGGGTAGCACGGCTTTGTTTCTGTGCCATCAAAGCAGGAGAAGTTGTGAGAGAGCGGCGTTTCCCAAAGGTGGGAGCTCCTCTGGGCTCCTGGGGCTGCCTGCTGATGCCTCTGGCAGCAACAGGACACAGGGTGGGAGATGTTTGCTCGGTGGAAATTAAAACAGAGGTGCTTTGCTTCGGGAGAGCTGAGGAAACGGTGTTAAAATCTGTCATTTAACACATTTAACACCCATCTCCGTGTGATAAATATCACCTTGGAACCTCAGCTGGGAGGAGAAACAGAGGCAGCCAAAGAATCAGTTTTTGTGGAATTATGGAATGCTTAGGGTTGGGAGAGAGGTTAAATTTCATCCATTCCCACCCCTCCCACTGTCCCAGGCTGATCCAAGCCCAGTGTCCAACCTGCCCTTGGACACTGCCAGGGATCCAGGGGCAGCCACAGCAAATCTGGGAATTCCAGCCCAGCCCCTCCCAGGGAACAATTCCTGCCCAATATCCCAGCCAAACCTATAATTTTTCAGGCTGAAGCCATTCCCTGTGTCCTGTCCCTGCATCCCTTGGGAATTGTCTCTCTCCATGTTTCCTGGGGCTCCTCCAGGCCCTGCAAGGCCACCCTGAGCTCAGCCCAAAGCTTCTCCTGTCCAGGCTGAACAATCCCAGCTGTCCCAGCCTTTCCTCCCAGCAGAGCTGCTCCAGCCCTCTGCTCATCCTGGAGCCTCCTCTGGACTCTCCAGCAGCTCCCAATGCTCGAGGACAAAATTCCCACTGAGCTCCAATCTGAGTGCCACAGCTTTGAGGTGATTCCAGGACAGAGAATTCCCTGTTCCCTTTTAAACCCTGGGGGCAGCAGCAGCCTCTGGAGCTCCTCTGGAGCTGAGCTGCTGGAGGTCAGCCCAGCTCAGCCAGGCCAGGAGGGGCTGGGCTGCAGCTGAAGGTGCCCACGGGGCTGGGTGCCCTCCTCTGGGAGCAGGATCCAGGCTGTGGGAGCCAGATCCAGGTTCTGGGAGCAGATCCAGGCTCTGGAATCAGATCCAGGCTCAGGGAACAGATCTAGGTTCAGGGAGCAGGATCCAGGCACTGGGAGCAGGATCCAGGCTGTGGGAGCAGGATCCAGGTTCAGGGAGCAGGATCCAGGTTCAGGGAGCAGGATCCAGGCTGTGGGAGCAGGATCCAGGTTCAGGGAGCAGGATCCAGGTTCAGGGAGCAGGATCCAGGCTCTGGAATCAGATCCAGGCNCTCTGGGAGCAGCCTCCAGCCTCCTCTGGAGCAGACAGAGCCTGGTGCTGTGCCTCTGCTGGGAAGCAGCTGGGTGTCAGTCTGTCCTGCCCCTCCTGCAGCTGGCAGCAGCTCCACACTGCCAGATCCAGCTGCAATTCCCTGTGTTTGGAGTCCAGATCCATCTGCAGCTCTGCTCTGACATTCCCCATGGCCTCAGAACCCACAGAGGCACCACGAGCTCTCCAGGGGCTCCCTTGGCCTCTCTCCACACCCAGCTGGGATCAGCCCTGGCAGCTCTGGGAAGCGGCTCCTGGAATGGCTTTGGCAGCTCTGGCCCCCCATGGCTGCAGGGATTTGGGTGCTGCAGAAATGAGGGTCATAAAATCACAGAATCCCAGAAGGGTTTGGGTTGGGAGGGACCTCAAAGCCCCTCCAGTGCCACCCCTGCCATGGCAGGGACACCTCCCACTGTCCCAGGCTGATCCAAGCCCAGTGTCCAACCTGGCCTTGGATGGAGCTACAGGAAAGGTGGAGAGAGACAATTCCCAAGGGCTGCAGGGACAAGACACAGGGAATGGCTTCCCAGTGCCAGAGGGCAGGGCTGGCTGGGATATTGGGAAGGAATTGTTCCCTGGCAGGGTGGGCAGGCCCTGGCACAGGGTGCCCAGAGCAGCTGTGGCTGCCCCTGGATCCCTGGCAGTGCCCAAGGGCAGGTTGGACACTGGGGCTTGGATCAGCCTGGGACAGTGGGAGGTGTCCCTGCCGTGGCAGGGGTGGCTCTGGGTGGGTTTTGAGGTCCCTCCCAGCCCAAACCATTCCAGGATTCCATGAGAATTCATCAGCCTGGGCTCAGTGCTTCAGCCTCAAACCCGTGAGTGCCCAGATAAAGAGTCCACACTGAAAACCAGCACGAGGAGCTGCTAATTAACAATTAATTCCTGTGTGTGGCCCTCTCCCTGTCTGCAGGAGTTGTGCTCTGTGGCTGTGGCAGCCACAGAACATTCCAGGGAATCCTTCTCCCGCTCAGGGATGTTGGGGCACAGGTCAGTGCTGGCTCTGTCCCTCTGTCCCAGCATCTCCTCGGGCAGCATTTACTCCCTAACAAGGCACAACCAAGCCCAGGGAAGCCTCAGGTCCCTGCTGCTCCTGCAGGGCCATTCCCAGCAGCTGGAGGCTGTGCCAGGCCAAGCTCCCTCCCACACAGAGCTCCTGGAAAACACCCCTCAAGTGTCACCATCCCCTCCCAGAGGTGTCACTCCTGCCCCGGGCTTCTTTTCAGCCTGGATGGATTAGAAATGGTTCTGATGTGCTTCCTCTTAAAAATCCCCAAGCAACAATAGCTGGGTGTTCTGGAGGAGGATTTGCTGAGCTGCTGCCAGGGATTTAAAGCTGCAGGAAGCCCTGACAGCCACCCTGGGGGGGACAGAAGTCACCTGGAATGACAATGCCCCACTCAGGTGGGCAAGGGCTGAACCAGAGGGACCTCGGTGTCCTCCTTTTCCAGGCTCATTTAAACGAGGGGCTGTGGTGGGGCTGGAGGAAAGGCTGGGACAGCTGGGATTGTTCAGCCTGCACAGGAGAAGCTTTGGGCTGAGCTCAGGGTGGCCTTGCAGGGCCTGGAGGAGCCCCAGGAAACATGGAGAGAGACAATTCCCAAGGGATGCAGGGACAGGACACAGGGAATGGACTCAAACCAATGGAAGGAAGGCTGATATTGGATATTGGGAAGGAATTGTTCCCTGTGATGGTGATGAGGGACTGGGCTGGAATTCCCAGATTTGCTGTGGCTGCCCCTGGATCCCTGGCAGTGCCCAAGGGCAGGTTGGACACTGGGGTTTGATCAGCCTGGGACAGTGGGAGGGGTCCCTGCCATGGCAGGGGTGGCCCTGGGTGATCTTTGAGGTCCCTCCCAAACCCCAAACCATTCCATTACTTTGTGATTTGATGTTTCCTGGCTGCTGAGGATTTGGGAATGCAGTGCTGACAGGATTCCTCCTATGAAAGTGATTTACTGGGAAGGGAAAAGGACCCTCCAGCTCCTTGTGTGAGGCTGTCAGAGCAGAGGCTGTGCCCGGGAGCCTTTGGGCTTCCAGTGCTCCTGGGTGTCACTGTTTCCTGCTCCTGCAGCTCTGGCAGCCTCGGGGCCGTGCCCATTCCCTGGGGAGCCTGGGCAGTGCCAGCAGCCTCTGGGGGAAGAACCTTTCCCTGAAATCCATCCCAACCCTGCCCTGGCCCAGCTCCAGCCCAGATCCTGTCCCTGTCCCAGGAGCAGAGCTCAGAACCCCCTCACGCCTGGGGGGCTCAGGGAGGGAGTCCTGGCCTTGAGATCCCATCAGGGAGCTCAGGGTGAGATCTGTGAGAGCTCCACACCATGGCAGAGGCTGTGAGGCCCAAGGGTGTCTGAAGGTGGTGGTGGGAATGGCCTCAGCCCTGCCTGGATTGCAGGTGGAGGTCAGAAGGGCTCTCCAGGCCCATCCAGGCTCCCTGAGGAGGGGAGCCAGAGGAAATCCCACTTCTTTCTGCTGCCATCCCCTGACCTTTATCCTTTTGCAGCCAAAGGAAGAAGCGCCAAGGACAGGGAATGAAAATGCTGGTGCTGTCCAACAACACGGCCCTGAACCTGCTGCTGTCCAAACTGCTGCAGGACTACCTGGAACAGAGCAACAGCTCGGCCCCCTCGCAGCTCAGGGCCACCAGCAACAACCTGGAGATCATCTACGTGCTGCTGATGGTGGGGCTCTTCGGCTTCTTCACGGTGGGGGTGATGGTGACCAACCTGCGGGCGCGGCGCCTCGAGGGGCCCCGCGACCCCTACACCACCTACATCGCCTCGGACTGGCACGAGCGGGACAGGCAGTACTTCCAGGCCAGGGTCATGGAGAGCTACAAGCTCTGCTGTGTCCTGGAGAACCAGCTGGCTGTGGAGCAGCCGGGCACGAGGCTCCCTGAGGAGAAATCGTCCTAGGGAGAGGGGCAGTGGAGCGGGGATGGAGCGAGCGACGCTCGCTGCGGGCTGGGAGCTGCTGGTCCTTCTGCAGAGCCACGGGCTGAGGGAACAGCTGAGGGATCTGGGGTGTCCCAGTGCCATCCCAGTGCCATCCCAGTGCCATCCCAGTGCCATCCCAGTGCCATCCCACTGCCATCCCAGTGCCATCCCAGTGCCTGGCACCGGCGCCTCCCTGGAACCACTGTGAGCTCAACCTCGGGATACACACGGAATATCACGGACTCATCAGCTTCACCTGAGGCTGCCAGAGGGCAGGGAGGGATGGGATACTGGGGATAAATCCTGCCCTGGGAGGGTGGGCAGGCCCTGGGATGGAATTCCCAAAAAAGCTGTGGCTGCCCCTGGATCCCTGGAATGTCCAAGGGCAGGTTGGACACTGGGGCTTGGATCAGCCTGGGACAGTGGGAGGTGTCCCTGCCATGGCAGGGGTGGCTCTGGGTGGGATTTAAGGTCCCTCCCAACCCAAACCAGTCTGGGATTCTCTAAAAAGGCAAATCTTGGTGTTGCTGGTGTGAAATTAGAGCCTAATTAGGACCTAATTAGAACCAAACACAGGGCAGAGGTGTTAATTGCCAAGCATGGCTTAGACAATAATTTTCAAGAAAGACCAAATTCTCCCAAAAAAGAGCAGCTGAAAGATTTAATTCTCATCTTTGTCCAGCTTAGAATAATGATTTTATAAATCATAAATGTAATGCTGTGCTGACCTATTTCCTTCAGAAAAATTAGGAAAATTTTCCTTTTTTTTTTTTTTTCCCTGAAAAAGATTTCTGTGGAAAAACACAGATTTTGGAGGGAGACTTCAGTGACTGTGATGGGTGTGGCACTTGGGAACATGGGATGATGCTGGGTTAAGGGTCAGACTGGAAGATCTTGGAGGGCTTTTCCAACCCCAATGATTCCCTGATTCTGATTTTTAGCAGTTCCCAGAATGCTCTTGCTGGCTACTTTTCATTTCCTGCCTATGGATGGAGCTTGATCCTGGCAGCAAAATCCATGTGCAAAGACTGAGCATCCCACAAGTTCTGTGCCATGGAAGTGGGAAACATTCCCAAATTTCCCTCCCAATGAATTACTGCACAAGCCCGAAGTGGCAGCCCCTGCTTGGGAAGGGAATTTCCACTGTGGGAAGAACAATTCCACAATTCCTGCTGTTCCATCACACCGAGGTGATGTCTGTGCTCAGCTCAGATTCCAGGAGCAGCTCCCAGGCTCCAACACAAAATCCATGTCAGGAAGGTTCCCAGCCCTTCCCTCCTTTTCCCTCCTCCACAGGCTGGGGCTGGAGGGTCAGGGCAGCCAAATTCAGCTGCTGTGGCACCAACCTTGGGAGGAGAAATCCATCTCCTTGGCCATTGTGCTCCTTGCAACAACAGCTCTTCCAGCTCCAAGTGGTTTGGGATGCAGGGACGGGGCAGGAGTGGGGTTTTTATTCTGCTCTGCAGATACAAATCCCATTTTTAGCTGCTGGAGAGGAAGGAGAAGTGGGAAAGGCTGGAAAGAAGAGCAGAGCAGCTGCTTCCAAGGCAAGGAGAGGGCAGAGAGCCTGGCTAGGGAAGCATTCCCAGCAAAGCCCTTTTCCAGGCACTTTCATCTAAGGAATATTCCAGCTGTGTCTGTGTTCCCAGGACACTCAGGACAGTCAAAATGCAGAGTTCTTTTATTTCTTTAAAGATATTTATATAGTGCCTACCATTAAGATCCACATTTTCAGTGTCTGGAGCAGCTTGGAAAATCTCCAGCAGCTTAATTATCCCAGTCACTTTTCCCCCTAGAGGGATGGGAAGCCAAGGCCAGCTTGGAAAAATGTTGATTTCTCAGCTTGGGCACTGCTCTTTTTGGGATCTCAGTGTTTGGGACTTGCCCTGGGAGAGGATCTGCAGAGCCAGGCCAAAACTTGCACCACAAATTGCCTTTAATGACACTAAACCCTTTAATTAATTAAAACCATTGATGACATGAAACCATTTAATGACACTGAAACCTTCAAGGACATTAAACCTTTGAATGAAGCCTGATCCCAGTTCTCCCTCCAGCCCAGGAGCTTTCAGGTATTTTAGGTCATTTTATTTTCATAGCTCCAGGGGGGTTATTTGTGAGGAGGGTGATGCTCAGCATTAATTGCATCCCATTTTTTTTCTTTTCCTTTTAGCAGCTCTGCCTTTTCATTTAATTGAAATTAAAAAGAAGGGAAGCTCTGCTGTGCCACCACCACCCCTCAGTGCCCACTGTGGGCTTGCAGTCTTGGAGTTCTCTTCCTCCCCCTGGTTTTTTCACTTGTACAAAGCAATAAAATCTGAATTTCAAGCACTGCTGGTGGCCCCAGGTGTTGTTTTTGCCTCCCAACCTGTTCCACAGGCTCGGGGAAGGGGGCAGATCCTCCCCAGGGGCGCCTGCTCAGCCGTCCCCTCTCTCCAGCTGATTAAGCAGGGCCAGGAGGGTGCAGCACCCAGAGCTGCACAAATATCAGAATGTCAGCAGCAAAGCCCCCTCCTCGAGCTGGCTCCCGGGGTTTGCAGCCCCCAGCGTGAGTGTGGGGTTGGGAGCAGTGTTGGGAATGTTGGTGTGAGTCCAGAGGAAGCCATGGAGATGTTCCAGGGGCTCTGGAGCCAGGCTGGGAGAGCTGGGAATGTTCACCTGGACAGGAGAAGTTCCAGGGAGAGCTCAGAGCCCCTGCCAGGGGCTCCAGGAGAACTGGAGAGGGACTGGGGACAAGGGCTGCAGGGACAGGACACAGGGAATGGCTTCCAGTGCCAGAGGGCAGGGCTGGCTGGGATATTGGGCAGGAATTGTTCCCTGGCAGGGTGGGCAGGCCCTGGGCTGGAATTCCCAGATTTGCTGTGGCTGCCCCTGGATCCCTGGAATGTCCAAGGCCAGGTTGGACACTGGGGCTTGGGCCAACCCAGTCTCTGATCTGAACCCTCTCAGTTTAAACCTGGCTCCACCTGCCCGTAACAAATCTGCTCCCACAGAGCTGAGAGAGAGGCCCAGGCCCAGCTTTGGCACAGCCAGGTGCCACTTCCAGCTGGAAGAAAAGGTGAGTGCAGGTGGAATTTATCCAAGGAATGACTCCAGGTGTTTCTGTCCAGGCATTCCAGAGCCAGGGAGGGAAGTTTGTGCTGCTCCAAGGCAGCTCTGCAGCCTGATGGGCCCAAACCGAGGGCTCATCCCCTCCCTGCCCTCCCCAGCCTGGGGAACTCCAAGCTTTGATTTCCCATCTCATGGAGAACTCGCACCTGCAGCCAGGTGGATTTTTTATTTCAGCAGCAGAAATCCTCAGGGCTCAACCCCCTGGGACTGAAGAGTCCAGCTGGCAAATCCTGCCCAGCCAAAGGCTGGGGAGGTGCAGCAGCTCCCCTCTCACCCTGGGGTTATCAGTGCTATCTTTATTTGCAGCTGCCTGGGCCAGACCTGCTAAACCTGGAAACTTGGGCACAGACAGGCAGGAGGAAGCTGATAAAAATAGAAGATAGGAGCGATCAGAGGCGAGCAGAACATTCCCTACAGCTGATAAGGGCGCTTATCTCCTGTAGTATTCCTCCGGCATCCTGTTTCAGTTTTACACGTCCTTATCGCTGCCCCGACTCCTTCCCCGACCTCCTGATGCAGCCTGGGACCTGCAGGGAGCCTTTCTGCGGGAAAGGCTGCGGGGAGCAGCACAAACCCGGCATGGGAGGGACCGGGAGTGCGGCAGGAGCCGCTCCGGAGGGAACGGAACCGGGAGCTGCCCCGCAGGGCCCATCCAGGGGGAGCTGGACCAGCTCCAGAAGTGCCCCAGAGGAATCTCCTGAGGTTTAACAAGGCCAAGAGCTGCCCCTGGGTCAGGGCAATCCCTGGGATCAGTCCAGGCTGGGAGGAGCAGATGGAGCAGCCCTGGGAGAGCTGGACCTGCCCCAGCTCAGAGCCCCCATGCCTGGGGCTGAACCCAGTGTGGGCAGCAGGGAAGGGATTGGGATCTGTCCCTGAGCCCCACTGAGGTGAGAGCCCATCTGTAGAGCTGCCCCAGCCCTGGGGTCCAGCACAGGGAGGACGTGGAGCTGCTGCAGAGAGTCCAGAGGAGGCTCCAGGATGAGCAGAGGGCTGGAGCAGCAATGCTGGGAGGAAAGGCTGGGACAGCTGGGATTGTTCAGCCTGCACAGGAGAAGCTTTGGGCTGAGCTCAGGGTGGCCTTGCAGGGCCTGGAGGAGCCCCAGGAAACATGGAGAGAGACAATTCCCAAGGGATGCAGGGACAGGACACAGGGAATGGCTTCAGACTGAAAAATTATAGATTTAGATGGGATATTGGGAAGGAATTGTTCCCTGGCAGGGTGGGCAGGCCCTGGCACAGGGTGCCCAGAGCAGCTGTGGCTGCCCCTGGATCCCTGGCAGTGCCCAAGGGCAGGTTGGACACTGGGCTTGGATCAGCCTGGGACAGTGGGAGGTGTCCCTGCCATGGCAGGGCTGGCTCTGGATGGGCTTTAAGGTCCATTTCAACCCAAACCATCCTGGGATTCTGTGATTGAACCCTGAGGATCAGGGATTGATGCCAGGTTTTTATCCAGGGAATGCTCCTTTGGCACAGCCCCACCAGCTCTGTCCCTTCTGTCTCCCAGCACTTCCAGGCTCATCCCTCTCCAGGTTTCCCTGCAAGCAGCACCCCTGGCCTGCAGCCCCAGGGCCCTGTCAGGAGGATCCCAAGGCCTGAGCTCCATTTCCTTTTTCCTGGTGACCTCCAGCTCCAGTGGCAGCAGGGATTTGTCAGGGGAGCATCATTCAGCAGCTGCTGGACCCCCACCCCTTTTCTTTATCCAGGCAGGTTTAGGCACTTTCAGGACCTTTTGTCCTGGCAGTGCTTTCCCAAAGCTTTATTTTCTGCCTCCCACCCAACAGTGCCAAAGGGAGCTGGGAAAAGGGGAAAAACTGCCAAAAAAAGAGCCAAAGCTGGGAAAAGGGTGCAAACAGGAATTTCACCCAGCCCTGCACCTGCAGGCAGATCCTGCTCATTCCACCTCTGGAATGTCCCCCCAGCAGCCCCATTCCCAGGGATTTGGGGCTGGATCAGACCCTGAGGGATAAAACATCAAATCCCCCCCCATATTTGTATTTTTTCACCTCAATATGCAAAGGTTGTGGTGCAGGAATGGGAAAAGCAGCACAGACACCCTCTGGGGCTGACCCAGGGCAGGGCTGACACCCAAAATCCACCCTCTGTTTCTGGCTTTCCCTCAGAACCAGGGAGATCTCTCTGTTTCCCACCAGCCCAGCTGCCTTTCCATCCAAATCCTGACCTGGAGGAAGGACTGGGACAGAATAAAAGGCATTTTGAATAAATGAAGTAGATGAGAAAGGAACTGGTTCATGCCAGAGCTCCAGGAGTGTTTGGACAATGCTCCCAGGGATGCCCAGGCTGGGATTGTTGGGGGTCTGAGGTCAGGGCTTGGATTCAGTCCCTTCCAGCTCAGGATATTCCATGATTTGATGCTGATCCAAATCCCAGAGGAGCTGCCCAGCACAGGCAATAGAAGCAGAGTCTTTATTTAATAACAAATCATTTAATCCAAGCTGTGCACATTAAACAGCCTCTCCTGGGTTTTTCCACGTGCATTTTGCTCCTCATTTCCATTCCCAGAAGTTGAGGAATCACCAGGAATTCTGAAGGATCCTTCCTTTCTCCAGCTCTGGGCAGGTTTCCTCTTCCCTCCTGAAGTTCCTTCAGGGGGAACCAACACAGGCAGAGCATTCCCTGCTCCACCTTCTCCTCTTTATTTATCCACTGGCAGTTTTGAGGGATCTGCAGGGAATTAAGTTGCCTGTGGGATGTTCAAAAAGAGCTGTCCCAGCCTGCTGTGTTTATCAGGTGAGTTTGTGGGTTTATTCCATAAATGTAAAGGGCTTATTCCATAAATGTAAAGATTTATTCCATAAATGTAAAGGGTTTATTCTATAAATTTAAAGGGTTTATTCCATAAATTTAAAGGGTTTATTGTATAAATGTAAAGGTTTATTCCATAAATTTAAAGGGTTTATTCCATAATGTAAAGGGTTTATTCCATAAATGTAAAGGGTTTTTTCCATTAAAGTTCCCATTCCAGGAGGAGGATGAGCCCACACCTCCTGCAGGGATCACTCCAGTGTGTCCCAGTTGGTCCCAGTTGCATCAGTGGCTGCTCTGGGGAAACCCACCCAGTGCCAGTGCAGTGGCTCAGATGAGCCCATTTGACCTGGAAATCTTCAGGAGAGGGGGAGGAGGAAGCCAGGAATTCCAGGGTCAGGGACAGCAGGGGCCAACCCACCCCAGGCCTGGCCTGGGGCCACCCAGGGTGGGATCTCTCCCCAGATCCCAAATATTCCTGCTCTGCTCCTGAAATATTCCATTTCTGGGCATTTCCAGGCAGATCCCATCCAGCTGTTCCCAACCCCTCTGGATTTAGAAATTCCCAGCTGCCCATGGAAGGGATGGGATGAGATGGTCTTTAAACCCCTTCCAGCTCCAACATTCTGGGATTCTGTGGTGATCTGGGGAACCCCAGGAGGATTTGGAGCTCACCAGAGCAGAAATGATGCCCCAAAGAGCCACCACAGCTGCAGCTCCACCCAGGGCAGAGCTTTCCCAACCCTGAGCCTTCCTCCCCCACCTCCCCATCCCTGATGGTTCCCAGGAGCCAAACACGAGAGGGAAGCAGCTCTTGGAGAACTTCCAGGGGTATTTTCAGCTTTTCCCAGGTTGTTCCAGTCTGTGATGTCCATTTTTTACTGCTCAGCTCCTGCCCTGCTCAGGGATGGCACCGCTCCTGCCCTGGTGTCACCAGCAGCCACCCT
>VZRX01006708.1:0-19548 GCA_013398075.1 Notiomystis cincta
TATAGATATATATATATATATAGTCCATCTATAGACTATATATAGTCCATCTATATTATCATGTGTAATACTGGAGAGCTGGATCTACAAAGTCTTAATCTTGAAAAGTTCCTGTAATTCTGTTTGGGAACTATGCTTGCTACTGGAATGGCAGAAAACTTTACAAAATTCTGGAGATAGCATCTCCTGATTTAATAGTTAGAGGCCATGATTTTTATATTGTAAGTTAGGAAAGCTTAGTCTGATATGATGAATGCATGGTCTGATTGTAAGTTTGAATAATTTAGTGCTATTTGCTTTTCTTATGCTTTTTTGTTCCTCTCTAAATCTTGTACACGTTACCATTTTCTGTGCTTTTTTGTTAATAAAAGTTGATTTCAAAATCTGATTGATTGTAAAATATGTCTGTATGCAACAACAATTTAACACATGGTCATCTAAAAGTCACCCTGAATCAAACCTGGTTGCTTAAGGAAATGGAAACTTTGTGTCCTACTGCCTGAATAGATGACTTGAACCTGCCAATGACACCTCTTCTGTTGTCACTTCTTGTACCACTATTACTGATAGTTGTGTCAGCATTAGACTGGGTTAATTGCTCACTGTAGGTGACTAAGAAACTGTGGTTCTCAGTTTATGAACCAGTGCCCACAAGTGAAGGGAGCTTTATTTAAATAATTGTAAAGGTAGTGTAGTAAATGAAAGGCAAGCTTGCAGCCACAAAGAAAATGTTTCCAGCTCTGCAGCAAATGAAGTGGACAAAGAGGAGTTTATCGTGGGTGGCGTGATGAGCTGCTGTCTCTGTGGAGTATTAAAGATGGAGAAAAATCAATGGAAACACATTAGAGACCTTGCAGCAGCCATCCTGCTGTCTAGGGATATGAGCTGTATGACCCAGAAGGCTCTTTCTTCTCCAGAAATAGGAGAGGCTGTCCTTCAGTAAATAAACTAATTTTTCTCTTGTTTCTCTAACTTTACTCTGGTGTTTTCTTTTCTGATTACAGGAGTTTCACAACTCTTTTGGTTAAAAGCAAGCAGAGTTAGTGCGGAAAAAAATCAATCAATTAATTAATTCATTAAAATTGGTCAGATGAGACCAGCCTAAAAAAAGAAAAGGTTATCAGAATCTGTCTCCAGGAAAACCTACCTGAAGCTCTATTTTTGTTTTTTTCTGCAGAACACTTATGCCCAGGGCACATACTTTAAGATAAGTAACTTTGGTCTGGGCAATCCAAGATGAGGAAGTTAGGGGCTAAGAGAAGTCTGACAAAGCCAGCATATTTAACTGCTGGAAGAGCTGACCATGGTTACAGCTTCTGCAGGGCATTGTCTGTGTGCTGCTTCTCAGGCTTTCTCTACAGGGCAAAAAAAATATGATGCTAGAAAATATCTTGAGCCTGTATCATGTTTTTAGTGGAAAAGTGAACTCCTGCAAGGCCCTGAGGTACAGTGAAAGTGTGACTAGCACCATCCTCAGCAGTTATGTGGCTAAAAAGACACAAGACCATCATGAACTTATGCCTAAAGTACGAAGTCACTTATTCTTTGGAGTACGTAAGAAAAAAACTGAGTATAATTTAGGTATTTCACCTTTCTTGAGAGTGGGTGTATAAATTGATTGTGTCCCTGTAAACTGGATTTTTTCCTTTGCTTTGGGCTGGCTGATGTGCCTGTAGTAACTGGCTCTCCTCATTTAGGAGGTCTAATGCTGTTCTAACAGGCTGCCATGTGAATGGAAGGATGCTTCCTACTGGAGTGGAACAGCACAAATTGCAGTGCCATTCCCTTGCCTACCATACAGATATATACTTACCCATGCTGAGCTGAGCACAGTTCCTCCTCTGGAGTCAGGAGGGAAAGTGGAGAATGACAGGCAGGAATCATTACTGTGACAGCCCCACAGCAAATGTAGGGAACATCTGACTCGGGGCAGCTCCCGGAGTTCAGGGGCTCAAAGCCAGAAGCAGATGGCCTTTTTGTTTGTCTCTATGGGTGAAATGCAGTAACAGTCCCTTTATGCTCTGGAGACTGCCTGGTGTGTTGATAGGAAAAAATATCCATATGTGTCTCTACAGAACTTCTTTCTTTTAAGCAATGTACAAAGAAAAATATAGAAACAAGATAAAGTAGTTTATATTTTTTAGCTCTCCTCCACTCCCCCTTTGTATTTTAGGGCATTTGAAACTCTTTCTCTCTGTTAATGTGCCAGTAATTTTTGGTTGCCTTTCTTTATGTATAGTTCAAATGATGGCGGCTATTAGCCTTTGACAGTGAGAGGCAGAGGATTCACGAGGGGGCTGCTGCAGGTAGTTTGCAACAGGAAGCTTTCTGAGGCTTTCCTGGGCAGCCACCATTTCTTCATTATCTATAATGGAAGTATTTCTGAGCAGTCTGTGATGCAGATAAAGCACTGACTGTGAAATGGGTTGTGGACTGTGTGCCTTTCCTGCCTGAAGGAGCTGCCATTCGATACAGGCATGCTGGAATCCTCTGCCATTCCTTCCTTTCCTTCCTGCTTGTGGGCACATTATGGGGAATGGGAGCCCTTAATCTTTGTTTTTCAGGGTTTTCTTTGACCTTCTTTCAGGTGCCCCTATGCTCAGTCAAAAGACAGTTTTAATTCTCTTTAGTTTTAAACAAAAAATAATAACTTGGAGAGTTCTATTGGTTGTTGTTACAGCTTACTGTGTACCTGACTTAGCCAACAACCTTTATCTCAAGGAATTCTGTAGTTGAAACTACAGATATTTAGTGACTCTTTAGATGTTTAGTGACTCTCTAGGTTCATGTGAGTACAGATACTTGCAAACCAGATTAAGTTAATGATTGTGAAAACTCAGGTTTTGTCTAAAATGAAGATATTTTTAAATGTTGTAGAGAAAAAAATTAAACTGCATTGACTGCAACCAAAGAAAGTAAGAATATTACTGAAGTGCCTCTGACTTTCTCTGCTGCTAAAATCTGCTGTCTTGGATCCTGTGTGCATCCCAATGCTGCAGGACAAATTTAAAACTAAGGCAATGCTTCATCATGTGCAATGCTCTTCCATTTTACTTTTGGTAGTTGTTTGAAAGTGAGTAAATGACTTTATAGAATTAGGTTCAGGGAAAAAAGTATGGGAGATCTTGTGACTCTATTCCTTTCCTTTCACTGGAGTAATGTGATCTAATTATTCTCACCTATTGTTTAATGTGTTATGCTGTCTAAATTTTGTCAATCTTGTCTATGCAAGAATGCTTAAAATAAAGCAAAATTAGAGGTGGAGAAGGCTCTTGGCAGGGCTGTTCACACCTTGGGGGTAGGGGCTGAGATGTTTCTGCCAGTTAATTCTTCACTGTGTGTTCAACAGGATGCAAAGCAGGCATACAATGCAGTCATCTAAAAGAAAATGATTCTCTCAGTTTGCTACTCTGAAAGTAAATGAGTTGATTTTTCAGTGAGTGGGGGATTCATTTGAATTTACATGCAGGACTCTTTTTTACATAAAGTAAGTAAAATCCTGAATTATTCATGGGTTTTTTTCATTTCTTTCAGTGGTTGGTTAACCTGGAAGGAAAGAAACCTGAGTTTATTCTACAGGTACTCTCTCTTTATCACTGGAATGGAAACATTGCTCTGATAATTATAATTTTACTAATTGTACTTACTCATTTGTTTAATCCTCATAGGAAGAATATTATTTAAGTCTGGTTTGTTGTTTGGCATTGCAGCTAAATCATGAATTGTAAGTAGGAAAGAGGTCAAGTTTATTTGTGTGAGCTTGTCCCTGATTCTCTATTGGGTTCTTGTGAGGTTCTTTCTGAAAGAAAGCTCAGTCAGTTTTAAATAATTCAAACAGCCTTGCAGCCCTTATCCTTGTACAGTGCAGATATGCACTTTACAGGGAAAATTGTAGGATTTCTAGCCCTACTACTTCTTGCAGCTTGCTGTCACAGTTTGTTTGGATTTATTGCTTTGTTAGTAAAATCCTTAATGTATTTCTATCAAGTTAATTCTTGCTGATAAATGTAGAGCACTGCCCCATTTTGTTCTGCTTAGAGACATATCTTCTTTTATAAAATAAGAAACAGGTTTGTTCTTTCTCTGTGGGGAATAAAGAAACGTAGATGCAAAATGCTTCTAAAGGATGCAACCTCTTTGTTGGTTTAAGCAGACCTTGATCTGGCTTTCTTCTAGCAAACCTCAGAATCTGAATACACCAGCAAAGTACTAATCCCAGTCCTAGACTGTCACTGGATTCCTGTCCTTTTCCTAGGCGAGTTAACTTGTTTTACTCACAAAGTACTGAAGCTCCAACAAAATCCCTTTAACCACTTTAAGTCTGTGTACTCTACTGGTTTATTTGAGTATTTTAATGTGTGTAAAATCAGAACAGGAAGAAGATGAACAAAGCTTAGTCTCTGACCAGGAATTTACTTTTGCCTCTTAAGCAATATTTTTTAGGCACTGACACTTCCTTAATTGTTCCAGAGGGAAAACAAAGAAGTTAGTTGACCTAAGTTGGATATTGATTTAGTGTCTCTTAATATGCCCTGGAAAGTAGAGATGAAAGAAACCAGCTGAATACTTTTCCAGAGAAACCTTCCAAGTAGTGCTTAGACTTGATAGTACTTCAGAGTTCAACTCTGAGATTTGCATGACCCTCACAAACTCTCACTGGTTTGTGTCTTTGGGTCCTAATTTGTTACAGCCTCCAAAGTAGGCCTATAGTTCATCTCATTTTATTTTCT
The DNA here is from genome assembly GCA_013398075.1 of Notiomystis cincta. Lineage (NCBI taxonomy): Eukaryota > Metazoa > Chordata > Aves > Passeriformes > Notiomystidae > Notiomystis > Notiomystis cincta. Next base: position 4,731 of record VZRX01006708.1, read on the forward strand.
ATGTGGCTGTTGTACATATTGTTTGTGACTACAAGAATATACTGATATCCTTGGATCTTTCTGCAGGCAGAGAGACTTCTGTGTGTGAGCTACTCAGAAAACAGAATTGCCATTTTCTCAAGATCTATCAAGTGATGTGGTTACTCTACCAAGTACTTCCTACTGGCCCATATTCCTTCTTGTGGGATAATTCATTGCTGTTTACCAAGAGAAAGCTGAAGCAGTCATTTGTTAAACATCATAAATGGGATTGGTTCAGAGCAGTATTTAACATTAAGGATGGCTTGTCACTCAGATTGACATGTGCCACCTGTGCTCACATACTCCAGGCTGAGAGCTATGCAGGGCATGCTGTGAGAATGGCACAGCCCCTCTGTGATGGCTTTGTCCCTGCTACTGAGAGCTGGGAGAAGAGCTTCAGGTGCCTGGGGTTCTCTTGGGTACCAGTTTGCCTGCACAACTTCATTGTGGGTAAAGATAAAGGGGGGATGTGGGGCCTGAACCCCTGAGCAGTGGGCAGAAGCACATCAAACCCCCACACCTCCTGTGCCCCTCACTGCCTGCTAATGTAAGCACCTGGTGTCCTGCAATTTCTGTGGCGGCTTCGTTTCAGTGTCATGGAATCATCAAGTCGGAAAAGACCTCCAAAATCGTAGAGTCCAAGTCCAACCTATGTGAACACAAGCATAACAAATCTTAAAATGGATTGTAATGGAAAAATCCCTTCAAATGCCTTTAAATTATATACATGCTTCATTTCTGATTTTTATATTGCAGCTGGATTGCTTTAGGGCTTTGAATGCTGTAAGTGTACATGTTTTCTTGCAAAATCTTGAATTGACAGAAACCAACACCCCATCCACATAATACCCTTTGGGAAGATCAGGAAAAGAGAAAACCAGTAGTTTTTCAGCACTATGGTGACAGGATTTACCAATAGGACATGGTAGTGAGACACCCCATAGGAAAATCTTTGCTCGTCTAGATGATGGAGATTTTTTCCTCAGCTAGGTCAGTGCACATGCATCTCCTTTGGGAGCATGGGGGACAGATGGGCATCTTTCCTCTGTTCATTTTGATTAAAATACCCTTACAGCCAATAAGCAATGTGAGGAAATATTTTTTTAGCTTTGTCTCATATTCCTACATTTCAGTTTCTTCCTTGATTTTTTGGGGTTTTTAATTGTCTTTAGCATTTCCCCCAATCCTGCTGCATTATGTTCCATTTTGTTGTTCTCATCATCTGTTCTCAGCTCATTTCCATCAAGTCATCATTTAATCTTGCTCCCTCCTCCCTGGTACTCCTCCTCCTTTATGTAGGGAGAAACTCATATTTCCTGCATGTGGCTCAGTATGAATTTTAAGTTGATAGCATTCTTTTAATACCATACCAGATCTAGCTGTGCCAACTTTTTCCTTGCAGTCAGGATTGTGGTGCTGCAGAAGCTTGCAAAGAAAGTTGACTTCCAGGCATCATTACAAATAACTCACCTACTGGATCACCTCTCAGGAGAGATGATACTAAAACTAATGCAGTCAACTAATTTATGCAAGGAAGGTAAAAGATCCAAGAGAATTAAATTAATAGCATCATTAAAAAAAATCTGCTTCAGTGTCTTTAATTTCTAAAGAAAGCAGGTTAATGATGGTGTAGGCAGAGGGTCAGATATAATTGTTTTCTATTGTAATTAGAAACCTTGCAATGAGTAGAAAGCCATAGAAAGACACCAGATCAGAAAACCTCAGAATATTCATGCTTTGCTTATTCACAGAACAGGAGCACCGTGACAGAGGAGTTTTCTGTTTCTTATGTCCTTGTCTTAAGAAGCCACTTGTTTCCCACGTTTGCCCATGAACAAACTCTGTGAAAGAAGCAGCACCATTTCTGAGATGCTCTTTAGAGGCCTAATTCTCAGACAATTCTGGATTTCTGCCTTCTCACAGCATGATATTTTGTGTACTTCAGGACATTTCTAGTGGCTTCTCTTCTGGTAAATTTGCCTTAGATCTTCCTACCAGTCAGAGCTGATTAGCAAAAGTAAGCATAGGAGAACCTAGTGATGTTTTATCTTTAAATCTCCTTCTATAAATCTATATTATTTGGGAATTGCTGTGTTAAAGTAGAGTTTATTTAATATTTCTAGGATTTAAACTCTGCCTTGAATTTTTATAGCACCCTTGAATAACAGCACACTGATGTGCCACAGATTTGGGATCTACTCAGAGCAAAAATTTCATAAGTCCTGGGCTTAAGCTCTTAAAAAAATAAAATGTATTTGTGCACCAGAAGCCAGAACTTATGTTTTAGTTGTTACCCTCCTCTATCATTTCAGAGCTGCCACAGCTTTTCTCATCTGCTGAGCTACATCCAGGAGAGAGAAACAAACAGTACTTGCTAGGTAGCCTGCTATGTAAACAAATATCAGAAGAAGGGAAGATTAAGTCTGCTTCCAATATTTCATATTGCTCATGCTTTCTGTCAAAGCTGTTGAAAGAGCAAGTTCCTGGTGATGCTGGTTTGATGACCAGGTACAGCTGTGGTTATGTGGGAGAGGCTTCTGCAGCCACAGAAGCTGGGTGGACAGCTGGGCCTTTATAACACACAAATGTTTGTTCCAGGCACATGGATGGATGGATGGATGGATGGATGGATGGATGGATGGATGGATGGATGGATGGATGGATGGATGGATGGATGGATGGATGGAGAAAAACTGTTCTTTAAATAAACTCATTTCAAGGCCATTCTAGTAATACTGTATTACCAAATAAGTTTTTAATCCACAAGAATGAAACCAAAGCTTTTTAAGAATTCTCCTATAAGTCTCTCAGAAAGAGATATTGAAACCACAGAGAAGAAGGTTAAATACACACATTAGTAACCTATTAAATCAGAGCATCTGCTGTACTTGAAAAATAAGCTGCTCTAAAATTGAATAACATTCTAAAAAAACTGTCAAAATGTTTTTACTTGACTGTAAGTAACAATTCTTGCAGAAAAGTTCACATTATTGAGTTCAGTATTTCAAAGGGAATTTTAGACATTTAGATATGTATCTTCTGCTTTCAGTCATATCTAGGAATTGGTGGGAAGTAATGTGTTATTTGTATAGTTTGCTGTAGTACCAAGGAATTTGGATTCCACACTCAAGTACTTTGCTGAATCAAATATTTTAAAGTAGTTTATATTTTCTAAAATATTAGCAAGTGCTGCTTTTGTACTGATGAAAGCTAGGTGCTTGATTAACAGATATTTGAGAAAATAAACTGTTAACACTTCTCTATGGCTTTCTTGAGGTATAAAGTCAGTTCTAACATGTTATGACTACAGCATAACAGCAGAGGGTTTTGGCTGGGTTTTTTTTAGATGCACTTTTTTTTAGTACTTGCAAGATGATCAGTCTCCATTCAATAAAACTGGCAAATACTGTGGAGGAAAAATAAATATACAGAAATATTTCGGCACATATGAGTAAGATTACTTACAGACTGTAAACACATTCACATATGAGTAGTTCCTGAGAGAGGCTGAAATAAGTACAAGATAAATGGAAAAAATTCTTTCTTTATTCAACCAAGTAACAGCCAGATTTAAATTAAGAATTGGAAATGAGTTTCTTGAAAAATGCTCTGAGAGTGCAGTTCCTCTTTTGTGACAAAGATAGAAACAAATGTGGTATGTGCCCTTTTTTGTTCTCTTTTGTTCGACATGAACAACACAAACTTTTTTCATTCTCACCTTCTAAACATGTACTACAGGTAGCTCTTATTTGAAAGAAAAAGGACTCATCTGTCCTTCAAACTACTAAACTGCTAAGGAAAGGCAAGACAGGCATGAGAAAGCCACTTTAATTTAAATACACCCATGGAGGAAAAACTGAAGAAATCTGGGACTGGGAAGCTGACTAAAGGAGAACAGCACTCAGTGAAGTACTCATTTGGTTCCCACAGAGGATTAAAAAGCAGATGGATTTGTGAGCTAACAGCCTCTGTCCTCTGGGTCTCTTAAGCAAAAGTGTCCTGGGAAAAGAAAGGGAAACTGAAGGCTCTTTCCCCCAGCCTGGACCTGCCTGCCACTGAGCCAAGCTTGATTTTATTCACCCTGAGTATTGGCTTGGATTTATGAAAGGAAGTTTTGGATTTTCAAGACCTCTCTGCTCTCTGTACAATTTTATCATGAGAATTCTGTTAAGCAGAAATTCCTTTTCTCATGTTCGGAGTAATAATAAATGTTTCAGTAGAACTAGATAAGTGGGATAGGTTTTTCTGAATCCAGATTTGATATGGCGCTCCAGATAACAGTTTTCATCCATTTTTTCTTTGCTAAAACTATTAAGCAAATAGATTAAAAGAGACTTTCTGGATTTCTTCATAAGAAAAGCCTGGTAAGATCAGAAAGCTGGAATTCTTTGTGTTTTCTTTGTGTTTTCTTTGTGTTTCTTTGTGTTTTCTTCTCTACCACTTTCAAGATGTTGGTGATAATTTTTCTTGAGTTAATTGTCTACAACAAAATTCTGTGTTAATTTTAAGGTGTGTAGCAGCGTATGCAAACACCAAACCTTGTGGCTATCAGATGTTACATTAAAGCATGGAAATAACTGAGTTTAAATCTCATTTTCCAAAGTTAAACTGGCAATGACCTTGTATCGTCTTTTCACAGAGACCTGGGACTCATCTGTGGCTGTGTAAAAGCTCTGTGGTGCTGTAATGGCCAACTCACAAAGGCACCCGTGGTAAAATGTCTGATTTCTGTAAAATCTACCACAGTCAGAACTGTGCTGGGGAGCTCTGTTAAATCCCCTTCTTGTTGCTTCTGCAACCCCCAGTGCAGTGGCTCAAGGGGTGAGAGAAGGAAGAATCCTGCATATTTGCAGGATGTAAAGGTTGTTTCTGGTATTCATCTCACATTGTAGGGAAACATCAAATACTCCCTACGGTTCAGCACTTGGAGTAGGGAGTGCAGGATGCTCGCCCGTGGTGCTGAGATGTAGATGAAGTTCTGCCACGTGGGAACAGAAGTTCCCAGGAAACACTTGATACTTTTGAAATATATTTAAAACAGTGTTTGTGCCGAATGAAAGTCATCTCCCATTTTGAGTTCCCACTGGGAAAATTGTTTATCCTAAGAGAAATCATTTGGCTGATTGATTTCACAACTCCTTTTACTGCTTCTTTCTTTCAGTTTCAATTTTTGTCTTTGCCTCTCCTGAACAGTCATGAGTTTCCCTGCCTAAGAAGTTCCAGTATTGTTTTTATAACAAAATGTGGAGAATTTGAGGATTCATTTAGCATAAAGTATAACACCATCTTTAATAGATGGAGCTCAGAAATTACAAATTTAGTTACTTTTAACTGTAATTAATAACACATGTTCTTTTCACATTAATTTATTTAGATTTCTAAGGTGGCAAATTCTAATCAGTAGTCAGTTTTATTCTTTTTTATTCCTGAGGAAGAGACTTTGCTGTGTAAAATCTTCCACTAGCTGTTAAATAAACAAATCACATCATGCTTTACAAGATGCCATTATTGCTTGACAAGTTCTTGTATTTCATATTTGTCAATATTTCTACCTTCTTATTCATTGTGTTTCCATTGCAATGCTCAAAGACAGCTCTTCCATTTCTAGCCTAGAGCCTTAATTATATTTAGGCCTTGAGCCAGAGATAAGGCCGTGCTAGCAAAATGTTTGTGTGTATCTTGGAAACATAATCAGAATGGTGTTACCTGGGTTCATGTATTACATGTCATGCAGGCAAAGCCAGCAGCCTTCTTCCCAAAGCAAGTGATTACCCTTATCTGATTCATTCTCCAAAGAGCTGCCACATCCAAGAGCTATTTGATAACCAGTGAAAGGGATTTTGCTGACAAAATAAGTTACAAGTTTCCAATCCAACAAAAGATGTTTAATGTGTGTATACCTAAAATCAATGGGACTGTTTTAAGGTGTTTGCTGGATTGAGGCTCAGAAGCTCAATGTAAGCAGTTTGAAAGGTATGGATTTTGCTATGACTTGGGTGAATTACACAGGGAAAAAGGATTAATATTTAAGTCTTAATGGCCATATTAACTCGGTCTTCATGTGCGATGTACTTACACATTTTGATTGATCTTGAGGGCAGCATAAGAAGATATTGCTAATAATCTGTAAAAACAGGGAAATTTCATTGATGAAGCTCTTTCTTCTGTTTTTGTTGGAAGAAAACACTTTAGTGTCTGTGGAGGCTGTGGTGGCTCACACTGTGCTTACGAATGTCAATTGCAGAGTTTCTTCTCCAAGCAGCTACAGAAGGGGTAAGACTTTATGGACAGTCTTTGCTAAATGCTGCTTTTCCATTTTAGTTGGAAAAAGGCAGAGGGATGGAGGGAATACTCCAATGCACTCGTTTTCTGTCCATCAAAGCAGACAGAGAAAAAAAAGAATGAATTGAATGTTATCTCACCATGACCAAGTAGGAAGTAATGAGAGAAACTCTTCACATGAGAGAAAAATGTGTACTATGACCATATACCCTGCTCTTGGTTTTGTATATTAAATGATGAGAAGATGGCAGAGGGAGAAGAATATAAGACAGAGGAGTTTTATATTAATTTTTCCAAAAGTAGATAGAATTTAGGCTGCTTGGTTTGAACCATTTACCATTAATGTGGATGGAAGGCCTTAAGTACACATACAGTTGCTTCCCTTTCCTTGTTTCCCAACTAATATGCTTATTTTATCTGTTCTTAAAATTTTCAAATTATTTTTATTGTTTTGCTTTTAGCTTGCAAAAGCAAAACACCTGTCTTAGGAGTGATTTCAGAACAAGTACTTGAACCTGAAGTGTTCCATTGTGTGGAACAGTGATTCCAAATGTAATATGACTATTCTTTTGGGATGGCTGGGTTTCATGTTTCTCTTCCTTAGGACAGCCAAGAAAGCTAAGAAAGGCAGTCTCCACACAGCCACACAACTGAAACAGATGACAACATTCCTCCACTGTGCCTGACTAGATTTTTTTTTTATTTCCTGCTCCCTCTGAAGGGCTTTTCAAGGAAAAGAAATCATCTTACACGAAGGAATCCTGAGACAGTAGAATTACTAGAGGAAAAAGGATGGGTTCAGTAATGTTTTGATTGAAATCAGCAAATGATGACTGCCATTCAGGGCAGTCCCCTGTGCTGTCCATCCTGCGAAGAGCCATGATGTCTGTGAGGAGCAGAGGCTGGCGCGGGAGAACCCGAGCGCGGCAGGTTCCGAGCAGCCGGGCCGATGTGTGCAGGGAAGGGGCTGCAGGAGGAGCGTGGCTGCCACTGCACTGCCAGCACAGGCCACGTCGGCGGCTCCCACTCCCTGCTGTCCTGGCATGGAAGGAGTGTTCGAGCGCCTTGAAAAAATGTTCATTTTCCACACACATCTTCTAGGCCAATCCCTCGGTGTTAGAAGGGAGACTGGACAGGCGAGCTGGCATGAAACGAGGGCCGTGAGCTGCTCGCCAGGACTCATCCCCTGACCAGCAGCTGTCCAGTGCTCCCAGTTCCCTGTGCGAGGGCTGCCTGGCTGTCCAGGGCCACAGCAAGGACACTTATCAAGGGGCAGGGCTACAGCTAAGTAGAGATACAGGAACAACATAAAAAATAACCAGTTTCTTGAGTCACAAATACCTTCAGTGGGTGTGATGAATTTTGCTTGTTCTGGTGGTGTCCTTTTCTGGTGCCATTAGACTTTTTGTGACTAAGACCACAATATATTTAAGGGAAGTGGAGTTCCTAGAAAAGGCATTTCACAGATGTATGACTGGTACCACTGAAATCAATGCACTGAGTCATAATCTTACAATAGCTGTGTAGATATTTGTGCTTCTCTTTGTTAGGTTCAGGGAGTTCAAATTAAATAAAAGGTGTAAGTATACAGGGAAGAAAAAGATCCTAAGCCTCATAATCATATAGGATGTACAGGAAACTCTGTGATAAAGAAATACAATATTTATGCTGCTCTTTTATACTGTTTTTTTTTCCCCATCTAGCTAAAGATATTCACATGGTTTGTAGTGCATATTTTTAAAAAGTAAAAGTACAATTCTTTCAGTACTGGTTAAAATTTCCTAATGTTGCATAAAAATTACGTTGTTAAAATTGAGTGTCCTTTTCTCTGCTTTGTTAAATCTCTGAAATTGAATATATATGGCTGTGTTTTTGCATTAAAATGGAGATATATGTGTAGATGTATATATGCTTTATCTGCTGGAACAGCTTTCAAAGAAAATTGTGCCTGTTCTTATCTAAACGTAAAAAATTGAATTATTTCCTTTTAATTTGAAGAAATTAGTGCTGCTCTAGTAGTCATAGAAACTGCAAATTAGAACAGTGTGTTGAAGATAACCATCAGTAGAAATTCTGGATATTGAAGAGAGCTTTCTTAAGTTTCTACCTGAATCTATCAAATATAGCAGCAGCAATTTGATTGTTACTTAAGGCTTAATGGTAGCACTGGTTAGGACTTAAGTAAAAGGCTACTCTGCATTTGCTGTCCACCCTCTATCAAATAGTGAAACATCTTTTCTGACATTGACAAAGTCTCTCTGATTTGCAACATAGTACAATTTATACCTTCTGAACCAGAGAAAGGTAGAAGTTGGAGGTATTCTACAGTTAGGTGAAAGCCTTTGTTATGAACATATGGCCTTATCTTTGTATCTGCAGTATAGAAATCGGGGTTTAAAATTCCATATTGGGTATCTCCATAGACTCCAAAAATATACTAGCTGTCTGCTAAATATGTAAACAAGAATATTATCAGATCTGTACCTCTAAATAATGCAATTACAGACACTGATGAAGTAATTTGATATGAAATTAGTAATCATATAATTGTGTGGAATTATCTGATCTGATTTGCATGCTTGACTGTGAAGAATTATGCATGTGAATCAAGCTTGGTAAATAATTCATACCTTATCCTATAGCTAATTAATGTAACATTTTTCTTGGTTTGCACTTTGTAGAAGTGCAGTATTTCCCTGAAATTAGTAATCTTTTTATAACAATTACCTTTATCAATGAGTAAGGCCTGGTTTGCAAACTTTTAAATGTATAGCAACTATCATTCAATATCTGGAAAATGTTGGTTAATTCTAATTGGTCAAACAAACCTCCTTCCTTTCCTGTTTTTCTCACCTGATAAAAATAATGCTTGGGTGTTGAGTACTGGTGTGAGAACACGCTTTAAAAACAGGCTTTCTGCATGTTTTTTATATGCTCCCCTTGCCTCTAAATCACAGCCTTTGGTGTCCTGGAGTAAAAATAATTGATAGTGGGGAGTGGAAGTAAAGATCAGCAGCTTGGTTATTTGCCATAGGAAGTACCTATGGTGAAAATTAGTACTGGGAAAATGTTTTCATGGGTTTAACAGCAGAATTTGGCTTCAGGTAAATAATTAGATACCAATGGGGTTCACGGTATTTTAAGGCACCTACTGCTGTAGATTGAACAATTACTGGCATCTAATGATATTGCTGATATGATATTGAATTTTTTGATAGAGTATAAGTTTAGCCACTGGGTTTGCCAACAAAAGAGAAATCTGAGAGAGACAGTTCACTAGCAAAGGGAAGGGAAGTGTGAGCAAGGCTACTCCGTGTGTATGTTTGCTATTCCCATCAGAATCTTGGGCCAGAACTAAAGGAATACTAAATATTTTATAAAGGATTATATTTCTGTTCCTGAGGGCTTGAAGTGTGGAAATCAGACAGCCTTTTGAGAGCTTCTGTGCACTCTGGAGTCCTTAAACTTTTGAAAGCAGTGGCAGGAATTTGGGTTACTATCTGGAATACTGTCAGCATTTCATAACAAGAAAATGTCAAAATAGAATTTGGTGGTAGGCAAGTGAGTATCACAATGTTAATTTGATAGTCCATGAAAGGAACACTGTACAATCTTTCTATTTTGGAAATCTGTGTTTATTGATTAATATGCCAGAAAGAATATGCATGTCTCCAAGCTGTAGGATTTTTTAAAGACAGTTGATATAGTTGCAAACATTTTCCTAATTCACAATGAAAAATGTTTAATGTTATTATTATGGTATTTCTCTACTGGGAGACGTATTTCAAGGGGAATCAGCATTCAAACAAAATGGACATTTTCTTGATTAAATGCATGGTAGCTTTAAAAAGGAATAAGGATTTTTTTAAAAAATCAAGTTTTGAAATAGCTTTCTAATCTCAAAGAAGAGAGGAAGGAATTATCCCAGTGAAATCTTCAGTTTTGCTCTTGCAGTTCAAAGAGTGAAGAGACTAAAGAGCTCTTTACTGTTTATCAGAGGATTGACAGCTTGGAGTTCAGACAGAGCTCTAACTTCTGGTCTAAGATTAATAAATATGCAAAGGCTCGATCTTGAAAAAAACCCTGAAAGAATCCAATCTTTAGGTTATGTGATTGAATGTTTGTTTGAAATGACTGGTGTCTTTCAGCCTCATGAGTTGTTGTCACATTGTAAAATTTGTCAAACTCAGACCACAGAGGGGCTGCTGCAAGTTACAAATACCTGCTCTTTTTGAGACAAGGAACAATTTGGAATATTGGGTGGGAAAAGAGGAGGTCAGAAAGATGCAAAGTGCCACTTACAGTTATTTATGGCCCATGGTATTTTTGACACAGTGGGGGCCCACAGCTGTAGCCTCACTTATTTCTCTTCTTGAGTACTGCAGGGCACTACTTCATTTTCTGAACAAGAAAAGAATGGGGCTTAGCATTTGCTAAGTGCTCTAGAACTGCAAATGGCTTTTCAAATGCTGCACTAAATCACACCAATTCTCTGTATGTCAAGTGTTTGTTCATTATGACCTCATTTTTTGCAAGTGGGAAGGTTCAGTCACTCTTCAAGGGAGAATGAGCTGGCCAAAATCACAGTGGGCACAAGGTGCCAATTTTCAACTTACCTTTGCTAGGATGATGCTCAGAGCTATATAAAATGGGATGTCTTTTATGCTATAAAAATTTTATGTATAATAACATAGAAATTTAATTTGTATTTTACATTTACTTTAAAATAAAATACCTGATGCCAGTCACCCATAGCTAAATGTGGTGAGTTTTTTGCATTGAGTACAAATAGTTCTATTTGTGAAGAAAGATGTCATGTATGTTGAAAATATCTCCAAGCATTTTGTTGTCATACCTGTTTAGCTTAAAAATAGGCATTTCCTTACCAGATTTTGTCAACTCTCCAGGCTACAGTCAGGAAATTCAGCAGAATGAAACTGACAGCTACAGGTACTTTTTCTTGAGGGAATGTATTCTACCTGTGGGCTTCATTTCAAGGTGTCATTCAAGGAATTTCTTTAAATTTATGAAGTGTTTTAATAGTTTATGCCCTGGTTTTCTCCAAGCTGTCCTGTAATATAGGGGCAGGATGAAGTATTTTGAGTATGGAGCATGCATAGAGCAAGAAGATCTGTAAAAATTTTACAATGTTAACAATATAGTTGTGAAATGTTTTGTTGTTTGGGATTCCCAAAGAACAGAGGATCAAACTCCTTCCATCATTTGCAGAGGGAGGAAATACTTTCAGTCTTTCCACTTTAGTAAAGTGGGCTCCTTTTCAAGATTTGGAGAGGTTTTATTTGAAATTTTATGGAAGCTCACAATACTTCTCTGAGTTCTTCATGTAGGTTTTATTATTAATGCATGTCTAATACTTTGTATATGTTGCCTTTTTATAAAGTCACTTGAGGGAAAAGGTGTATATACTGCCAGTGATAGTCTGCCTTGTTTATATTTGAATTTGTATCTTGAAAGGGTAAAAAATCGATTTGTGGACCTTTTCTCTGAGAAAACACCGCAGAGAAATGATTTCACTGCAGTCTATTGCTCCTGAAGAGAAGCAGCTCAGAGAAATCTTTACAACCAAGGGAATCTTAAACCCAGTGAAGCAGGAAGCTATGAAGCCATCCCTAGGTTAGAAAGGGAGGTTTCCACAATTGGAATATTATTTAAACAAGCCTGCTGTAAGTTAGCAGTTGAATACTTTTCCTGAGTTGGTGCATTTGGGATGAAAAATGTAAAACTCGTCCCTCCTCGGTGACAGCTGTTGTTGTAGATTCAGGTTTTTTCTGTCTTCCCATGTTCCATTTTTAGAATTCCACTGAGACCTTGCTGATCCACACTCCAAACACCTGACTAGTGGCAGCTGTGCCCTAAGAGGTCTGCAGAGCTGAGTTTTGCCCTGAAGTGTGGCTGTCTCTGCAGCACCTCTGCAGCCTGAAATGCCTGACGTGACCTAAAGCCGGAGTGTGAAAATGGCTTTGCCATCAAGGAGTGCTCCAGGTGGGATGGAGGGAAGGATGCTTGGCTAAGCACCTGCCCTGTAGCTGTGCCAGGCCAGATCAGGCCCTTCAGAGCAGGGAAGGGACCGTCAGGAGAGTTAGTTCCCCTCCCTCTGTTTTACAGGAGGGGAGCTGCAACACCCATGTAAGGCACAGAAATGTTCTGGGTGGGACCTGTCCAGTTAAAATTTGCATAAGTAACATCTCCAGACAAAGCTGGAAGTTCCCTCTCCTGCTGTTTCCTTCCTCTTCCACTGCCACTAAAGCTAGAAAGCCCTTTCAGACCTTCTCCAAACACAAGCCAGGTTATATTTATTCTGGGTAATTTAATATATTTGGGTGGTCTATTTATTTATTTATTTATTAAAAATTCTTTAAAGGAAACCTTTATTTTAATTCCATTTTAATGGGAAAATCTCCTGTAACTACCTAATCACACTTCCCAGCTGATTTCTAGCACAATTTTCAGCTTCTGTTGTTGTCACACCTATTCTTTGAAAGTATCCCAGAGGCCGAAGATAAGCTTGTTTTAAGAGATAGAGATTTTGTTGACATCTTTATGCCTTTTTTGGTTTTGCAAAAATGTGCACCGATGTTTTAGGAATGATTAAGTTCCTGTTACAAAATATCCTGTCTCCTTCACTCCAGAAATATGTGTAAGAAACCCAACCCAGCGACCTGTGTGCTCCACAGAGAGATCATTCGAGTTCTGTTAGTTTGGGCACAACTGGATAGAAACCAGGCTGGCTTTCTGCCTGTCTTTCCTTGGTCTCTGAGGAGAAAATGCTGCATGCATTGAAGCATTTGCAATTATAAATTCTTTCAGGTTTTCAGCTGACTGGTTTGAGATTTGATATCCTGTCATGATTCAAAGATGAATGGATTAGGTTAAACAAACCTTTCTTTTAGCAGCAGGTAAGCAGATAAGCAGTACAGTAAAGTCAGGTGGCTACTGCAACTTAAGTGGGATTTTGTGTGGGGTGAAATCATTTTTTGACAGTTACTCAATTTGAGATGCAGATCAGAGAAACAGGAGAAAAATATTAGAGTTTTCCTGTTTACTATCAGAGGAGAAAGTTGGAATAAACTTTTTTCTTCCACAAACTTAAGCGTTTGAAACTGAAGATGAATTTTGAATAAATAGACACGCAAATGTTTTATCGTAACGAGAAAACTTGTGACAAATGCAATCCTTAACCCATATTTTCAGTGTGCTAACCTAAAGGACACAATATAAATAAAAGCTGAAATATTGTCCATAGTTGTGGGGAGAAGAGACACCCAACAGCCTTCCAGTAGGGCACAAAACTTCCAGAGGCTGTGGGATGAAGCCAAAGCTCCCCAGAATCTCCTCATGGAGACTGCCCATTAAGAGAAGAAACCAGTTGGGTTAGACAGTTTCCAGGATGGCAAAGGGAACGAGAGACTGGGGAGGAAACGGTGGCAATGACCCTGAGCATGAAGAAATAAGGAAGTGACCCCCAGCTGGACCAGTGGCCACTCCCACGCCCTGAAAAGCCCTGATGGTGGAACATGAGCTCACTGCCTGCAGAGGAGGTGCCACGAGAATTGTGCACCTGACCTTGCTTGCCTTGCTCTTGCTTTGCTCTAGAGGTGATCAGAATATTTCCTGTGAAGTTTTTTCTTCTTTGCCTGTGGCCTCTTGATGAAAATTGTCAGTCTTTAACATTTAAACACTTTTCATTTTTAATGTATTATTAAATGAAAATTCGTATTCACATTACCCCAACATCCAGAGGCATTCACTGGGTCAATACCAGTCAAAGTTTTTTTAATATAATTTCTGACTTTAAAGTAATAATTCAGGAAAAAATTATGACATCAATCTTTCTATAAATGTTAAAAAATTTGATTGCAAGTGAGAATGTTTCAGAACATGTATTTTTTTTTGTAATTTGTTTCTTTTGAAAAGAAACATTTTCTCTTCATTCATACAAAGCAATGCCAGCAATACTGTGGGTAAGAAAGATTCCTCTGCATTCTATGAAATTTTAATTTGAAAAGCCATTTGTGTCCATTTTATCTGTATGCCCATCATTTTAATTTCCTCTTTTTTCCTTTTTTTTTTCTATTTTTTATTTTCTTGATTTTAATTGAAATCTATTTGTTGCCTTGTTCTGAATGGAGGAAGTCTTGTGGCTCTTCTCTGATAAAGACTTTAAACATTTCATGCTGACAAACCAGTCCCATCCTTGCAAATTTCATTACTGACTGTGAAGAGTTCCAAGGTTCGTTACTTTGGCAATTAAGGTTCTATCCCAAGCTCATTGAAAATTAGTGGCAAAGTTTAATGACCTTAAATGCAGGATCAATCCATCTCAACAGGCAGAGAGAGAGTGACACAGTGTAGCTATCTCACTACCAGAGGCAAGATGGGATTTTCCTTTTTTCTTTTTCTTTTTCTCTGTGGTTTTGTTGTTTTTCTTGTTTTGCTTCTTTTTTTTTTTTTTTTTTTTTTTCCAAAAGACCTTAATAAGGTTGGTTTTGAAATA
>VZRX01006708.1:19559-77683 GCA_013398075.1 Notiomystis cincta
TTTTTTTTTTTTTTTACTTCCAAAGAGCCTAATGAAGCTTGCTATTGAATAATTAATGAAAATAACAGGTATCAAAGTTTGTCAAAATTATAGCCTCCTTTCCAGGCTTGGTACACCTTCAAATAATTGGAAATAATATCAGACTTTCCACCTATAGTTTAAATATGCTATTTATATTACCATAGCTTTATTGCTATATCTGCATAGACTTGTTTGTCTTAGAAGTAAAATTAGTTTGTTTATACTTTCCTTCTGATTCTATTTGTTTCAATAAATTGTGAAATGTGAGCCTAATCAGCCATCAGGCATTTGGCTCAACTGCATTTATTTTCTTGTACAGAGCAAGCACCCTATGATATCTGATAGGCCAAAATAGACCTTTTATTAGTTTACATTCTGAATGCAGTCAGGATAAATAATTATAAATGCAGTACAGTGTGAAATGTCTAACAAAAAATGTAGTTTCCTGAAAAATATTGGAAGAGGCAGTCTAATATATTTGCAAATGTGTTCCAAGAACTGGATTTGGTTTTGTGTACTATAAAGGGGTGAGGAGTTGGAAGAGAAAGGTGTAAGACTTGCTCCATAATTGCTTCCCTTTTCCTTCTACATGACTAATAAAACCTGAACATATTCAAATTTGAAGAATATGTTTTGAGAATTATAGAAATGCAACCAATATAAGACAAAACTTACCTCTGAGCAGCAAGCTTCTGTTTACTTTCCTCAGACTGCTCTGTCTACTGGCACAGCACAAAGTTGGAGATTATTTGTTCTAGAAAATGTATAGAAGAATTTCTGCAATCAAATGTATTGCAAAATGTATTATTTTAAGATACTTTAAGATAGTTATATCAGACAGCTTACTCTGTTGGCCTTTATAACTTCTGATAACTTTTTATAACTTAACTTTATAACTTTATAAGTTTTATACCCATCTGCTGTTCCAAGTTCCGGAAATTCCCTGTTGGCTGTTTTGGCATTTTGATATCTGATGGTCACAACATGATTGGTGCTGCTTTTAAGGAAGAAATCTTTCAGTATTCCCATTTCCTTCCTTTGTGACAAAGGCTTAAGATAAAAAATACTAATGTATACCTAAACTTCCAGTCTTACTGTAAAAACTGCTTTATTCTGTGTGTTTTAGCAGAAGTATATGCAATCCTACAAGTCATTATGCACACATACATTTTCATGCATTTAAATAATTATATTTGCTCCAGTAGGACATTACATAAGTCAGACGATTTGGCTTCTGTAAAAGTCTTTGTAGGACTTTGTTCAGCTCCTGATGAAGACTTTATCATGTGGTTCTCATTGAAATTAGTGGACATTTTACTTTCAGCATAATTTAAATGAATTGGGATGGAATATCTTGGGATCCCAAGAGATAAGAATGGTGCATTTTAAAATCTTGCCCTGGATTCTGCACTGCAGAAGAAATTGTATTACATCTGCTCTGACATAGTCTTGAACACAAGTATCTATGCAGAGAATTACAATGAGGAGGCTGTGAAAGCCTAAATTGCATCTAGACCATTGGAGGAGGTGGAGGGCACTTCAAGTCCTCCATTCAGTAGTAGTGATTCCAATCATGAGCATCCACTGAGCCAACCTTAACTCTGCTGAATATTCTCAGCTCTTCAGGTGCTGCATTAATAGCTTGTGCTGCCCAGTGCTGCAGTACAGTGACTCACATTTCCCTGGGCTTGTAGATACATTCCACTTTGCCTGAATTAAATGATCCTGAATCTGACTGCAGCAAAACATTCAATACTCATACCATAATTGTATCTGGATCTAATTAAACTAGCTCAACTTTTTATACTCTCGGTGAAGCAACAATATTACTCCCCATCTGTGATTTTTGTTATGCATAAATGTTCACGTCCTTCTAGGTGGATTAAATAAATTGCAAAGATTTGGATAACATTCCTGAATCCCATTACTGTACATTGTGGTCCTAAAGAAAAGTTTGCAGAGGATAAGAGGAAGAACAAAGTAAGTAGGATCAGAAAAAAAATCTTACAACTGGATTGGTAAGTCAGATGCCATCATTATGGGAAAGCTGATATTTTAATGACAGACTCCCAGTGGGATGTTTGCCATGTGTGGGGAAAGCATTACTCATAGTTTAGAGACTTTTCTGCCCTGATCAAAGGTGGTGTTGGTGGACAGGAGATGGAGCATTACCCAGGGCTGGTGTACCTGGTGCTGTCTCCAGTGCCTAAAAAATGGGGCCACGCTGAACCCCTAAACACTGTCTAAAGAAACCTCTTGTCAAAATGAGCATAAAGAAAGGTCAGTAGAAGTGTTTATCATTTCATAAGGATCTAAGGAGATACTACTAGATAGTAGCCTGGCTAGTTTTCTTGTTTTACAATTGCCCAGATCAGAAGGGAATAGTATTTTCTGTGTGGATTCCCCTCCATATTTCACAGTATTGTATTGCTTCTATTGTTTTGAATTCTTCATTTAAAAATAAAAATTAATATTCTATTCTAGATATTCTGCTCAAAGGCTCTGGGGTTTTAAATCAGCATTTTGCTTTTATTTCTATGTCAAAGGGTGTATTATGGGATACTCTGAACATTAGGAACTCCTTTTCCTTCTCTTAAAAGCAAATCCCCTTTTTTGCCCCTTTTAATCTCTCATAATCTCACATCTTTCCTCCCAAATAGATGGAAGCATTTTTACTGCTAATGTCTCCCTAGGCAGAGTATTTGATATTAGAGATAGATGGCTTTGATAGTTCTTCCCAGAGCCCCTATTTAGCCCTTCTGCTTGTTTCATTAAATCTTGGAATGTGTTTGCTTTTCCCCAGGTTTGAGCTTAGCAAGCAAATTTGTGAGTTTACCTGGGGTAACAAAATGCAAATGTGCTGAAGTGTTTAAAAAGTAATCATACATCAAAGGGGATAAAGCTCCTCCTTCCCCACAAATCTCTAAGAAAGCTTGCAGTCTGATATCAATGAAAAAATTAGGGCATCTACAAAGTGAGAGCGTCTAAACAGCTTGGACAATGTGCAGGAACTGTGTCCAGATATCTGGGAACTCCAGTGGATTTTCACAGAGTGTGAAATGATTTTCTGCAGTGCCATAATTCAGGATATACCTGTGCATTCAATCTTTATGGCAGTGCTGTAACGAAGTAGATACATTTGTGTTGGTTTTTACTTAGCCAAAATCCACAGTAGAACCCAGAAACCACACTCAGCCAGAAAAGCAGCCATGAGCAGTGTGTCAGGGATGAGTTCAGTCTGCTGCATCTCTGTGTCTCTTGGCACTACACTCTAAGGAATGTTCAGACAGGTTTTCACAAGAGCTAACTACAGCCCCCTTCTTTACTCTTACAACAACTCAGTGGGAAAGAAATAAAATGCCCTTCACGTTCAGAGCCCAGCAGGTCAGCATGTTTTGATTTGGTGCTGTCTTTAGCTGTCCAACACAGACCAAGCAGCCTGTGCTAATGCTTTCACCTCTGAACACTTCACTACTTCCAGAGGAAACTTCTTTTCAAGTTAGAGCTCATGAAAACAACCTTGGTGGTGGAGGGGACTGTTGTTTTGGTGATGAATACCATTTCTGAAATTGCAAGTTTTTTGATGGCATTAATTGCAAGTTTTCTTCCCTCCTTGATTTTTAGTCTTTGTTTCAGTCACCCTGGAATTAAAGGAAAATTGAAAATGTTAACAGGCTGGAACAGCCTGGATGAGAGCAGTATATGTTTCAGTTCTTGCCTGTGTTATTTTATTCTTGGGTTTCTTTTGATTCTTCAGCAGATACTGACGGAGGTGTCAAAGGTTTTGGAAATTTATGTAGATTACAGAACTAACACAAAGGATATGCACTATATAATACTCAAGAAAATCCTCCTCCTCTTCACTCTTAAACAGTCTTAGTTAATTGGTAAGACATTGTCTTCTAGTGTCACAGAGACTCTGTTCTGAAGAGATATTTAATATTACTAAACTATGTGTTATATCATCAAATTGACTTCGTGATTTAAAGCAGAAAATAAATTCAGTTAGAGGAGTAATTAACCACTTTCTCACTAGACATTTTAAATTATGTTGTGGCTGATGTTCAATCTGTTTGAGTTTGTGTTTATTTGTTGGGTTTTTTCCCCTTTTTTACAAGAGCTATCCCATAAAATAGAGTTACTTCTGGACATCTATATGCTTATGCAGTTTATTGCTTTTGTTAATTCCCAAGAGTCAAGACTCTATTGATCAACAGAAAGAATAGATTTAAAATAGTAGTAATTTTTCTCCACTGGAGTCTCGATGAAATGTATTTTTTGTTAATGCACATCTCTAGGTAGTTAAAAGTAGCTTCCATTAAGAAGTATATATGTCATCAGAGAGTGAAGAAACACCCAGGTTTTGCAAAAGTGATCTATAGTCTCTGGCCTATTTTAGGAATAAATAATATGAGATAACTCCTGCTGAGACCTCTCAGAGTAGGAAGGGACATTGAGAAGTGGATCTAATGGAGTGAAATTTATCTGTTGGATTTAGTAGAACTGATAGAAGCAGTAATTTCTCCATCTAAAATCTTCACAACTGCTGTAAAACCCCCATATTATATACATATATGTACATTTTCTTTTTCATGTCTATGTTGACTCAGCTTTATAACCTTTTAAATTTCCATGGTCATTGTGGGTAAGTACTCCACGTGTCACTACAGACTTGGGAAGGGGCCCAGGGAGGAGGACCTGGGGGCGATGGTCAGCAGCAGCTGAACGTGAGCCAGGGAGTGCCCAGGGGGCAGTGGCCCCTGGCCTGGCTCAGCAGTGGTGTGGGCAGCAGGAGCAGGGCAGGGACTGTCCCCTGTGCTGGGCACTGCTGAGGCCACAGCTTGAGTGCCGTGTCCAGTTCTGGGCCCCCCAGGCCAGGAAGGACAGTGAGGGGCTGGAGCGAGTCTGGGGGAGGGCAGTGGAGCTGGGAGGGGTTTGGAACATGGGGCTGATGAGGAGAAGCTGAGGGAGCTGGGGGTATTTAGCCTGGAGAAGAACAGGCTCAGGGGGACTTTACTGCTCTCTGCCACTGCCTGAAGGGAGGGTGTGGCCAGGTGGGGTCAGCCTCTTCTCCCAGGAAAGCAGAAATAAGATAAGAGGAAATGACCTCAAACTGTACCAGGGAGGCTCAGGTTGGACATCAGGGAGGCCTTACCCAACCTAAATCATCATATGATTCTATTCTGTGATTCTAAATATCCTACTGAATGCTCCTGACAAATGCTATTGGCTTTATAATTCCATGCTGTGTCTGTTGAACTTACTGGCTGGTTTGAGCCAAAGTTTAAGGACATCAACCAGAGTGATTCAACTTCTTTTAATTTCTAAAAAATTAAAAGCTTGAATGGAAATGCCTTCAGCACTGAGAGCAGATGGTTCTTTTGAAAGCAGCCCATGTCCTGGAGGGAAGGTGTGAGGGGGTGGCACATGCCAGCGGGCTCTGAAAATTAAAGAGTGGCTGCCAGACAAGGGAACCATTTTAGACCTTGGGTATTGTAATTTACTGGTATTGTAATCTTCTGGTATTGTATTTTTTTTAGCGGGATGTCTCAGAACTCCAGCCAGGTCAGGGGTCTGCAGAGGTAGACGTTTATAAGGAAGAGTTTTCAATCTTCAACATATAAAAATCTAAAGCCCTAGACAGAGCAGATAAATGAAACCAACAGATGGAAGGAAGAAAGTGTAGGAAGAGAAGGCGTAGCAGAAATAGCTGCATATTTTGACATAATCAAATAGCATTCACTGACATATCACTGCATCTGACCACACCAACACTGCATGTTGGGTGTAGCTAGTTTGAATCTCTTCAGCCAGCAACACAAAGTTCACATGGCATCTTTTGCTGGGTAGCATCCTTCAGTTTCACATTTGGAAAAATTGC
The DNA here is from genome assembly GCA_013398075.1 of Notiomystis cincta. Classification (NCBI taxonomy): domain Eukaryota; kingdom Metazoa; phylum Chordata; class Aves; order Passeriformes; family Notiomystidae; genus Notiomystis; species Notiomystis cincta. Next base: position 25,462 of record VZRX01006708.1, read on the forward strand.
TTTGTCCTTGGTGCCAACATAAGTTGCTGACTTTTGAAAAAGCAGTGATTGTGGAATTTTTTATCACTAGCTTTTGATTTACCTGAAAACTGTCTGTTTTCAGCTGAATTTACAGTTCTGCTTTCAATGTAGTACAATATTGTCACAGGATACTGGATGCATGACAAAATTTAAGGTTTCTAAAATAAAGAATAAGGAAAGAAAATATCTGGACCACAGACAAAAATTTGTTATGGAACAAATTGCAGATAACCAAAGAGCTGCACATTTTGTCTGATGGTGGGAACACAATAGAATGGTAGATATTCCAGTGTTGAGCCAATGTATTGTAACAATGTGCAGTAACCCAATTTAGGAGGTGATTGTGCCCAAGAAAGTCTTCTGGAATTGAGAATCCTGTTTATATTGAAGAAAGACTCTTATAAGCAAGTCATGCTTATATATAGATGTTAGGTATTAGATAGATAGATAGATACAGCCATATATTACTGAATATTAACCAGCCACAGTAATGTTAGAGAAAGCTGGCACTGGACTTGCTCTGGAGGTGTCTTTTATTCCTCTCTCCATTGACTAAAGAGGGAGAGCTCTCACCCTAAGCAGGAACATCCAGCTTAGGCTTCATGTTTAAATTCTAGGTGTCAGAAGGTTGGTCAAAGGAATGCCTCCCTCAAACTTTGTAAACTGTAAGGATAACAGGAATTATCTTCAGCTGAACTCATAAACTGTGTGTGTTTAATGAAGCAAAAAGTGTCAAATCCTTGGGCATTCTGTGATTGCTTTATCCATATACTTGACCTAAAGCAAAACCTAAGTAGTCCAATGAGTTCTGCTCTATTAGCCTTGCCTTTGAAACCATGAAGAACGGAAGCCTGCCTAGGGAGCAGATATTCCTGTTGGCAAGTTTTTACTGTCAAGAGCAGTTTGTGTTGGGTCTGCAGCTGTTGCAATTGGCACAAAGGATTCCAGGGATGTTGGTCCTGCCTTACCCTGGTTGTAACCCTTGCCTATGGAGCCAAGAGGACTGTACATGTTTTCTAGGCTTAGTTCTTCATGGTATGCCATGTTGTTTTGGAACTTTCCTTCAATCTGTCACCCTTGAGCCCTCTTTATAAAAGTCCTCACATTCCTTCCCATTGTCATAGGTGTCCATGTCTCGCACCCTGTATATAAAAGAAAATAATTGGCCTTCTTGGTCTGAAGCTTTGCCTTAGTCTCCTTCCCAGGCTGTTAGGAGCTATTGCTCCTTCTTGGTGTTTAACATGCTGATAGTTCTGGTTGTTGGTTGATCAGTAAGCTGTTTAGTATCTCTTCATCTTGCCAACAGCTGCACTCTTGATCTGAACTCATATTTTGCTTTATTCTTTCCTGGAGCCTGCAGAGTATCCTCAGACCCCTAAAGCAGGCAGCTCAGCAGCAAGAATTGCTCCATCTGCTTGATTCCTATCATTCTGAAAATGCCATGATGAAGACATTCATTTTTCATGGTCAAGTTAAAGAGTATCAAGGATGGGGAATTCCTCCTCATTATTTACATACTGATATTAAATGAGAGTAATTTTCACTTCCTCACACACCAATTTTTATAAACAAGCAGTTGCACTGTCTTAATATATAAAAATGAGTCTTTAATAGCCTGATGTGATAGAAGGACTCTGTCAGAAGTTATGAGTTTGTGGAGGTCTTTTTCTTCTGAAAATGTATATTCTGGCATGTTCTTTCCATCCTTGAATCGTTAGGAATTTAAAAGCTTTTTCAGCACTGGACTAATATGTGTCACTGTTTTTTCTGCATCCCCTATTTATTCAGTTAGAATTTTAAAAGCTGCAGTAATGAGAGGATGCCTCTGTATTTTTGTATTAATTGGGCCTGATTTCTGAAGTGTGGGATGCCAGAATTAATTTGCAACTTTTTTTACCTCTTGCTATTCATTATTACTACATATTATTTCTCCTTATTATTTCTTTTAATAATTCAGTGAAAACACTGTCAACAGTGGATGCTTTTATTATTTCTGATCATTCTAGAATCTCATTGAAGCTGGATTTCCTGTAGATAATTAATTGGACAATATCTGTTTGTTCTTGCCCTGTAGAAATTTCAGCACTGAAGAACTCATGAAAGTACTAGATTGAGTTTTGTAGGGATGTATTTTTTGAAACGGATTTTTTCCCTCCCATTCTCTACCAGTCCTCCTTTCAGTCAGTGTAATTTCCTTCATATATTTGTACCTTATATATTTGCTGACAGTATTTTTTATTCTGTTACTCTTCACTTTTTCCAACAAATAATGAAAATTCTGGATTTCATGTGTCACTTCCTACTGCTCTATCACTGATTATATTTCAGCACTTCCATGGTATTGTTCCTGTTACCACGTTTCTCATCTTCAAAGCTGTTCTTTGCAACTGCCTGGAATACCCGTTCCTGGAATACTGTTTTTTCTCTGAAATTCCTACTGCCTGTTTGCGTTCTTGTCGCGAGAGATGACAGGAGTGAAATCTGCCTCTCTGTTCTCTTTCAAGACTCTGGGTAGCACATTTTTATCCTAAGTCAGTAATTAATTCGTCTGTGATTTTTCTGGATACTTGTTCATGCTAATGAAATTTTTTATCAGAGATTATCTTTTTCACAAGGGTAAGTTCAGACACTAAAATGGATCCCCTGTATTTTGCTCTAATGCATTATGAAGATCCTTACTCCCTCACTTCCACAAACAAAATGATGTGGTTTTCAATATAGTCACTTGAAGCGATTCCTGTGATTTATCTTGGGCACATTCACTACATTGATTTAAGTTTTCTAGAACACATTATAAGGTACAGAGAATATTCATCTCTTGTTTCTTCCCTGTAAACATATTGATGTCATCCCAACTATTTGGGTAGCATAATATCCTTCACTATAGAGTTTATCCCTCTAGTCATTCCTGCCTGATAATTTGCTGATTTTCAGAGCCTCAATTCTCCAATCTTTTTTTGCAAAGCTGTGACTTATAATACATGCTGCACCCCAACTCTGCAGGGATCCAAACACTGGTATGAATATCCCAAGTGCCATCTCCTTTGGGGCCTGCTTAAACATTTCTTGGTTCGCTTTTTATACCATAGAATCACAGAACAGTCTGGGCTAGAGGGGACTCCAAGGATCATTTATTTCCAATCCCCTGCTGTGGGCAGGGATGCCTCCACCAAGCTGGCCTTGAACGCTTCCAGGGATGAGGCATCCATAACTTCTCTGGGCAGCCTGTGCCTCGCCACCCTCACAGGAAAGAATTTCTTCCTATTATCTAATATAAACCTACTCTCTTTTAGTCTGAAGCCATTCCCCCTGTCCTACATCATTTCAGGGCTTTCAGAAGTTCATATACTTTTCATTAAGATCCCTACAAAAATGTGGCAATTCAATTAGAAATACAGCTAAAGAAGTAAAAGCCAGGACAGGGAAGTAAAGCCCCATTTCTGCAGCTGTTTCTTCACACAGATCCTCATGTGTGTGCTGAGATTCATGGAGGTCATTGAGATTCGATGTGGATGGAACAGCAATAGTCAAGCCCCAGAGGCTTCCCTGATTCAGATGTTCAGAGAAAAATTATGTATGTGTGTATTTCTTGTTCATTTGAGTTAGAAAACTAAACACAAAGCTAATTCTTGCTAATTCAGATTCAAATCAAGCAATGCAAACTCAGTTGAATGAATTTTCCATGTAATTGGCTTTATCTGTGAGGCTAAAGAGTAACACAACTTTTTTGTTATACTTAACACTAAAATGTATCTGCCTCATACCCAGGAATAGTTATGGGGTTTCAAAATGAATAGAGATAATCTAATTTTACAGAAGTCATTCTGTATTAGTTCTGTTTTGTGCAAGATGGAAAATGCTGATGTTAATTAAAATGCACCGATGTCAAGTAGTATTTCTGTTTAATTTTCTGGAAATAATTTCCTCAAATACATTTGTAACTGAGATGTATGCAAGGGAACAATTCTGATTTCCAAACTCCTTGCTCTTCTGAAAGGGTCATAAACCTCACAGAGAGGTGAGCTTTATTCAAGCCATTGAACTAAGCCAGTGAATTACATCCAGCTCAGGCATCACAGAGAGGTGTAAGCCTGTAACATTATTGGGATGTAGAAAAAATACTGACAGACTGGCAGTGCCATTTTCTGACTGGTTGAGGGACATATACACCCTGCTGAGTGGCAATTGTTGACTTCAGAGGGATGCCTGTGTGCTTCAGGTAGGACACAGACCTGCTGCACCATGAGGAGCTCAGAATAATGTAACAGCAAACAGGCAGAGCCCTGGCTTTCCCTTTTCTAGGTAAGTTGTATATATACATATATATATATGAAATACATTGTTCCTGTCAGACCTTACTGGTGACTTTTTGCCACCAGTAAATTATTTGAGGCTCACATTGTTTACGTTTGCCCATGGCAGGGAGAGGGGTTGGAATGAGATGATCTCTAAGGTCCCTTCAAACCAAAACCATTTGATGATTCTATGATTTTCTTTAGGCCCAGATATGTTACATAAAACCCCCTGCCTTGTCTATCCTGTATCCTTTCCATGCTGCAGGAATATTGAGTGTAATCAGCCCTCCCCCTGCATGTGTTTGGCTCTGCTGGAAGCTTCATGCTTTTCCAGACACACTCTTTTCCCCCCTTGTTGACGTCTTTCTCTATACTTGTTGTTGTTACTTTCTTGAAACGTTTTTCTATGCCAGCTTCCTACATGGATTTTTACAGCAGGACACCTGCTTTGACTCAAATTACATATAAGCACGTAGTAAGCTCCTCTGGAATAGCTCAAAAATGATTATGCTAAACAATAAAATCACTAGGTTGTGAATAATTTCAATTTTCTGCAATGGTTAGAGACAGTGGTTATTTTAATCAGTGAAGTGTAAGTAGCATTTGAATGACTAGATCTAAACCCACATTTAAATATTTTCTGCAAGGATACATTGCCATGTCTCAAAGTTGTCTTTTGACAGATTTTTTTTGAAGGTGCAAATAAAGAGTAGTTACACTTTTTATCAACACATCAGTTATTTTTATAGACAAAAATATAAATATTTGTAGATTAATGAAGTACTCTGCACGAAAACCAGGAAAATATAAAGGAAGGACATTAGGTGAGTGGAGTGGGTATCTTGGAATGAATGAACTATTTGCCATTTGCACTGAGCCTTTGCTCCTGTTCGTGTAGCAACGAAAGAATTTGGCCTCAGGGTTAGAAATTTATCCTCAACAAACAATATCAGTGGTGTTACAAAGCCCTCCAAATTCTACAGCAAAAAAGGAAGAGTCGAAATATGCCATAAACAAATATCAATCCTGAAACACTTTGCCCCCCTGGATCCTGAGCAGAAGAATGGTGTGGTAACAAGCTTAGTGTCCAACCTATTTGAGATTAAATTCCCAACCAGAACAGCAAATTCTTGCATGATCTTGGACGAGTCCTTTAATCTGTGGTGCCTCCATGTTCTCCCCCAAAAGGGTGCAGTGGTTCTCACAGTTTACCTGTTCCACACATACATGTTAGAAGCTTTCCAGTGTGGCATCAGCCCCTGCCACCTGGGCAGCATTTGGCACAATGAGACTCTGAGACAAAAGGACCCTGTGTACCCTTAGAGCCCAAAGACACTTCCCTAAGAATGTTCTAGATGGAAAAATCTTCCTTGAGCTTAGCAATGAGACTTCAGAGTCTCAGTAATGATTGATGTTCCACCAAGTTTTTCCACATAAACTTACGCATGTCTGTGTTCCTTGCATTGCTTGTGACCTGGTTTGGTCAACAGACTCTGGACAAATATGACACCATTGTTTTTCATGATAGCCAGGAGTCAAAAATGCTTTTCTCAGTGACTTGAGGAAATGAGAGAGAGTGAGAAGGTAAATCTGAGAAAGGGATTATATCTGAAAATCTGATTTTTTTATTCCCAGCAGTTATCAATTGCTGTAAGAAAATATACTCTTGCCTAATTATTAGGTATTCTAAACATGAAAAAATTGAACAGCACCTTTTCTTGGTGAACTTGTCATAAAAGCAGAAATAGTGCTTGCCCAAAAATAGTTTTCAATGCCACCAACGTGAATCAGAAAAGAACCATAGGTTAGCAAATTTTTTGTTACACAGCAATGATTTCAAGCTGATGCACTGACGATACTGTAACAGTACTCATCACTTGTTGGAACATGCTGTGAGAGACAAGGTGGATCAGAAATAAAAACCATCTCTGCCCTTGTTTCTCTGCTGTGAGGGGAAAGAAGAGCCTGGCTCTCTAGCCTGGTCAGAACTGATCCCACAGTCAGGGTGCTCACAGCCTCGGGTTGGAAAGACCTCAGTGCCTCAGCCTACGCTGTGTAAAACAGTTTCAGCACAGAGTTCACAGCGTGTTGCTCAGGGCTTTTTCCAGTCAGGTCCTGGAGACCTTCAGGAATGGAGGGTGGCCCACTCTTGCAGGGCATGACTGTCCTCTTGTCTCACAGAACTAATTCTGTCAGCCTGAAATCTGTGCTCTAGGAGGATTCTGCATTTTTTGGAGCTCACAGATGCCTCCACCTCCACAGAATCATGGAGTGATTTGGGTTGGAAGGAACCTTCAGAGATCATCTAATCCATCCTCCTGACCTAGAGCAGGTTGCACAGAGTTGTATCCATGCAGGTCCAGAGAAGGAGACTCCCCAGCCTTTCTGGGCAGCCTGTTCCAGTGTGTCATCTCCAAAGCAACAAAGCTTCTCCTCATCTTCAGATGGAGCTTTCTGTGTTTCAGTTTGCGTCCTTTGCCTGTTTTCCTGCTGTGGGGCACTACTGAAAAGAATCTGGCCCCATCCTCTTGAAACTTGAGGTTTGGGCTGTTTGGCCACAGACTGTGGATCCAGCAGAGTGCATTTGGAGTGAGCTATCTAAATCCTTCTTGGCCACCCTGATAGTACACAGCTTTCTTGTTCCTCCTGCAGTTCAGCCACCTGCTGCTGTGGGATGCCCTCCACCTGGGCATGTCTTTTGCAGGCAGCTCTGCTGCCTGTCCCTGCTCCAGGAGAAAGGGCCAGGTATGCCCTGCACTCTGAGGTCTGCAGTGCAGCCTCTCTCCTCAGCAGCTCTGTGTGGGCACAGGCACTCAGGCTGCAATGATTCAGGTTCTAGGATGAGTTGGTGGGTTGGGTGTATGAGGGCTTGGGAGGTTGGTACAAACCTGTTGTAGAGAAAGAGTGCAGGAGGCACCTTATGCTGGGTTTAAAGTTGTGAATGTTGGGTAAACTCAGACTCTGGAAACCCAGTTCACAAATTGTTAATTTGAGGTATTATTCCAACACAAGAGCCACTCTGCAGGTTTAAGGAAGCACTGGGATTTATTCAGGTCCTATGGAAGCAAGGGAGAGCAATTTGCCCAGCAGCTTCTGGCAGCCTGAAGAGTTATAATGACAATTTCTGCTTTTGAAACCTGTCCCCAGTGTTTCTTGAGTCTCCAGAGATATACCAAGAAGAGGCAATTGCCAACTATTCTGCTCTTCTGGTTTGCATCCTTCTTTTTTTTTTTTTTTTTTTTTTTTTTTTTTTTTTTTTTTTTTTTTTTTTTTTTTTAAATCCAGACGAAAGCTAATTACACCCCGGTGTAGTGTCACATAAAATGACCAAACCCAAGTGCAACTACTGTTGGTGAAAAAATGATCCAGCCATAACTCTGCTTTTGAGCAAAACAAGACAGCTATTTCTCACCTGCATGTCAAGATGTATAGTGTCCCCAGAAGCCACCTCATCCTAAAGTAGAGAGCACTAGCTAAGGAATGGATGTGTGAAGCCACAGTTCCCTTTCACTTGGAGGGGCATCTAGTACTACTGGGAACATGTTTCTGTGAAGAAAACAAGCCTGATGAGGTCACAAAATAGGTCCTAGGGGGGATCTCAGTCAGCTTGCTTTAATTTAAATGTCTCAATTGCAAATGAACAAGAACAAGCAGAGCAGTAAAGCAAAGAGAGACGGGAAGTAACAGCACAGAGGCACAGTAAGAGGCAATCACTGCAGCAGCATGAAGAAATGTGCAGGAGCTGCTCTGCCACACTCAAGCCAGCAGAGAGCAGTGACAGAAAGGGGAAGGATCCTGCCTGGATGTGTGGACGTGCCAGCACACTGCATTCAACGTGCTGGCTGATTGGGCATTGCTGCTTCTGCATCTCATACTGTGTGTGCAAAGGTCCCGCCTCTTCACCTCCCTTCATTGCATCGTGCCACTGTCGGTCAAATTCCTATAAAACAGATGTCCAGCAAGATGCAAAATGCCCAAAAGTACATTTCCTGCAAGCCTAAAGCATCACTTTGACCATGTAAGAGCTTTTTTATGACATAGACCACGCTTACTTTTTGTGCTGTCGGTCCTATTGGGTGATCGTATTTCACAGTGTTATGAATCTGAAGCCAGAATTTGATTCTATATTTTGATGTTTCACCCAGGATATTTAATTTAAGAGGATATTGAATTTTAAAACACACCAGCTGTTCCTCAACAGTCAAACCTGCTCAGAAGTATAAAACTTTGAGAATGCCAGCATAACAATATGCCATATGTTTTGAAACACAACTGATGACACTGGCACCATGTGCTTGTTATTGTCAGCTCTGAGGTGCTGGACACCTGAGTCACTTCTGAATCATCCTTCTGTTGAGAAAGAATATCCCATGATACATAGAGAGAATTTAATCTAAATTTGGTCAAGAAATTTCCTTCCTTCATTTTGCACATGTGTTAGTTATTCCACTCTCAGGAGATGCAATCTGCATTTCTACTTATCTCCATTATCACAATATGGGCAATGTCTGTTGAAAGATTTGCTGTTTCTTCCTTTGTGAGCTTTACTGTTCATTCCCAACTGTGAAAGCATAGCATCCTCACACAATCTGTAACTAATTGTGCATCACGTTCTATTATTGTTGTTTATCAATTAGTATATATAAACTGCATTGTTTATAGGAATAAAAGACTTCTTTAGTGAGGCAAGCATATTTATTGCCCTTACAAGAAAACTGCTCTCACTAAAAATCAATATGCATATATAAAAATACAGCAGAGCAGTGTAAGGTGTGTGAAGTATGTTTGCACTTGTGTCTCTTTCAATCTAGAAAAGCTGTTTTTTGTGCTAAGTTTTGTCCTGTTTCACATGTGTGTGTGTCTGTATGGCAGTGCCCTGAAAGAGCTGAAAGGCCACTCGTGTGTCAGGGTAGCAGGCCTGCTCCTGGCACAGGAAGCTGTTCCACAGAGCAGGAGGGATTTGGGAATCACTCTGCTCATGCCAATGCACGTGGTCAGTCCAGCAGTGGGACAGCTGTGCAGGGCAGAGCCTGCTCCCAAGGCTGGCAGGCAGCATCTGGCCCCCTGCCCAGCCACCCATGGCTCAAGCACGTCACTCTGGGAACCAGAAATGGCATTTCTTGCACTGGGCTCCAAGCCAGACCTCAGGTGTTCAGAATGCTTGCACTCCTAATTTGTGGAAGGCAAATGATATCTGAAAAAAGGTGAATATTACTTTGAGATGTGCTCAAAGAATTAATATTCTATTAATTATATTGAATTTTACATTTACCATTACATAAATAGTTACAATGACAGAGTTATAAAGCAGAAGATTGTAAGGTGAGAACCAAACAAACCCATGTGCTTTGAGTGAGTTATTCTGGTGGGTTTTTATGGGTTTTTTGCACATGCCATTGTACTTTTAAGTGGAGATATAACCCAAGATGCTGGAATATATTCTGATCTTCAGTAACCAGCATTTATCCAGAATAACCAAATGCACCCCTTCTATTTTCAGCAAGTGATTCAGAATGTCAGCTGAGTCAGGATATGATCGATTTACATCAGTGATATTAACCCTCTAGATAAGATAATGCTCCCAATGCACTAAACTCTTCCAGAACACCTTTCAGAATGCCAAACTGAAATGTGTTGTTCCAAAAGCTGGTCAGAAGGCAGGGCAGTTACCTGGATGCACTTTGTGACATTTAAATTTCTTGATGGCCATTATTGGCTACTCTAAAATACTTTGTGGCTAAAAGGCATTAATATAATAAATAAGGCATTAATGTAGCAGAGGGATTCAGGAGAGGATAAACAGCATAAACAAGTAGCTATTTTCTAAAAATTATCCTGATAAGCTTTTGAATTTAGTCCAATAATCCTGTTAATGAAGATAGCAGCTTGCAGCACTGTAGAACTAAGCAATATGAAAAATCAAATTGAATCAATTAAAAGCCTGCAGGAAACACAATAAGCTACTGTAGAGTTCATATATTTTTGAGGGAAGTGACTTCATCCAACATATGTAAAATGAAATGGTGAGGAAAGTTTCAGTTTGAATTCTCTTTTCAAAGTTTCAGGTGTGGTCAGAGCTGGTTGCTTAGATGGTTGCCAAGAGATAGTACAGGTCTGTCTTCTGTTATTTGGAGGGATGCTTTGTTTAATGGATTTGTCAAAGAGGAAACGGTAATTACAGGATGAGGAAAAGGCAAAGAGAAAGGGACCAAGAGAACCAGATTGTGCCAGTAGCACAAGGAAACATAAAAATCTGGTAACTGCACAGCATGGCTGTGACTTCATGCTCTGCTACATCAGGGCTGAGATATGCTGGTAATTAATATTCTTGTTCCTAGAAAACTGCATAAGGATTATTTTTTGTACCATTTGCTTGTTTAAAAGAAGAAATGCTGAGGATGATAAGTGAAAATGTGCAGTAAAAGCTCACATTTAGTGAAAAACTCTTCTTCTGATTCCTCTTCACAAGCCCTCTGAGGGAAGTAAGATTCCTTAGCTCCAGCAGTATGACATAAATGACATGCAAAGTCTTGTACAAAGCTTTATTCCCACCACACTCACTGCTGATACTGTAAAGGTTCTTTTTCCCAGCAGGATTACTTCCACCCAACCAAGAGAAAAAGCCCCTTTAAACATAAAAAATAAAAAGAAAATAAAAAGCAGTAAATCTAGGTAAACCCTGGGGAGTTTACCACTGCAGACCTGCTGATAATGACTGTGTGTGGCTATAGAAACTCTCCTGCCTGTGAGACTCCATATGCAGAGCAGCCCTTAAACCTCTGTCTGTCCAGTAATCCATCATACCCTCCCTCTTTCTTTTTATTCTTGTTTTTTGCTTCTTATTTTCCTCGACATTTTTTCTTAAGATTGTGGTGGCATTCAAAGTAAACTTTTGGTGTCTCTACATTGTGGCATCCTGGGACAGGTCTGCAAACTTCACTGTGTATTTATCCATTAATTACACTGTGATCCATCACTGTTATCAAAAGAAACAGGATGAGGGAATGCCTGCTAACCAAACAAAAGCACAGTATCAAACAAAGCAGCTCTCTGAGAAAAAAATGCATTTGGCAAACCAGAGGAAAGCATGGAATTCATAGCAAACAGAGCACATGTTTCTCAGCAATAAATTAGCCTAAGAACAATCTATTCTCATTCCACTTTGTGTTATTTTAGCTGTGCAAACTCTTATGCAGAAAAAGACAGCACAATCTTGCTGCAGACTGAACCAAATCAAGCATTTACTTTGGCTGCTTGGAAAAAAAGTTGCTAGATTTTCCCAGTGCATTTTCAGAGTTTATTTCTATGAGGTGGATTTTTGTTTGTTTGCTTGTTTCTCTTTTGTTGTTGTTGTTGTTGTTGTTTTTATTAAATAATGTCAGTATTGGTATTGGACATGGCAGTTTATTGTAGCAGAAAAATACCTTGAGCACCTTGTAGCCTGGAGGCCACAGGGATGGATTAGAATTTAGGAGTCTTGGGATCTTTTTAACATCTGCTGTTTGGCTTCAGTGTCTCCTGTTTGCTGCACTGAGTTTTGCTAATTCAGGACAGTGAGGAGTGTCTTCTGCAAGGTGTTCATGTTCTAAAGGGCCATGCTCAACTTGGTTGTGACCTCAGTGCAATCAACTAAATAGCAATCAATTAAACAGCCCGTTTAGCAGTTAACTAAAGTAGGGGATCACCAGCTAATGCTGATTTTCCTCATCATTATCATGCTGCAAAGCTTGGCACACCATCCTTCTGACCAGCTGGATGCCCCAAGTGCAGTGAGTCTGACCAGTACTGCAGTCCCAGTTAAAACTTTGACCATCCTGCTTTTTGTTGTTTGAAAGTTTATCATTCCAATGGCCTGTGAAATACATAATGTAGACATTGGAATGTATCTTCACCTTAAAAATAAACCCAAAGGAACAAAAATGGGGAAATCAGACAAGAGAATATGATTTTACAATTTGTGACAAAGAGCCCACAGATTTTAGCTAGTGTAGTAATTGAGTAAAAATGGAGAGAAAGTAGTCTATTACTGTGTCTTTTCATGTCACACCTCTGTAAAAATTACCATTATTGCAGTAATCATAAAAATAAATGCAGTGTTGCCACTATTTAGTAGACTTTGCTATCTGCAAGAACTAGGCAATACCACAAATTTCATCTGAGCTAGCATTCTTGGCACAGTGAATACAAACATTTCCATTAAGGCTAAAGATGAGCTACTGTGAACTCCATTTTAAAATATAGATTACAGTTTATGCTAAATCCTTCTGGTTTTACACTTTATTGTTTTTCATTTCTCAGAATCTGAGAGAGTGCCCCATGAAGCTTCCTGCCTCAGGAATTCTTGATGGAATTGTTCCAGTTCTGCCTATGCAGCTTCAAATACATTTCTTTTCTAACTGATTTTAAGACCAGATGACAAAGAGCTGAGCCAAGCACAGCAGAAAGCAAACTGAGGAACTGTGTCCTACCTGGCCAGCGACTGGGTGTTCAAAAGGGCAAAAAAAAGTGAGAAATACTTTCTTAGAGACTTAGGTCATAGCTTTATTATATTTATCAGTGTGATTTCTGTATTGGGTAGACCCTGCAAGAGTACTTTAAGGTGTAAGAATGCAAGGAAGTTAAAAGTGTGTCTTGAAACAGACAAAGCAAGGGACAAAGTAAGATGTGGTATATCTTTAAACACCGTTTATCTAATAGAATTAGTTGACAAAAACTTACCCTAATGCAGTAGTTTCAAACTTTTTCAGTGTACAAAACCCTTAAAATTTTTCACTGATGGTCTGAGTCCTAATTAATTAAATCTTATTGGCCTCAGCTTGTTTCTTTTGGTAATATGTCTTGTGGACATGCAAAGTAGTCCATGGATTCTCAAATATCTTCAGGCTACAGGTTTTCAACCTCTTTGTTGCTTCTTGAAATGCACTTGGAAAATAAATTTGTAATTAGAATAAGGACAAAGTTTTCTGTGATTGTTACTCTTATCTCTGATCATGCTAAGAGGAAGCAAATCTGGACCTAAGCTGCAGGATCCAGAAGGATCTCCCTCTCATGAGTGGAAAAGTGATAACTCTAGTCTAGACAACGGGAACAAGTATTTCTTGTTGAAGAGAAGTGCAAGCCACGAAAGAGGGATCACACTTCACTCCATTTGAGGCAATATGATAAAGCACAGTTGGTCTGATATGCCCTCCCAGGTGCCTTTCCACTCCCTCCTCCTCAGGGATTTGTGCCTGTGATGGAAGGCTTGACTGAGCATCTCTAAGGCAGATGAAGGTGGATCTCAGCTCTTACTCTTTTCTTCCTGCTGCAAGGCAGATTTTATAATTTAGGCAGGCCAAATTTGCTTCCACTTGCACATTTTTTTTCCATCTGTGCAAAGACTGTGATTCAGGATAGAAGAGTGAAAAAATATTCCCTTCTCCCTCTTTCTATCCTTTCCTTACAACTGGCAGGTGAGATTTCACATGTGTGTCGCTTTCTGAAGAGCAGCTTAGCATGATAGATCCCAGATTATCAGAACTCTGAATCAAACACAGTTACTTTCCCTTTTTTACATCTTTCAAAATATTGCATCCAGGAAATATTTCAGGATTCTCATATACTTCCTCAGAACTGATGCACTTTGAATTATTACAGTGCATTTTGAATTAGCTCTGTGGAAGGTGAGAAGGAATCAGAAAAAGTCTGCAGGAAGCAGTTTGTGGGAGTGTCTTTATGGATATAATTTACAGAGGTGAGCAGGCCCCATTTCTCTTTTTATTCTATGTTCTTGAGCTGCAATGGATTCACTGCATTTCTAGAGAAGGCCCAACTGAGTTTCTTTTTGATGATCAGACAGACAACCTTTATCTGTGAGTTTGAAAAAACAGCAAAATAGAGCTGATGCTTCAAATGCTGCTCAGGGTCTTTTGTTTTATCTCCTTACCTATTTATTACCATCAGCTACCTTGGGGAGACAGGAAAAGCAAGAACCCCAGCTTGATATCAATTGTGCTGACTCTTATCAAAGTAAAGGAAAAAACCCTGGAACTTCAAATGGAGCAAAACGTTCTCTAGCTGAAGAGTGGGCTGGCAGGTCTTACCTACTTAGAACATCTGAGCTGTTCTCTTACAGCTTCTCTGTGCCTTTCTTTCTGTACTGATTTTAATTGGCAGGTACTGATACTCTCTTGCCCACAGGAGGAATATGAAGATAATTCAGTGTTTCTAAAGAGCTTTGAAGATGAACAAAGATGCCCCTATAGAGCTGTCTGTGATTTCAGCATGGCTGAAAAGCTTACTGATTTATTTTGCTGGCAATTAGAATAAGTTTTGCTGTTCACTGGAGAGAAAAGTTGTTTTTCCTCACTGTTTGGTGGGCTGGATTGTCCTGTCAGGCTTGAACAGAGCAGGTGGTGGGTGATGCACGAGCTGGGCTACGCAGCAGGAACTGCCCTGGGTCCCCTGCAGGACCCACTCACTCCTGGCCTGTAACATCAGTGAATCAGGACACCTCTGTGCCAGTCTGTGTGATGGGAAGGCAAAGCTAAGGCTCTCCTGTTTTCCCTCTCCTGAGCACTGGACTTTTCTTGGGGCAGAGTGAAGCAGCAGTTCATACCTAACCGTGCCTGGAGTCCTGCACAAGCTCTCAGCCCATCAGTGGGACCCGAGGGAAGAGAGCAGCACTCACCTTACTACAACCTCTTTTCAGGTACTTGTAGAGAATGATCAGGTCTATCTGAGCTGCCTTTTCTCCAGACTAAACCTCCCCAGTGGACAAGGGTGAGTATCTCATGTATTTTGAGACTTTTTGTGTGGAAAATAGAAAGAATAAATTCTTGTTGCCTGTTCTTATGTTTCTGCATCAGTTGCAGTAGAACTCATACTTTAGAAACTCAGTATTGAAGAGAGACTGGCTTTTAACACAGCTCTCCGTAGAACTGCAGAGCCAATAAAGCAATGGGCAGCATTTATTCCACTCTACAGCATTTCTACACAGCAAAGTATCAGAGCCTCCTCTTTAAGAGTAATGTCATGTTTGGGGGTTTGAGTAATGTTCCCACATAAAAACATGCATTAACCATCAGTTTTCTTACAAGGGGGGAATAAAGTAGATATGCATTAGTATATTAACTCATTGGCAGTAATAGCAAATAATTATTCATTATTGAAATCTCTTCTTGATGTTTCTGCTGCTGGAATTTGTAGAAATACAAAGTGTTCTCAGATATATTAGAAATCTATTGATGGATGTTCACTTGGTATCAAGCCCTTAGAGCAAGCTGGTCTTCTGGATTGCCGCCTAGTTAATCTGTGATTAATGAATGCTTCCATTTTGTATATGAATTTGGGAGCCTGTGTTCTTGGCACTGTTGAAGTATGTAAATGTCTTCCTCAGATAAAACATGACAGACAACACCTAAAATACAAGTGCTTTGTTCTGCTACCTGTCAGATCAAGGGAAAGGTCTGCATTCTTAAATCCATGAATTTAATTGGAAGAGGAGATGAGCTGGCAAATGCTATGTACTCAGTTCTTTTTGTGACATCCTCTCAAGTAATTTTGCATACTGAAGGGCAAAATCAGTAGATGAGATATATTGAGGTCCTTAAATATGGTGCATTTGTAAATAAAGACCTGCAAACTCCTTAAAGTAAACACTTTAAAGAGCAAATACTCCTTCTTTAAAAAAAAAAATAAATTAAAAAGCAGATAACCTTATCAGGTATCCTAGTGAAGTTCTGGCTGGATGTCTGAAACTTCAGAAGAAAGTAATGGTTTAAAAAATCTAATTACTCTGAGTGAGTGAAATCCTGAGTGATGATAAGTGCTGGAAAGGTCCTTTGGAATTAATGGGAATTGTAGGAACTTCAAAATTCCTAGAATTTGCCCCAGCATCCATAGAAAGGCCTCTTTTAACTGCTGGTAATTAAAAGGTTATTCTTGTAAGGGAACAGCAAGCTGCACTAACGTTGTGTTGCCATCATTACCTCACAATTATTTCTTCTTCAGGGCTTTCAGAAGAAGCTCTTGAAGCTGACAGCTGCAGCCTACAACATATCAAGTGCTTGAGATAGCTGCTTTAATGAAAACTCAGATGAGTGTTAAGGTCAGTCTCTCCACAGCATGTCCTAATTAGATTTCCACTCTCCTTCAGGAAGCAGATCACATCTGGCCCAAAGACAGAAGCCCATCGTGCCAGACGTGGGAGAGAATAGGTGTTGTTTTGTGCTTCCCATCTCGGAGAGATAATGACATGGAAAATTCATTCTCTTCCACTCTTTACTAATCTTCCATCTGTTATTGTGTTTGTGTGTGCAGCTGGATCCAAAAGCTGATCACAAGCTTCTGTTTAAAAGAGATTTTTCTTGGCTCCCATATCAACATTAGCTGATGCAGACAAGGTTGTTGAAGCAGAAATGTTGCAAAGCAGCGTGGAACATTGCTCAACTGTATGTGCAAGACTGGATTAATAATATCTGCTGTTGGATCCTGGCAAAAAAGAGCAAAAACCAGGTGTGCACCAGACTTCTCACTTAGTAACCTGTGTCAAAATGTGGGACTGAAGGTAACAAATCTACATAAAGTCTTAACTCCTTTAAAGTGCCCAGAATTTCACTATAGTATTTTCAAAGAATTTGAAATTACTGCAAGGAAAATTGACAGCTATGGGGGAAAGAGTCAGTATCTGTATGGAAAATGTTCCTGATTCTGCTACTCATTTATGTTTGCATTGTGTCTCAATAGGACCAAAGGGAGTAATTTCTCCCTCAAGCTGTTGGTCAGAAAAGCCAAGTGAACTTCCAAAAACCATCCTTGAATGAGCAGTGTCACCATGAAGGTGCAACAGCCACATCGTGCTGGGATATTTGCACATAAGGGATGAAGAACATGAGAAAAGTCTGTAAGAGCCTGGAAAGCAACGCTGAGTTGAGTGACAAGCACACCAAGAGAATAAATCACAAACTGTTCTTCAGGAAAGCAAAAATTGCTGTAATCTGTGCTTGTCCATTCTGACCTAGGTGCTGTATGCTAAGCAGTTCATAAATGTTTTCTTTTGTGAACAGGGTGCCCTATGTCACTGTAAAATGTCTCCTTCTGCATCTGAACCATGAAAAGGCAAACTCTTAGTGCAGATCCACCCTGTAAGTGAAAGAAGCCAAAGTGAGAAACAGGGTGTGTGTGAGGAATCCAGACAGAATGGACCAAAAGATTTGGCAAAAAAGAAAAGGAGTGCTGATAGGTTGCAGCATTGTATTGCCCTTTGAGGCAGCCAGTTGCAGGAGCTGTAACAATGAAATACGAATTTAATGAGTTTTGTGAACAACTGAGGCTCCGGAGGGCTGTGATTTTTCCCCCCTTTTACTTTGTATAAACATACTCCAGGAAGCCTAATTGAAGCATGTGAACAGTTCCATTGAAAGTAATAAGATTAATCATGCTGGAAGCCAAAAACATTGTTAAGTATCTTCCTAAACAATGGCTCAGGCTTCCTTAGGGCCCTTTCGTTGTTGTAGTACCTCCAGTGGAAAAAATATGCATAGTAAACTACTGAGCTGATAAATCCTGTTTCTTCCCAAGAATGCTGTCTGTAATTCCTCTAAATGTCAAAACTTCGTTAGCCTTTTCAATTTAATTTTCAGTACAGCCATCTCCTCCATTGTTTTGTCCATATTTTTAAATAGATTTCGAAGTTTGTAAGAATGTTTTATAGATAAATCATTAATTATTTATAGGTAACAGTAAGAACCAATGTAAAATATATATGCATATCAGGGTACAGAGATATAAGTAAAATGGATATGTTGCTATGTGTTAGCTGGGAGGGTAAACCCTTTACTCATTTTATTCAAGTTTTTATTTTCCGTGTCTTCCATCCTAGGAAGTGTGTGAATATAACTTTGGTAGCAGACTTCTCCTGTCCTTTTCCACCTGTGAGCAATGTGCATGATGGAGGAGATGGCTCATTTCTCTTTGGAGAAATGCCACAGAATCACTTGTGCTAACGTGGAACACACAAGCTCCAGGTGCAGGTAACAGTGAAAGTCACCAGGCCTGGTGGGAGCTGGGTACTTTGGCTGTGGCCATCCCCTTTCAAATCTTAGTGCTGTTTTCCTGAGCATATTTGTCCTTGAATACCAAACATCTCTTAGATATTACATGGAAAAAGAACAGCTTCTGGTCCCAGCACATCTGCTGGCTTTTCAAGCAAAACCACACGTGTGTTAAAATGAAGTCCCAGGTTTTAGAGTAGCAGGAAGGTGCATCAACCTAACTCTGTCTTTGAAGCCAGTGAAGAGTGGGAATTTCTAGGAAGCCTTCGTGACCCGCTGGCTCGTGAGGCCCAAACCAGAGGTAAGGAAAGGGCACAAAGTACTAAAAATGGTACTACATGCGAAAAAAAGCCCCTCTGTTTCTGGCAACTTCTATTCATAGATATTTTCTGTTACAAAGGAACATATTGATAAGAGATAGACTTGTAACAGCTGGCCTGAAAACTGTGCAAACAAGCAGGACAATGTATATGTTTTTTAGATTAACTTTGGGTTAAATAGACAGGAAAGCTGATAGCCAGTTTGCAATTTGCATTTTTGGCAGCTTCACATGTGAGTTCCAGCCTGTGCTCTGGGCTGTGCTCTTCAGAGGAGACAGACTGAAGACAGTCACAGTTTGTGATTCATTTCACGATGTCGTTTTAGACACGTGAAAAATGTTCTGATGGTGGTTGTGCTTCAGAGTTTATGGATCTCACAGTGAGTGGCACAGTTAAGGAACAGCCTGCCCATATTAAGCACAGGATCTAAGTGGCTCACAAGAGTGGATGAGCAATTAATTTTCAGTCAGAAGTAGTTATGGTGTGGAAGAGAAAGAATGCAATTTGCAGCAAAGGTTTTAATGCAATCCTGAGAATATTAAATAGAAGTTTTGTTTTATTTGGCACTTTCAGTGGTCTCCCAGTGGAAGACAAATGTTCACAATTCAGTAAGGCTGTTGATCACCAGTGAGAAGAGCCAGTGGAATAATTAAAGCATATGAAAAAATGTTATTAAAGAAGAAGTGTTCCAGGAGCTCCATCTACTTAATCTATCAAATCTAAGGTGAAAGAGTGGTTGCAGTAGTCATTATATGAGAAATATAATTTATATGTTCTCATAACTAATGACAAATACAATTTTCCTACAGAAGGCTTTCTGAAATCCATCAGATGAAAATAAAACAAGTTCTGATGTTTGAATTTGATAAATTGAGAGGCAGGGGATTAAACATTTTTTAAAAATTGGACCCCCACTTGCCAGCAAGCCATGGATTATGTCTTGGTAGACACGTCTTAAATCAAGAACAGACATTGTTTCATAAAATATGAATTGCTGGAATGACTTGTGCCTTTGACTCTCTCTCTCACGGCTTTTTCAGTTTTGTGCTACTCCTGACAAGAAAGTACATTCTACATGTTGGTTACAGTGGTTTTGGATGTGGACTAATGGCCTTTAATGCATGCTTGTTTTTCCCTTAGGATCTTCTAACATTTTAAAAGTCCGTTTATAGAAAGAAATATCTAAACCATCCCTTTTCCTACTTAGGAACATTAATTTAAAGTGGGTTAAACTTTTGCATATTGTTTACAAATTGAGTTCTATAAAACATCCTGACTACATGGAAATGACAGTGATGGATGGGAAGTAACATACACACAATTAATACTGACTGAATTGCTAATTACAGGATTGACATCTCATTTGCAATGAGATGCTGCAGGCCTTTTGCAAAAAGAACTGGCAATATTGTCACTTTATTTCTCCTTTTCCCTCAGCTGGTAGTTTGATGCTCTGTAGTTAAAGTTCAACTAAAGATTCATTCTCATCTTGTAAAATTCTCTTGCAATGTGAGAAAGGCCTTAGGAGGAAAAGCAAAATAGTCACCACTCCCCAAGAATTAACTCTCTCCTGAGACTTCTCCTACCAAAGAAGACAAATTGTGCTACACTGTTCTTACTTGTTTTATTAGTTACACCAACTTTCTCACCCTTCCTGCTTTATTTCCCTGGCATGCAGAGAAAGTAAAAAGTGCTGTTCCACGGGAAGATTATATAGGCTTAAAAAGAAAATGCATTTGAAACAGCACATTTTATTAAGGAAACCCTTGTATCTGGGAAAAGTAATTCTAGCAGCTATGCTGAGGAGTGGTCCTTGAACTGTAGGTACATGTACCAAAGGCTGGGATCCCCAGAGATGGGCTGGCCAGAGGCAATCTCACAGGATTGTGTTAATCTGGTCACCTTGGCCTGGCCACATGGATACAAAGATCAGGGCAGCCCTTCCATGACCAGGGCAGGATTATGTGTTCAAGGTGAGCAGGGTTGGGAAGGATTTTGAAGTTAATGCTGGAGTCTGGCAGAAAAGGGAACAGTAGGAGAGAAACGAGAATGGGAACGTCAACACTGACAATGGAACCAGAAGCTGCAGGGAATAAAAAAGTGGCTCTCTGGGGTGTTCCCAATGCTGCAGAGTTGCTGCTATTTCTTCACTGCTTTAACGAATAGGGAAGCCAGTGGATGTATCCCCAGCAGTCTTGCAGGTTTGCCTCAGGTTTTCTCAGAAGTAGAGACCCAATTTTTGTAAGAAAAGAGTTTTTTGGCTCAGGTGATTTCAGAGGTATGTGCACACCCTTTGATATGATTCCACCCTTCATCTGTTAACATAATTAATTTACAAGAGTGATGTATGAAATGTGCTCCCTGTGGCCAACGGAGAGAGGATCAAAAAAGGGCTCAGTCAAATCCGGCAGAGTTCAGAAATATCTACAAGTCTCAGAGATGAGGAAGCTCAAGTACAAGCACAGAGGAGGGTGGGCTATGAATGGACATTCTAGGGCAGAATTATTTCTATGCCTCTGGGAGTAACAGTGTGCAGAGGAGACCTCTGCATTCCCCCAGGCATTCTGCACATCTGCCCTGCCTGTCAGGAAGAAGATTCAAGCATGGCTTTTAATCACCAGCCCTGCAAATGACTTTTTTTTTTTTCAAGAAATAGAAAGAAGCAGCTGCATTCTTATTTGAATGGCTTAACTGAGACATTTAGTTTCAATAAGAGCCCTAAGTGTACACCCCTTAAAGACATGCTTTCTTTTTGATCTTTTTTTTTTTTTTTTTGGGTGCTTGTAGCATTGCAGACAATCTTGCAGAAGCATAGTCTTGGCTTGATCTGCATCCTCATCATGGCCAGTTAGGTGGGATGAATGAGTGGCTTTACAAGAAGGTAAAAAAAGCCCAAAATCTTTAATATAGTGGTTTTATAATTGGGGGAATAACGTCAGGAAGTGCTCAGTTTCCCAATGTCTTGCTGAGGACTGATGAGAACAGTGGGGGACAGAAATGTTGTCTTGTAAGTAATTATTCAAACAGTGGGAGATGTGCTTATAGCCTATCACCCTAACTGCACTATTTGCTTAGAAAATCAACCCAAAATTGAACTGTTTTATACAGGGACTATATATAGGGTCAGTCTCCCATGACACATAACCTTTTAACTTTCAGGCTCAATAGTTATAGGAATGGAAAAGAAAACTTTTGGCTTTTTAGAAGCTACTTCACTTTTTTTTATGACAGAATCTTAGAAACTCCTAAGTATTTTGAAATAACAAATAACTTATACTACTTCTGAGGATTGAAATAAGAACAGTGTCTGACAGCTGTTATCCTTTACTGGTCCTCCTAATGAAATATGATATGACAGGAGTGCTAAGTGCCTTCAGCTTAGCAAATGGTCCTCTAATTCCGTCTTCAAAAGTATCTGGTTTACTCATTTTGACAGCTAAAATGCGAGAATAGCCAGTAGGATATGTACCCACAGGATTAAAAATCACCTTACTTTCCCTAATAACCAAGATCTACCAAAAGGAGAATGTTCCCTGTATTTTCCTGTACCCATCAGTTCTCTTACTGTCCTTGTATACAGCACAAGGAATGGAAATGCCATAGTGTTCAGCCAGTTTTATAGATTACAATTTGCTTCTGTGGCTGACACAGCAGAGATTTACTAATGGCAGAGGAAGAAATACAGCACACAGAGGCTCAGGAGAGTTTTTGATTACTTTTGTGTTTACTCAACCTTCTGTCCAGCCCTTCCCCAGATGAAGTCCTGTGGAATATGGTTTTAACATCCAAGGCAGGAGGATAATGTACTTGTGTTTGCTGACTGAAGTCCTGGATATTTTTAATGTGCTAGACTGACAAGTTACAGCCAAAGCAGAGCACAGAAGCTCTACTTTCCATACATTAGTGTTGCTGAATGCATGGAAGCCATCCAGACCTGTCAGGGAAATCACCACTTTTGTTGTTCATACTTGCACAACAGAATCATGGCATTCCTTCTACCCCTGTAGGGGGATAAATATTTATGGCAGATTAGCTAACATGACACACCTATCCAGTTATTAGGAAAATAAGTCTGTGGTTGACAGTATTTATGCCAAGCATAGTATGTGTTTATGGTAGTAAAAGTACCCAACAGGCTTGTCCCACTGCAAGGGACGTTACAGGAAGTGACTGAAGGAAGTGGAAGAGGTTTAAGAAGTAGAACTGGCTTTTGGACCTGACAGCAAACACATCTCCATCCCACAGAATGGAAATGTGTTTTCCAGAAAGAGCCAGCAGAATGATAACTTTTTCCTGGCAAAAGGAGTTGATTATGGTGATAAAAGGAACAAGTATAGCAGTCATAATAAAAAAAAGCTTCACAGAAAATCGTAGGTGACTTGCAATTAGCACGTGTGTGAGTGATCTTTCTTCTGGTTATTTTTGTGAAGTACCTGAATGCATTAGATTATAAATATATGCATTACACTGTCTTTAGAGGCTTGGTTTTCCTAAGAGTCATGTGAGAATACTTGCAATTTTAAATGAAATTAATGAGTAAATAGATGGAGCTGAATGTGACTTTGTGTTTGGAAGATGAAATGAAGTAGTGAATCAAGAGAACCAATAGTTTTTTCTGTTCTGTTTGGAGAGGACAAGAGCCTGTTTTCTGCTACATGGTTCATGTTTGAGGTGAAGAAAAAGAACCCAACATATTTTATAGGAATTTAAAGATATTAATAAAATTTAAACAATCAAATTATTAAACATTATTTAAATCAGCAGATTTAAACTATATATTACTGATATTTAAATATAGTTATAAAATTATCACAATTATTTTATAACATTTAGTTAATGATTTAATGTTTACATGCCCTTTCTAAAAGGATATTTCTGATTAGACTCTGGAAAAAGGTCATTTTTAATAGCAGACCTTCCTGTACCTCAGAGAACATGCAGAAGTTTCCAAAGCTTTAAAATTTACTGACCAAAACCTGGTAGGATGACAAAGAGGACCTGATGTGGTCCATCACCAGTACTTTCTGGTTTGGGATCAGGATTAGGGGCCAATATACATGGATGATAGGTTTCTATGACATGAGATAAATACAGCACTAGGTTCCAGCTCCAAACTTCAAACTTCCCTCATACCTGAAGGATGGAGTGTTGAGTATGCCAATGAAAAATGAACACACTGGTGAACAGATTTATTCCCAAAAATAATTTCCTTATTCATAGTAGGTAGTAGAAGAAAAATGAGGGACACCACACTTTGTCAAGCAGTATTAAAATATGTATTCATCTAGCGGTGAGTTTTAGGGATGCATTTTTTAAATAGTTATTTCAGCATTTTATCATTTCCCCACTGTCTGCTTTGATTTGCCTAACAGGTTTGTGCTTTATCACGTTCTCTTTTAACAGGTTTTCACTACATAGCTTTGATCTGGAATAACTGGGACAGAAGAAAGTTTTTAGCAATTCTTTTCCTACATGGTAAATGGCATTTCTTCACAGATATTACATGCACAGATATAGTAAAGAACCATTTTTATTAGGTCTAGTCACATAACAGATCTGGAAGTGCAAGTACTCAAACTCTATAAATTATGGAGACACAAAGACTAAATTTCCTCTCCTGAGAATGTCTGTTTTGGATGGGAATGGCAAATGAGCCAGGGCATTTACAGGAAAATGTACTTAGCTGTGTGCTGTGCATGGTTAAAGTGTATCCAGACCAATACCATTGGCCTGGGTTTGATTCCCATTGACCTCAGTGAACCACAAATACATAATTCAGTGTTTTGCTGAACTGGGCCCAGCTTATTGAAGTGCTCTGAACTCCATTATACCTTAGTGTTGATGTCACACGGAGTAAGAGGCCATAAGTTTTGTAATCTGAACTATGATACATTAGATTAGGAGACCTTTTTGTTGTAGAGTTAAAGTTGAGAGGACCATAAGATACTCCCAGTAAAATGAAAGTAGGTCTTAAAGAACCCAGTACCATTCCTTGCTTATAAATGGAAGACTGAGAGCATTTCAAAATTTCAAAACTAATTCTAAGGGTAGAAAATAGGTATTTCCATCTTGTCTTTCCTAAAGTGCTAGTTCATATAGAGAGCAAGATTGCTGTGGGAGAAGAAACCCTGCTTGTGTATAAAAGTAAATACCTTTGCAACCCTGTAAATGGATTTTTCAGAAATGGAGAAACAGTCAGAGCATACTTTCTTTAACAATTCCCAGTTTGATGCTTAGCTAGGCCATTTCACTCTTTTTAAAGAGTCATGATTAAAATAATATCTAGAAAGGACTGAAGAGTAGAATCTTTCCTCAGGGAAATGCTATTTCAACATTGCTTTCAGCCTGAACTAACAAAATAGTCCAAGTATTAAAATATTTTGCTGAACTGAAAGGCTCAGAAAACTCTCAGATTGATAGTATAAGAATAAACTCCTCTGATTTAAAATGTTTTAATCTCTAAGTTGGTGTCTGCATAGGGCTGAGTGGGAACTTCAGGTCAGGTCATTCAGCCTCCTTGATTGGGCCATCCTCTCAAGACCTGGACTTGATGATCCCTGTGGGTCCCTTCCAACTAAGGATGTTCTGTGATTCTGCTCTAAGAGTTTCACCTTGCCTGGGGAGTTACTTTGAGGGTGCCAGCTCAAGGAGCAGCATCCCTGTAGCTTCCCCAAAACTCTCCTGGAGTCACACCTCCACCTGATGCTGCATCCTGCCTGCCCTCAGTAGCTGGGAGCTGGATGTAGGCTGTGGTTCCAAATATGTTTGCTGCAGAAGCAATAATAATCCTAAAATCTTTTTTGGTGTGATGGGAAGAGACAGCTGTGAGAGTCCCCAGCCAAGCTGGGTCACAAAAGTTGTGCTCTGTTCCCTCCAGCCCCACTGTGTGCTTTTCTTTCAAAAGGCCAATTCTTTTGGTGATCACAACCCTTTTTTCAGACTTTTTTATATAGCAAGGGCTGTTAATTAGCCTGCATTCCTCTTTGGCAGCATATACCATGGCTGTAATTGTATGTATGCAGTAGAGAGGTTACCTGTCAATTATTGTCATTAATGTTATTGGAGTTGCTTACATGAAATGGAGAAATTCTGCTTGGTTCTCTCTGTGGGACTATGTAAATGTCTGTGAGGAGTGATGTAGTGGTTTCATGCTTGTAACCCATTGCTGTGGTGGGACTTGTTCAAGATGTGAGTGCTCAGAATAGTCTGCCCTTGAACAGTGTCTGAAAAGAACGGGCAGTGTGAAGCCAAGGTGTCTCCAGAGATCTCTGTGACACTGAGAGAAGAGAGGAATTTTTGTAATTTTGGGTTTTTTTTAACAAAGAACTACAGCAGTAACTCTTTTTTTAACTATTGTAGAATTGTCCTCTATAGAGTTGGTAAAAATATGATTTCTGGAATAAATATTTGATTTTAACCTCAAGTTTGGGATGTGGTTTGAATGTATTTTTATTCCCAGAAGCTGGATCAGCTTTATCTGCAGCATTAGAGCAGAATAAAGAGAGCAGAATCATATTGTGCCATAGCTGTGCAGGGTGACAGTCTCCCTGCAGATAGAAGTATTCCTCTCTAACAATAGTTCCTTCTGACCTGCTTACCCAAAGATGATGAAAAGCTGCAGAAACAATTGTATTTACGGATTCTTGGGTTTGTTTTGTTGCTTGCTAGGATTTTGTGGACACTGGGAAAAATATTGATGAAAATAGGAAATGCTGCAGGGTTGTGCTTTTCTTTCCCCCTTTGCAAAGGAAAATGTATGTTTTGTAGCATTTCATGTCGTATTTCTTGTTTCTCCAGTCCATTTGTTTGTGCAGCAATGCAAACTGTTAGGTTGTTATCTGCATAGCTGTAAGAATGTGTTATCTCACGTGCTCCTGTAACGAAGCTAAGGATTATAGGTACAGCCTCTCACCATTCACTGTAATAGAAATATTTTAGTGTAGTTATGTATCTCCAAACTTCTCCCAGCCTTTCAGGCGAGGGTGAGTTAGTGCTGGCATTCTGCAGCTCTTTGTTTTGTCACGGAATCAGAACTGGGAAGAGTTTCTTTTAGAGAGGGACAGAGCTGGGAGCTCTCGGGCTGGCACTGTGGCCTCAGGAATTAGGCAGGAGTGCACTGTGTAAGGCACTCTGGGCACAAACCAGGCTGCTGCCTTGGCTGTCGCTTTGGGATGCACATGTGCTCAAGCTGGAGCCCAGAGAGACGCCCGGATGTGGACTTGAGGCAGAGGAACGAGGGAGATGAGGTCTGTTGAGCTCTGCAGCAGTTCTGCCATGGAAGGCTCTCAGAGCTGGCCTGAGCCTTGCTGTGCTGTGTTTCGGGGTTGTTCCTTCTTCAGCAGTGACAGTGCTTCTGGAGGAAGAGAACTGTTTTCATGGGGACTTTTAGTAAAAGTCGAATAGCTGCTTTCTGTATATTTTAAGTTTCAGGGCCTCTGGGTTGATCTTTCTCTAGCACCCATCAAAGAATATTCTGATATAGCTATATAAAGCCATTCCTGCAAAAAGTCACTCTATCGGGTTTTTTCCCTCTGGTTCTCAAGTTACCTTAATGGTTGCTGCTGATAAATTACTTTCTTAGCTTGATTTAAATGTATGCTCCTATCTTTGCTGAATCATATAATTGTGAGCATATTGCATTTAATCTAATCCATTCATTTACTTGAATTATTTCATTTTTATTCTAGTTCTTCTTGGTACATGCTTCATAATACTGAATGCATTTAAGAAAACTAGCACTGATTTTGATAGATTTGGAACTGAAATTTTCTGCCCTACAAGGCAATTCTATAAGTCCCCAAGGAAATGAGCTGTGCTAGTTCTGGGTAATCTGTTTAGTTCTGTGGAGGGTTTTTTTCTCTATATTACAGTAGGTTCTGCAGATTCTGCTCAAACATTGTTTTATTCATATGACTAGCTTCAACAAAAATGTTTGCGATGGACTGTGTATTTCTCAGCCCAAATAATTACTGAAAAGCCTATGTAAAAGGAGCCATTTATACAAAGCAAAACCCAAACAAAAAAAAATACACCTATCAGATTTTAGCACTGAGTAGTTAATAGAATGTGCAAGAACGTATCACACTCACTGTCACAAATTCATATCTCTCTTGAATTTGCCATAGCTTCAATTATTGATTGATATATTTTTCTTTGACTTTTTTTTTTTAATTAAGAGCCAAAGCATGTCCTTCTCAAGACAGGGTAACAAATGAATTCAAAGCAGGTTTCTCAGGGCTTTTTCCAGTCTAGATCTGAAAACATCAAAGGACTCTCAAGCTCTTTGGGCAATGTGTGCTCATTGTCTCTCAGCTTCCTGTTGTGCACCTCAGTAAAAGTTGCTTCCATCTTCTTGATCACCTCCTCTTGGGATTGGAGCAGGGCAAACTACTTGAGTAGGGAATAGTTATCAGGAAGTGCCAAAAATTCCACTGATATGATGGAATCGTATAGATTCAGTATCACAGGATCCCAGTGGTTTCCGATACACAAATTAGTTGATCAGTGCAACCGGAATAGGCAAAATCTGCCATGAAAAATATGAAAGAGCTGACCTGAAGAATAATAGTGTTAAGTGTAATTTCCCCAAGGTGACTTCCACCATGGCAAAAGACCAAAAAAGGGGTTAAGAAGTAAGCCTGCTTGGTTTTTATTTTTGTAAACAATATATAATAAATTAATTTGTTTATTGTATTGATGGTACTCATAGTTTCTTGTACAGTCTTGCATAGATATTTAACACTATTCTTTGGAGGTCTCATAAGGAATTCAGCACACATAAAGATATACTGTAATGTCTGGGAGAAGTTCCAGAAAATGTGAATGGAACTCTTTCTGGATGAACATGGATCATTAAGGTATCACTTGTATTTTGTAAAAGTATGTCACAAACATAAGAAAATAAACATTGTAACATAAATGAATCTTTATCATTCCGTCATAAAGAAATCACAATGTCTAAGACAAGAGCCTGTAACAAGACTTCATAAATAGGTTACTATGTGGGTTTTCTTATTATTTAATAAAAGCTGTTCATGATAGTATCAAATTGCAAGCTTTGATAAGTCAAGAGAGATTGCTGTAGTTTTGAATGGAAAAAATAGAGTTCTGAGAGCACTTTAGAATGGGACACATTAATTTTTTTTAAATACAGAGACAAAAAATGTCTCACTCCCAAAATGCCTTTGTCAATGTCCTGCCAAATGTTCTTCCAGGGTTACTTGAGTACTGCTCTGCAGAAATGGGGTCTCCATCATGGACAACACTCAGCCTTTTTTCTGAAGGGCCCACGCCAAAATTCTGACTCTTACGCAGGAGAATCTAATGGCCCACATACATTTTATGAGGATGGACAGCTGCTTCTGTCAACATAGGGAAAAAATCCCTTAAGCCACTCAATTTGCACCTGGCAGATCTCCAGTTGGTGCTATGTGGCATTGACCAAAAGGCTGTACAAGGGATATTTATTTTTAACATTCCAGGTTGCTGCCAGGTAGAATAACAGATGAGTCTGTAGTAAAATAAGCACAACATGCCTTTCATCAGATGATGTATGATGGGAAGACTGCTGTATCTGTGATGTTGAAAAATTTCTCTGCTGCTTTTATCTAGTTTTATCTCATCTTCATAGAAGAAAAAAATTATTAGAATGAAAGATGTGGCTTCATGTTTATTCATGCATCAGTCTTAGCTTCTGCTTGTGAATTTCACACATTCTGTAATTTTTTTCTCCCTCTTTTACCCTTATGGAGTGATTCTGTTACTTATGGAATTACTGATTAGGAGGGGAGTTGTCCTGGAGTGGGGAGGTCAAGTTACTGGAAGAAGTCCTGGAGCAGTGTGTCAGGATTAGTATGTGCCCGCGCTGCCACCCTGTCCAGCAATTCGTTAAGAAACATAAGTTTGTGGAATGACATCACAAAATACACCTGAACATTTAGTTCTCTTAAAACCTGTGCTGGAGTTGCAGTAACACCAAGCTCCGTGGTTTTGTCCCCTCCAACCAGCCAGGCACATTGTGCACATGTTGCTCTGCAACACTCAGACTTTCTCTGCCTGGGGTACGGAATGTTTGGGATAGAGCCTGGTTTATACCTCCATAGCTGGGGCCATTCCTGGATTTTGGAGGAATAATTAATTATTATATTAGTTATAAAATAATTAATATTTTTATTATATCAGTGAAGCAGCACTTTCATGACTGGAGAAGTCCCACCAGTCCCAGTTTGTACCTGCAGACTGATGTGTTTACAAAAGCACTGCCCCTCGCACTTCTGTTGCAATTTCCCCTTAATGTTCCTCTGATAGAAAGTGTCTTATATGAGGATCTCCGTTACATTATCTCTGATGCATATCTTATTTATGTGTTGAAAATATGAGACTAGAGTTGATCTTCTGAGGATTACTGGTCATTCTTTTAGCTGAAGAAATGAGTTATACTGCTCTGCTCCCTTGCACTATGTATTTGTTTCTTGCTTCAGGTAGGTTTGGCTGTACCACTGTTATTTCAACAGCCTTTAACACATTGAAAAAATATCTTGCTTCAAGATTTCATTATTCAGAAAAAGTTTGAAATGCCTTCCTCTTTGTATGAAGAACCTAAATGGATATAAAACATGACACTTTGCATTTTGTAGTGCTGTGATATTAATGCTCTGAATGCCTTAATATGTGGATCATTGGTAGGGTGCAAGCTTTACTGCTTCTGTCATGCATTACCTTAAAGTTGGGAATCATTCTTTTATTTTGATGGCAAACCTATTAGGAGCTTATATAATACTGCATTTTGAGTTGGCAGTGCTTCAGATGACACTCCAGCTCAGAGGTAAGAGCTTGCTTTGGCTTAACCAATATTTTCCCAAAGCTTCTATTAATGAGTCTACTTAAAGCTATGGTCACACTAAGAAGCAAAATTACAGAATGCATGCAGACTCCTGATAAGGAAACAGGGAAAATATATATCAGGAAGATCAAAGAAGCACCTGAAGTTAATTATAAATTACCACTGAAGTGTAGCCGCCAAAGCACTTTAATTATTACTGGAGGTTAAACAACCCTGGTATGATCTTGCATGTTGGTTAAGTTTACACCAGAGTCCTTTCATTGTGTTCATTTACACCTAAGATAACTGAAGGATGAATGACTTCCAGTCTAAAAGAAAACACTGGAGATGTCATTTCCATAGGAAAGGTTCTACATTTTTAGATGTTCTTCACGTCATGGTGGTGCCTTCTACAAGGGGGGTGATTAGAAAACCTCATTAAAATAAGATGTAGGATTGATAAGTAAAACTGAATTTCACCGTTAAGATATTTTTTGCCTGAGATCAGGAAGGAACCTAAAACTTTAGCACTGATTTAGTTTCAAACCTTAAGCCTATCAGAGCACAAGTGTCTCTGCATTCGTAGTTCGTGTTTCTCTTTCCCTGTAGCCAAAGGCACAAAGTGACAGCCAGGCTCCGGGGAAGGTCAGGACCTAAATCATTGGACAGACCTTAGTCAAGGGCTAGCACTGCTGGTGATCCCACAGTACCCTCTCTGACATCATTTGGGCAGCTCATAGAGCAGGAAGGATTGAATGCTCTTATTTACAATTCTGTTTTTTAAAAAGAGTCATTCTTTGTCTGTAAGTGATGCTGTTATCCACAAAGACCCAGCAGAAAGTTTAATGAATCCAAGCATTCTGCTTTAGAACCCATCAGGTCAAGAAATAAGGATTCATTTGATAACTTTACATCACCTGCATTTGCTAAACCATCCTTTTTTTCCATTTAAAAAGTGTAGTTTTATACTTATAATAAATGAATTATTCACAGACAATAATTTAGCTGATTCATACGAAATTATTTTCTTGCTTATGAATCAGCAAGGAAGTTATAATTAGAAACAGCTGAAAAAATTTTAACAAATAAAAAGGTCATTTACTCTGTTCTCTACCATTGGTGGTCCATATGGTTTCAATGTAACTATTGTAGTTTTTTAAGAACTACAATCGTGCCCATTCACATAGAAATTTTATCTCCTTGGTTTATGCCATATCTGCTGTGTAGCTGAAAAAAATTATTTTTGCAGCAGTTTTTTATATATTTGGAGGTTGTTATTGTATATTCTCTAAATATGTTTTCTGTAGGTAAAACAATGCCAGATCTTTCAGGTTTTCCCCATAGAATGTGGTCAATTTGTGTCCATCATTCATGCCACTATCTTTTATCCCCAAGAGAGCTTAATGAAAAATATTAATACACAACAAATGATGGAGTTCAGTATCTGCAAAATGAAAGGAATTCGGGGATTTCACACCTTTTTGCCTCACAATAGTTACTACCACTGTTTTTTTGGGAAAGCTTAAAAAAAGTATGTCCCTTAAAACAAAATTTTCACATGAAAGGGGAAATAAACTCTCAAATTATACATCTGCAGCAAAGTGGGGGTCCACCTTCTTCAGTTTGAAATCAAGCTGTATAATGAGTAATAGGCTCTTACAGTAATAATATATGACTGCTGTAAATAGATTTAGAATATTCAATGGAAACTAGAAACATGAATATATAAAAAAATAGCTGAACCAGAATGTGTTTACTCTTGTGTAATCCTCAATCTCTCTTTGGCTATCTCTTTATCATCCCTCTACTGTCTGAATATAGGGAAACTTGTTTACTACCATGGAAAAATCAGCTGTGGAAGCCCCAGGAAGCCACTTGGAATATGGTGATGGAAGGGAGGAGCTTGGCCAGTGTGACAGCTCATTGATCTTCAGCTGCAAGGTGGAAATTGCTGCTGGAGGCTCTGGGGGAGGTTTGGAAGTGTCCCTGCAAACAATGCACTGAAACTGGGCATAGAATAAACACTGTTCCCCTGTACCACTGATAGTGGGCTACTGCCAGTGCATGTATGCAAAATGCAGCTGCAC
This sequence comes from Notiomystis cincta, assembly GCA_013398075.1. Lineage (NCBI taxonomy): Eukaryota > Metazoa > Chordata > Aves > Passeriformes > Notiomystidae > Notiomystis > Notiomystis cincta. The sequence goes on from VZRX01006708.1 coordinate 58,039, forward strand.
ATTATTCTCTATTAGAAAGTGGCTAGATGTCCTAAAACGTGTTCTTTTGGGGGCTAATAATAAAAATGTGGTTGTATTTATTTCTGTGGAACCAGTCACACACATTTTTTAAGGTGTGATAACTCTGCTCCTTGCTTTGATTTTTGTTTCTGGCTGTTGCTTGCAACAGTGTAAATGTGCCAAGTGCCCACCTGCTGCTTTTGTGGATCGTTTTCAACGTTATCACTGTCAGGTATCAAACTGCAAAAGTGCTACAGGTAGGAAAAGGCCATCTACTGCAAAAGAAACTTGTTTTGATTACAGCAGATGTGAAAACTGATGGTTCTTGAAGTATATGAAACCTCCTACTTCTACAAAATCGAGTAACTCCAGCCAAGTCAGTGGTGGCAGTCCAGAGCCAAACTGAAAAGAGAGAATCCCACAGCAGTGCATCCTTCCCTTCCTCAGTCCACGGGGGCCCTCCTGAACAAAACTCACAATGGAAGCCAAGTTCATCAATTTTTGAAGCAGAAAATGTACTGGCATCACCTTGTCTTTCTATCCCAAGCTAAGATTAATTTGGCTGTGTGTCAATTGCTTCACAAAAAATGCTACAATTTGTGGATTTTTGCATTTGAAAGCTAAGCAAAAAAATATCCTGAGGGGTGTTTTTAATCTTCCCAATGTGCCTCTAAATTTCTCTGTGTCTTTGATATCCTCAGGCAACATTTGTGTCATTGCTTTCTTTCTGAGGCTTTAGTCTGCCTTTTAAGGTGCCTTATGATTATCTCAGCCACAGGTGTGGTTTTATTCTAAAAAAAATTAAAATAAGAGGTTTCTGAAGTACAGGATGAGCTGCTTATGATATAAAACCCCTACTGTATCAAACTCTTGCTGGCTACTCTTTCTGTCCTCTCTATTCCTAAATCCTGTAAATTCTCCAACTCTAAGCAGTGTTTGCTGCAGGGATTATTTCAGTCAGATCCTTATGCATGTTTCTCTACCCAATGGCGAGCTTTGTGTGCCAGATGCAGCGGTTTCATTCTCAACATGTTCCAAGGCTTTCTGCCTGCTTTTCAGCATGACTTGGTGGATAAAGTTTGTGTGCTTCAGTGATAATCCTGGAATTTGTTAATGGTTTTTTTTTCTTTAGCTTTTTGAAACCTGTCTATAAACAAATTAGAAATAACAAATTTTGATGCAACTTGATTAGGAACCCTAGACAGTTTCAAGTACAACCCTTTTGAACTAATAAATCTGTTTTCTTATTTCCTTCCACAGATTTATGACATATGCACAAAGAAATTAATTGTTTAAAATTTAAATGTTTAAAATTGTTAATTGTTTAAAATTTAAATTCCATTAGTTTTCAAGTTTGGATTGATTTTTTTTCATTTAATACAGAATTTACCTTTTTATAAAAAACCACTTTGATCTGAGTTTTCCAAGCTTGAACTAAACATGATTCAGTTTTAGGTAACATGGCATCTTTATTTATGCTTGTGTTAGGGAGTTTTTAGTTTTTAAGAATAGCATGTTGTTTTTAAAATTAATTTGTAATTTATATAATATTTGTTAATGTAACATGCATTTAATGACATATAAAAAACATGTTGCAGTTGTCTGGAAAAACTGAACAGCCCCTTATTGACTAAACCTAAGCTGTCAAATGTACCTGAAATATCTGCTCAGAATGAGCTGCTGCTTTTTTTCTGGTAATTCAGGACATCCTTGGTAATTAGAGAAGTAAATTTAATTCTTTTGCTCTACTGTACATGTGATGAAAGTTGATGAGCAAGAAAAAATAGCACTTTCTTTGTCAAAAAGACTTTTAAGGTACTTGCTCAGGAATCTTAAGGAGCTTGGGATGCTTTTTTCTCTTTTTAAAGCATGATCTTTCACAAGAGGATAATTTAGAAGAAGCCACAGTGTTTGCAAGCAATGATCTAATAGGAGGTTTGGTGGCATTTCAGGCTTTACCAGGATGTATTGTCTTCTCAGGAGGAATTGACTTGTGTGAATCACAAAGACCAATGCATTTCTTGAAACCTGGCAACTTTTCTTACACCATCTCAACCCTGTTTCTCGCAGGCATCAGAGCATCCAGTCATGGAATGGAAGCCATTTGTAGAGAGAAAAAGTTTCATGAATCCCAAAAACATTTGGGATCTAGGAGAGAATGAGAAACCCCAAGCTGATACTTTTGTAAGCTATTTACAAACTGATTAATATACAGCACCTTGAAAAAAAAAAAAGTGTCACTATATCTGGCTAACCCATCATTTTATCAGAAACTAAACCACTGTCAGAGTTCTGTGATGACAATGTTTGCTTCTCACATGCTTTCACAGATATTTGGTGCTTGTGGGCCTTTGAGAGGGTGCCCTTCCATGGTAACCCTGGTACTCACAGTTCTGTAGCTCCAGTGATTATCCACAGGGATGGAATCCAGGGCTGGAGTAGAGCTGCAGAACTGAGCAGTGTTCACTCCTTTCATGTGGCTTTCCCACTGTGACTGGAGCCCTCCAGGTCAATGTTCCCGGCCAGATTTTAATTAACTGTCATAAAGTGGTGTGAGTCTTGAGGGATGGGGGTACCAGGTGGAAATCCTGAGTGAAGAAGGCCTCAATCTGAAAAACAAAACAAAACAAAACAAAAAACCTTCTCTTTAAAGCTATCAGAGTCAAAGAATTGAAATGACTTGTGTGTGGCTGACGATGAGAAAGGCAGGAAGGCAAACAGTGGAATGGCATTGTCTTGGCCCCATGACTGTTGCATGAACTCCTAGAGCAGGCTGTGCCAAAGCAGATTAAAGCAGAATTACCAGCCCCATCTGTAAACAGGCACCTGTAAAAAGGGTACAGGGGACTCTGCCAGCAAGACTCCAGGCTGGGCCCTGCTGTGGGCAGGAATTCAGTCGGGCAGATTTTGATCTGAAAGCCGAGGGCAGGCTTGGCTGCTTCCCTCCACTTTCATACCAATTTAACAGACCACCTCCTTTCCATTTCTTCCTCCACTTCCCTTCCCCTTCTTCTTTCCTCCAGCCTCCCACTCTGTCAGGGTTTCATTAACCAGCCTGGAGGTGAAATGGCACCATGGTGTTCACCCTCTTTGCACCACTTGGGTGAAGAGTGGTACCAACATTGTGCTGCATTTGGGTCTCATCACTGGGCAAATTAATGAGAATTGGTGCAGATTTTAATTCTAAACAAGTTTCCTCCTCACAAAATACCACTGGATACTAATTATAAAAACATCTAATAATTTTTTGCTGAAAATGGATGGTACTGGCTTTTGATTTCCTATAAAAGATAAAATATGTCATGGTTTCTGGGGTCATATTTTGCCATTTGTTTTGAAAAAGGGGGGAGTTTGCCTTACAAATGAGATTCAAACACAGCCCATTCTCTTTTTTTTTTTCCTTTTGTTTCTTTCTTTATCAGCATTTTCTCTACCTTGTGTTCAGCTGTGCTGGTCAAAGTGACAGTCAATTATTAGGCTATACTGGAAAACAGTTTGCTACTGGTACAGGACTCGTGCACCCCTCTGCTCCAGGGATAAGACTTACTAGTTTGTAAACACTTTGCCCTTTGAGGTTCATTTCAGGGTACATTTAAGTTTCTACAGCCCTCCATGCTCTCTCTCATTCCAGTGATATGTAGAATGACTGACTCCAATGTGCTGGACAGATGGGATGTCAGTTCTGATGAGGAGGAACTCTAATTCACTTTACAAAATCCTGGAGCAGGTGACAGAGAATGCTGTTAGGAGGGAAAATTTAGGAAATGGGGAAAGCCTGTGAGAAGGCCTGGTCTCTGTCTGCCCTTGCCTTGTAAATTTGTGTGTCAGATGTAGGATGCATTAGTAGAGAGAGCATTTTACATGAGTTTTGCATCCCCTGGAGAGGATTTCAAGTCATAATTGGAGGCAGACTGAATAACTATGAGTCAGTAATGAGAAGCCTGAGACCAGAATCCATTCAGGTTAATTCACTTCCCAAGTGGGAGGGAGTGAGAAGCACTTTGCAGAACACCAGTGGGGCACTGGCTGCACCCTTTGTGGCTGCTGATGCTTGTTTCTCTCGATCACAAAACCTTAGCAGAGCGAACACTGCTGGAGCTCAAGCTCCAACTCTATCTTTGTGCTGAGAACCAAATTATTTTGTTCATGCCTCTGATATTTGTCTCGCCCCAGATGAAATTTGACCCAGTGCAACAAAGGTTTATGCTTTTCCTACTGTTCTCTCACAATCTTGGACTCTGAACTGTAGTATAAATGATATTTTAAGGATTTGAGTGGGGCTCGTTTTTCTAATAGAGGCACAAGAATCCCTGCCTGTATGTTAGATTTTAGTTGTTCTCCAGCTGAGGTGAACTGTGTGAGTAACAATTCTTAAACCAAATAATAGTCTGGGATTTTAAGAACACCAATCCTACACACTTACATACTCCATCCACTTCCCTTTAAAACAATCCCTTTTAAAACATTTTTAAACTTCTTTTACCCCTAAAATCCTTTCAAGGGTTGGGAGAAAAGTCAAATGTCAGCGTTAAAATAAATTTAAAAGTTGCATGTTTTGTCTGCTTCTTTCTTGGATGCAGAAAATTTCTACTTTTCTGTAGTATGATTAGTTCCCAAAACATAAATAATAGGACACATTAGCCTTGCTTGGTGTTACAGGTTCAGTCAGACCTTAATGGACAGTACACTTACATAGAAATTGGCCTTTGAAGAATTATCTCACAGCTGCTAGTGAGATAGATTAAAAAATTTCAAAGTTTGCTTGAAATTATTTGAATCTCTCTGTAGCTCATGTAAATAAGATTCTGTTAGCCTATAAAAAGAGATGTTTTTTAAAATTTTTTGAATTTAAATCAGATTGGTTCATAGGCTGTGGCTCAGCACATCCTACCTGATCCAATTATGAGATCAAATAGACAGAGGTAGGCTCTGCTTCTACTCTGAATACACAAATATTACTGCCATTAATGAGAACAAATCCCTGAATTGCTTTTAAGTACTGCAGAAAACGAAAGCTACTTACTACAGTTGACTACTTTGCACAATTAGTGGATCCTCATCCTAAGGTAATGGCACTTACCTGCCAGCACGAAGTCAATTAACAGCTCTCAAGATATCACAAGGTAGCAGTAATTTCTGTCACCACAGGGATATTAGTACACTTCAGAACTGGAAGGGACCTGAATGAATGTGGCTATTTGTAAATGCCTACATTTTTATGCATTCAAAGTCAGTTTTACGTGGGCTGATGCCACTGCAGTATTGTAGCTATACATTAATAATGAGTATGATGTTCCATTTGATGATGTCAGTGCAAATCCAGGAAGATTACACTAAGGTGATGAAAGAATCCTCTATTGACTGAAGTTTATGGAGACTTGCTTCTCAAGCATTTAAATGAAGAGGCAATGCTAGGTTCAGAGTCTTTGGATAACTGGAATATATCAGTGTTAACACAGGGATTACTAAACAAAGACTGCAAGGCAGCAGGATAATTTCGGTGCAAGCAGCTGCAGACAGGACTCCCTGCCGCCTTTTCCCAGCACGTGAAGAAATTGGTAACTGGTTACAGGCTGGCCAAGGAAAATTATTTAGAAGAGAGAGCCATGGAGGAGGGTGAGAAGGCCAGCAAGGACATTGCTGACAATGGTGGTGTCTAGTTTGGGAGTGGGAAGTGGCACCTGACTGAAGTGAGTGTGGAATACTCTTTAATCTGGATAAAACCTGTGGAAGTTCAAAGTGCTGTGCAGGGCCCTGCTTGCAGCTGAGCTCACAGGCTGGCCTCTGGCTGCCTCTTTTGAGCCTGTAATTTGCTGGAGGCAGAAAGAGTTGCTTCAAAATAGATGTGTAGAAGTGAGGATCAAGAATGGAAATTTCTTTAGGAGCTACTGTGAGATCTTAATCCCCTTCCACGAGAATTTCAACTCTGTCATGAGATAGCTGTAAGCAACAGGACACAAAACGGAAAGAAGAGAATAGCTCTCAATGCCACGGGGATCAGTTGTGAGGAACTCAACAGCCTGGTAATTTCTTTCCTCTTTTTCCTCTGGAGTGTGTGAGAAGTCCTTTCAGGCACGGTGGAAAAGCAGCATTGCATTCTGGTGCTTTCTCTTCAGACGGTCTGAATCACACCAGGAGGTTTCTGATTAAGATACAGATGGCTGTGTACGTGTAGTCAGACTGAAACAGAAAAATATAGAATATGTGGGATACTACAAGTTTTTCTTTGATTGAAGGGCATGCATGTCCACATTAGTTAAAAGACCCAACCACCTACACTTTTATTTTTCTCAAGTGCCACCTTTGCTTTCATTGCTAAGGACACAACAAATCAATCCTAATTAGAAACCTGATTGAACAGCCCAAGGAGTAATCAATATTAAATCAAATGCTCTTAATGATGATCTGTCAGTTTTCTTTTAGGCAGCTGCCAAAGTCATATCTTTAATTGCTTCTTTTAAATTGATTTCTACAAAGATCTTTCCACTGGATTTTAAATCAGCACCTAAAGGAGTATCTGGGTCCACCAGAAATTAGTAGCCTGATTAGTAATTTGAAACTCAAATGACTAGGGTGACATCTAGTAAATTAATGAAAACTGTTAGGTGGGAAAATATTATTCCAATATTTAAAACCCCTCAACACTCTCAGCTAAGTCCCAAACTCTCTCTGGGGCAGCATTTCAGCAGGTATGTATCAGCTGATTTATGCCAGCTAAGGATCTTATGCTTACAAGAGGAGGCAAATTTTGAGTTTTCCTTTTTTGTTCTAATAATTTACACCAGCATGTGAAGAAAGAGAATATGAGAAATACTGAAGTAATCAAGAATTGAAAGAATGATGCTGGATTATGTCAACAGCAGTGGCAGCAAACAGGCAGTATGAAAAACCAGTGTATTGAAAGCTGTGTATTGCCAGGAGAAATCCTTTCCATTTGAAGGAAATTAATTGGAAAATTCCATAAGACTTTTACATTTTCCTATGAAAATATAAAATAACTTCTAAAAAATGAGAATTCAACTGAATTATTTTCTTAATTTCTTTGAAGCCAAATGTGCGGCAGATCCTGACATCTCTGTTTTAGATGGAAACAATAAATCAATGTGTTGTGAAGCAAAAAAACAGCAACAACACTCACTTCCCCCCCAAAACAAGTTCTAAGCTTTGGAAATGTTCATATATATATATCCAGTAGCAGAATTTCAATCCACAGCTGCATAGTATATTTGCTGAAACAATTTTGGTTAAGTATTTTTAGCATTAAAAATATGTCTTTAAGCCTAAAAAAAGAGCTTTTTGATGGGCAATCATAATATAATATTTAAATTACAATGATTTTTAAAAATACAGTCATTTGCTACTATCTTGTGTCCCAACAATGGTGGCAGTGAAGTGCTCTTCCAAAGCTTCCATCTGGAAGTTGCTGTTAGAGCTGTGAGTCTTCCCTTGATGCAGTTACAGTTCAGTTCATTTCAGAGGGGTTCTACTTACACAGATCTGATTTCTGTTCCTGTTTGAATCATAAGTCATTGCACTTTCCAATGTTGTAGGAGAGGATTATTTCCTTACACTGCCAAGATCTTGTTCCTGTCCTCTATTATATGAATTCAATCAAATAATCACATAAATTAAGTAACTATTCCATCAAGTAAATCAAATTAACATTTGGAAGAACAGTGTCATCCATAAAAAGGTACCAAAGTATTAATCTGGCTTTAAATTATGTTGGGCTCTGCCCTTAGTAACTGTAAGTTACAGATGAAATCCTTCTGCCAATTTTAAATCTGCAATTTAAACCAGTCTCCTTCATTCTCTAAGGCTCTTGTGAGGAAAGAAAATAGCATGTTGATAACAGCTATTATTCCCAAAATGTCCTAACACTGATACTGAGATCTGTAAGATGCTGCTCCTGTCCAAAGCGGTCTTGGGATAACAATGATCCTTTCTTGAGGTTTCTTTCTGCAGTGTGTGATTTTATTAATGAGATATTCCTGTTCTTCAGTTTAAACCACGAAAGAGACCCATTTCTGACTGGATTTGTTTGTAGTGTGAGTTTTCCTTGAGGATTTCCAGTGAAAAGTTACGCAGGTATGTTCTTTGGGACCTTAACAGATTACATCTTCAATCTTTGCAAAAATACAGTGAGTTTTATACAATAACTTATTAAATATAAAATCTAAGAACAAAACCAAAACCAAATAGGATTTTTAAAAAATAAAGTCCTTTTTCAAGGGACAGGGAGGATGACAGTCTGCAAAGCTTTCAATATGCTTTGAGAAAATGGAAGGAAAGAGATTATTAAGTCATATAGGCTAAGAGTAATGAAGATGTGCTTGACATCTGAAAAGAAAGAGTGGCAAGTGCTCAAAATTTTGCTTCTACATCAAGCAAAATCTCTGTGCAGGGAAAAGAGAAGTTAAAATGGTCTCCAAGTGAAAAATGTAGTTTTGGAAAATGACTTTGCATTCCTTTAATAGCTTTGCAGCTTATGTGCAATTAAAAAAAAACAAAAACCGAAACAAACTTCAAGGAAACTATAATTATTCACCTCTATATTTTAATGTGGGTGAGGCAGATGTGACAGAACAGACAGAGGACCTGGACCTTTGCATCTCCTCAGGATGAGAAATAAATCCAGCAGATGTCATGGATTTCAACTGCCTGGTGGGTATCAATGAACTTGGCTGGGTAATTTTCCCAACCACAGGTAAAGACAGACAGAAGATTTAGATTTTCAAGGAGGTTTTAGGTAGACTCCTGCTATCTCATACCTCATGTCATATTGATGACCTCCTCAGGGATCCTAAGAGTGGCTGCAATTTAGTTATATTTGTGAAGAGAAGTAAACCCTGAAATTCCTGCCTTCAGAAAGATTTCTGCTCTTGGGCCTGGAATTTGAAGCCATTCTAAGTATGGTTTATGGAGGATGGAAACTCAAATGGATGTGTAAAAATTCTGTTATAAAACAGAGTGTAGAAAGATTTTTTTTTTTAAGTCTTGAACTTTTTGTTCAGAGTTTAAGAACTGGGGTGAGTTTATAAATAATTTGAGAATTTTAACAGCCTGACTGAAGTAGAAAAAATGAGTTACGAGTCAGGGCTTTGGCCAGGCACACCTGTGATCTGTCAGTGTGTGACCACAAAATATGAGTAGCAGAACTTAGAGGTGCCAGACTTGGTCTCATCTTTCTCCCCTCTTCCCCTTCTAAGAGCATCATGTTGCACTGTCAGAATCTGACCTTGTTTTCCACTTTTAAAACTTGATGCCAGTTAGATTTTTGTTTTATCAAGTAGAGGAGGCAAGACAAGGACACAGGTGTGAGAAATAGGTGATATTCTTTCCTAGGTTTAACTCCTTTTCCCCCTCTGTATACAGCCCTGAATGTAGAAAAGAATTTTAAAGCCAAGAGCACTAAGTGAGAAAATGGTGATGCCAACTGTTTCACTTCTTCCCACGGCACACCAGAACATTCTTTCATTTCAGAGTTAACATTTCCTGAGTGTGTAGAGCAGGAGAAGGGAGGGATGGACTGAGAGACGCACAGGCCTTTGAAGAGCCCGTGGCCCTGCACAGTGTAGGATGTGGAAAACCTTTAGGAATCAAAGGAAGGACAGGAGACACAGCACTGTTCAGGAAGGCTGCTCTGAGGGCAGAAACCAACACTGTGCTACAGACAACTCCCTGGGCCATTTGGGGTTGCTTTTACTTGGTGCACATCTTCCCTCAGGAGGCCTGGCTGGCACCTGTGCATCTCCTTCTGCCTGAGTTTTAATGGGGAGGGTGGGACATGGTGCAGATTAAGGACTTTGCTCAACTTTATTGCCTCTTGGAAGGACAGGTGAGACTGATGGGGACAGCAACTGGTGGTATCTCAACATTTTGCACCAAAGGAGCAGAGAGGAAAGTTGTACTGGGTGGGCATTGTGCCCAAAGACAGGAAGCTATGTACACTGCTGAAATCTTAGCTGCAGCAGCAATTTATTTTCTGAGGCACATGCATTCAATAAACTAAGCCTTCTGTATGTCTTCCAGCTGGAAATATTGAAATCATTGGTATCAGGTAACCATTCACTTTCAGTCACTCTCTCCACATGCATTATATTCCTGTGATCTGTTTATTGTTTATTCTAATGTGTTACCCTGCACTGTAAATACATAATCTTGATTTGTCAAGTGTCTTGGCAGCTAATATGCTGCTATACCTGGGAGAGACATTTTCATAAACAAATATTTACAGCAAATCTGATGTTCTCCTATATCATGACATAAAAATACTTTATTTGTTTAAATTCTATTCAGAATACCTCCACTGGGACAGCAGATGCGATTAAAGAAATGCATCTGGGGAAATAAAGGCCTAAAATATACAAAGCTGAAAATAGTAATCACCTAGTAGCTATTGCAGTCTTGATAATCGACAGTAAAGTCACGAAGCAAGAGAAATTTCACTGTCCATTTGTCTTGCTACTGTGTGTGCAGCTATGAAAATAAGGGTCTTTGTTTTCACTTGGGCTTTTAAGAGCCCTTCTCATACATGAAAGCAAACTCTATGGTAACAGGTTTTGTAGCCTGTTATAACCCTGAACTCTCATAAAGCAATCTTTCTTCATGATTTCTTTATGAAATGGATTGTTTTAGCACGTGTTTTTTCTTCATGTATGGAAAAAGAGAAGTGTCTTGTAGTGAAGCAGAATCAGGTAACAGCATCAGTTAATGTCTGATCACCAACAAAGCACTTGTTGGATTTGCCTTTCTCTCACAATGCGGGCCCAAGCCTGTCCACAGAGTTTCAAAACTTTTACAGACCACTACCCACCCACCCACTGGTGCTTGTCAAGGTTCTCCTCACCTTTGTTCTGTCTTCCGAGCTAAGAGACATACCTGAGCTTGCTGTATCTCTAAGACTGCAGTCACACTGCCTTACTGAGGAGGCTAAATCCTAGGCAGGTCTTTTCAGGGTTAACAGTAAACTAAGCAGTGATTTAAAGGCATGTAAAAGCGCCTCACTTATCCCTATTATCCCTTTTTCAGAGGAACTGCACTGCTGACTTTTTTCATCTTGTCATGAATGCTGTGGAGGCCTTTTATTTGGAGATTTTTTTGGTGTTTATTTCATCTCTGCATTAACAAAGGGAAGCAGGTGGTTGTCTGTCATCTTCCTTTTTAATATATTTTTTACACACATCTACGCCAGCTTCAGAGAGATGATTGCGAAAAAGCTTTGTCTTACAAAGCAAGTCTTTTCAAGTATAAATTAATTTCGAATATACTCAGGTGACACAGTCACAGACGGTACTTTCTCGAAGGGATCAAGGCAGCTTCTAACCATCAGTGAGGGGAATGGAGTTTTCTAATCAATGTTGAGTAGTGAGAGCTAATGTATCTTTTGAAAACTAAGTGACTGAAATAGACTGTGCTTCTACGAGGTGATTTATGATTTTTCAGAGCTTTGATATTAAAAAATCCAAAACCCAAAAAGCTCAAACCAGCAAAAAACCTCAAATCCCCACAAAGGATAACCGATGGCCAAACCCCTACTTTTTCCCTAAACTCCTTAATCATGGTATTCCACTAAAAAAATTGCTTGAATGAAATTTAAATAAGATCTTATCCCTAAATAAATGTATTAGATGTCAATCACTAATCTTCAGCCTCCTTTAATCTACAGTGTTTTTATTTACTTATGATGAAATTGATTATTTTTTTAATGTGAAGGATTTGTGAGCCTAAAATCTTTTTTTCCAGCTACATTATTTGGCTTAATGAAAGACGCTCTGTTTTTCTGCATCCATCACTCCTCATTAAAGTTATTTGTTTAGTTCAGTTAGCTGAGAGGTGCCTAGAGAGAATAATCAGTCCTAGGCAAAGAAAATCTGAATCTGTGACTCTGAATTTGGGAGATAGGAAGCCCCCAGAAGTGCTATGTAAATGAAGCCTCTCTACAGAGCGGTCATTTCCTAGGCAGAATAAATTTTAAACAGCACACTTTCCAGAAATATATATTTTTGCAGAAATGACTGATTTTTCTAGCATGATTGTTTATATTAAAAAACCCCCACATGCCAGAACAGTGGTTCCTATTAGAAACCATTAAGCACCTACCTTTGGGAACCAAAGCTTTTTAAAGGGATTTCAGATAACCCATCCAAAATCATGAATTGTTGCTGAACAGGACATGTTCTGTCACTATGTTTCATTTCAGTTATTCAGCACTTACATTTTAAATCCCAGATATCCCCATGTACCCAGGGACTGCTCCTAGTAGTTTCTATTTCCATACAGTAGAAAGAGAGGGCAGAATTTCCTTTTCAACTAGGAATACCCTAAAGTAATATAAATAAAGATAACATTGAGAATACTAGGTTGGATAATTTAATGAACTCTAGGTTTTCAGAGCAGGCATTCAGTCACTTGCCACATAGTTCTAAGAGCTTCTGAGTTATCAGCAATTTAAATTTTGGCACATTTCTTTTGGTATCACATCACCACCTTCATGTGCTAAAGCATTTCAGATTTTGGCTTAGTGTTCCTAAGTACAGAATGGTATTAAATTGCAGTTTTTGAAGTACAGGAGACATCAAATTCATCAAAAGTTCTCTCTCCCGCTTGTTATCAAATTTCAGTGATCACATTTAAGTATTTAAATAGGTTAAATGACACAGGGCCTGGATAAAAGTAGATTATTGATTAATACTTAATATTTTCTAATCTCTAGGTTTTCTTTAAATCAATATGACTCTTGAAGGAACCATATTTAATATCTGAGAAGTACCTTAGCTCATAGGGTTATATCTCTGTGCAGGCTTACTTTTCATAATTCAGAGTAACCTCAGTGGAATATGATGTCAAATAGAATCTCATTCCTTATTTAAAGTATCTAAACTTTTAAATACATCCATGAGCAGAGCAAAAGGCAATGTACACCACATGAAAGATTTCTTCAGACAGTTCTGTGTCAGCATTACACAAAACTGTCATTAACATATTCATGAGGTCTGAACACCACAGTATTCTTACCTTGTGTTACCGGTTTAATAACAATATTCACTTTAAAAGTTAATTTTACTTTAACCTTTCTTTTCTATTATTAAATAGAGTTTGTTTCAAACCAGCCTGTGAAAATAATAGTGTATGTATATTTCTGGCATATCTCATTTGCATAGTAATAAAAGATTAGACAGAACTAAGTATTAGTTGCATGTCTTCAGTGTGGTGGTTGGTGCTACAGCTGAAGAGAGGAAATTGCCATTCTATTGTAATGCAAGGTGCTTTGTGCCTTTTAAGTGTTAGTTTTCTGTCTTGAAATCTATCTAAAGAAATGGGAAATAGAACTAGATAGGTGAAATCCTGAATGTGGTTATGCAGAAGGACAGGAAAGGATAGCTCTTTATCGAGAGAACATTTTTCACAAGTATCAAAACTCAGACTTCCTATTTCTTACATCTAACACTGAGCCTTCAAGAGAGATCCACAAAGTGCTTTTAAAGCCCAGGAAGTAAAATCTGAGACTGCTCCTTACTAAAAAACCAGGGCAGCCACAGAAGTATCTGTGCTCTGGCCCACTAGAATCTACTGATCCCACTGTGTTAATTCTGTCCCTTCGTTTCGTGGGCCTGTCACACCTTCCCTTTCTGACACAGAGGGCTGCTCTGAGCACTGCCTGTGCTCTTGCTTACCTGGGCTTCCTGAGTAACCCAAGATATCAGTATAATTCCTCCTGTGAGTAACACCACTTCCACTAACAGCTCATTCTTCACGTGAAGAGGGAAAGGCTTTTTCATCCTTGATCAATTTTCCCCTGTTCTTCCCCCATTTCTCACTTCATGCCCTTTGCATTTGCCTTCTATAAGCTCTGGAGTTCAGGGACCCATTTTGGGTAGATATAACTCAAAAATGGGGTTCTGTTGTAAGTGCTGGACATGCTTTTAAAAAACAAACTGGATGTTACTTTTCAAATTTTCTTCTGATATTTGCACTGCCTGATGTCTTGTGTTATGTGGGATGATATTTCTTTATACAGATTACTTTGGCTGCATGAGCTTTATTGCTTTATAGGAAAACATTGACTTTTTTCTAATGTTTAACATTTTCTATTAAGAATCTATTCTAAGCAAAGTTCATATTTAGGCAGCAGCAGATTGTAAAGATAATTTCCTGTCAAATCTTCTTCTTACTGAACATGGTTTAATTCTCCCTGTGTTTTAACATTCAGAGGTCCACTTTGTTTTCAAAAGAGGTCAGACTGTGATTATTAGTGCACACTTAGGAGGCTGAAATAATAATAACATAATAGTGTTTCTGCCAGTCTGGACAATATGAGTGGAAGCAAGCAATAAAATCTATTGTATATATTTTAGTTATGTGTGCATAAGGAAAAGCAATTTCATGCTGGGCCATGCATATCACCCTCCTTTACAGAATCCACCCAGTATCCAGCTCAGGAACTCAGTTGCCATTTAGAGAACATCCTGCAGGTTGTCTTCTGTGTCTTCCATTGCTGGTGTTCATCTCTTGAATGTTGCATTGCATTTGCATGAGCCTAAAATTTTTTCCTTGTTCTAATTTCAAAATAAAATATCTGAATCTTTGAAACATTGTCTCTGCTTTCTCAGTTGCCATTTATATGCAGAAGGCACATATGTGGTTAATATGCAGAGTATCTATACAGTATCAAGCAAATAAGGAGCTGGTTCTAATGAGGAGAGGATGAAGAGGTTTGATACAAAATCATCAGCAGAGTAGAACATTTATTGTGAGCATGTTTTTAAAGAGTTTATTTCCCTGAATGCACATCTTTAACTGTGGAGGTGAATTTTGGGTTGAATAGAAGGTAATTTTTGGGTTAAAATTATTGTATTTCCCAGTGTTAATTGCTAAGCATTCATAAATTTGTCAGATATTAACCAAAATAATTTTCTGATTTGCAGCAGTCTTTCACCTACATCTGAACAGACTGCAGAGTATGCCAGAAAGAGGTAGCAAAATTCCAGAGAAATAAGGAATGAAATTTATTCCAAATATAGGAAAATAGAGAAAAATACAACTAAAACATTTTCTGTTCCACTCTATGACTTTATGAGCATTTTTATATCTTTTCTATTCACGTCTATTTTTAAAGTGTATTAATGCTCAGGGAGAAAAGACAGTTCTTCACCAAAGCTGGTAATATATTCAGACACTTTTGATTACTATGCTTTTATCCTCACATAAAAGAAACAAAAAAACCCCCATAGCAAATAAATAGAGATTTCAAACGCTAATAAAAAGCCAGAACTACAGGGAAAGCTACAGAATTTGGTGGCCAATGAAGCTGCAGTCATGTTTTGTTTCTGATTCCTATCCTGCCTCTCAAAAAAACCCAACCAAAAAAAATCCCCCACCCAAACCCAAAAACCCACCCTCAAAACCTTCCTTCCCAACCCCCCAAAAAATCCCAAAACAACCCCCTCAAAAACTGCCAAACGCACAGCCGGGCACACAAGAACAGAGAAAACTGTGACTTGGAAAGACAGAACCTTATGGAAGACTGCAAGGCTGGAAGCTTAGTGCCCTAAAACCCCAGTATTTAAACTTCTAAAAAAGAGTGGAACTCAAGCCATGGCTACAGACCCTCAAATCAAATTCTTGTCAAGTTCAGTTCCACATTTGAGTTTCTATCTGTCAGACGTGTTCATGTCTATAAAAAGATCAAAATGAAACCTAGAATTGAATGTCCAGGGTGTCTGTAAGGCTTCACCAAGATCAAATTCTGAGGGGTTTTTTCTCATCTTCTGATTTTCAAGATTCCTTAACCATTTATTGTACCTAGGAATTCCCCAAGAGAAAAGGAAATTTTATTTCCTTTTATTTCCTTATAGTGGGCCAATAATTTTCTACTTTAAATGATTTATTCAGTGGAATGTAAGCCAAATTTAACATTTAGTGCATTCTTAAACCCATGAAATGAAGCCTGCGCTTACTTCAATGAGTAAAAATGCTTTCCTAATGAAGAAATAAATATATAATTAAGGCACAAGTAGTGATCTGGGATTGGACTTTGTTGACTGAAGAACATTGCTGCTACTGTGAGGAGTAGTAATAACACTAGTAATTACTGAATAATATATACTGCTCTGGATGGCATAAATGCTCTAATTCTGCTATTTAGATTTTTCTAGGGAGATGTAATCAGTTGTTATGGGGTTTTTTCCCTTTATTCTCTCCCTCTACACTCTTCCTTTTCTGAGAATGACATCCTTTTGTCTAATAAATGACTATGGGAAATACGTAGCTCCTATTAGGTATTTCATTTTGCTGGTATTTCAGTTAGATACAGAATACAGAGCAGAACTTGAGCTATTCATACTTGAAGAAGCAGAAACTTTCCAATGCCCGTTCCTGCAACTGTTTTAGCATTTTAAATATTTAGTATTTTACAGTATTTGATTCAGAATGTGAAGACTATATGAAATTTAATAGAAAAGCAAGATTCACAATGAAAGGCAATATGCTTTAAAAGATAATTGTGAAGCAGGAAAATGAGTTTCCATTTTAGATTCTGTGCGGTTTGGTTCGCTCTGACCTGATTATTTAATACATCAAAGGAAATCTTCTGTGTGGATCATCCTTACTCTGAATGGAAGGAGTCAGCTGTCCCAGCTCTAACCTTCAGAACTTCTTACAGGTTGTTAGAAAGCCCTAGGGGCAGGATATTTGTCTGGGATCAATGCAGTTTCTCTTCACAAATACCATACAGACTGCAACAGAAATTGAAGCTGTGACTGCAGTGTGACACTGCCAAGCTGTTTGGTCTGTGTTTGTGCCTTTTTGTACAGTTTTGCTGATCACAAGAATCCTCCACAATACCACAGGACTGCATTTTGTTTAGTTGGTAACAACAGCAGGTATTGAGACCTATTTGCTTATTATATCAAAATACGATTGTTGCCATACAAAACAAGGTAAATTGGGGTAGTTATGCAAATGATGTTATTACCTCTTTGTAAGCCAGCTCCTGGCATTTTAAATTGTATATAGTTTGTATGTGATAGGTCAGTGAAATCCCATGCCATGATAAGCAAGACGCATGTAGGGCTCTGAAAGCAGCTTCACAATAACTGTGTCTTTTAATCTGAGAGTTCAATAATGTGACTTAAAGCTTCTCTGAAGATATTCTTGTTTGGTAAATATGTTCTTGTGTTATATACAGCAAGTACAGGAGGACCTTTCACTGTGTTCCAAGTCAGGTTTCACCATCTGTTTCCTTTCGAAGGCTCATTATCTGTTATTGTATTTAATTCTACGGTGGTGGGAATATTTATATCTGACTTTATTGTCTTTTGTTATATTACATAAAATACTATTTTATACTTTGGATGTAAAGATTTCTGGCTACTTTCTTTAGTGTCAGAATAAATTACAGCATTGGGAAGATCTGTGGTGCTGTTAGAAGATATTTTTTTGAAATATCATTAAAATCACTTTAAAGAGCTCTTTCTTAAGACTAGGTTTTGAGAACAGAAGATATTCTGGAAAAGAAGTCATGCTAGCATGAAGGCTTTAGTTACTTGAACCTAAAACCACTAGAAAAATAATTAGAGGTTTACTTTTTCAATAACCAAGAACACTTTATTTCACCTGCAAGGTGAAAAAACCCAAAAGCCTGCCAATCCATTCAAGTTACTTTTGAACTGTCCCCAAAATGGCCTTTTAATTACAATTTTCAATAGGAATGGCAGCCAGCTGGAAATATCCTTGGAAACAGAATGCATTGTAGATTTGAAAGGTCCTGATTCTGTTTCCCACCACCCAGAATGGCAGGGCATTTAACTTCAGTGGCATTATCAACTCAACAGCGAGTTCTAACAAATGCTCAGCCTTTTCCTTTGCTCAGTGACTGGTACACCTTGGTCTGAGTGACTGTAGAATTCACTGCAGAACTCTCTGTAACAAATACTTGTGGCTTCTTTAAGCTGTGTGTCAGGACAGAACATTTTGACCATGCTTGATAAGTATCTTGCCTAGAATTTAAAAGTAAATCTCCAGTCATTTTTGAGAATAAAAGCAACATATTTTTCAATAACTTAAGTTTTTGAGGTCCCTATTCCCTCAGGTGATTCTGAATGTCTCTATGCCTGGATACAGGGGTTGGCTTCTCTTTGCCCTTATTTTTCTGGACTTCATTCTGGATTTCATTGCTTCTGTGGGAGAAGTTGGCAGTGGAAGTGTGGATTAATTTACCTCAAGTGGAGTAAACAAGTAGAGAGATAAACAGGATGAACATGAGGATTAGTTTAGACTCTGGAGAACACACACAAAATCCTGGAAGGCTAAGAAGTCATGGTATTTAACCAATTAGCAGCATGGCAAATTAAACACTTTTCTATTAAATCTACAGCAAGTTCTTTCGTTGAAAGAATTGAAGAGCACACATTTAATTTAACTGAAACTATCTTTCTGCAAGATCTGGGAACAAATGTCTGGGATGTTTAAAGATGGTTCTTTTTTTTATCATTTGGATGATAAAAATGGTAGCTCTCTTTTTCCTAAGTATTTGCTTCACTTCTACTTGAAAAGAGCAGGATCAAACCCAATCTATATCAGTGGCTGCACACACACTCTTTACCCAGAAGAGGTTATCATGTAAATATACAAGACATACTGAAGCTGAGCAAAAGGGAGAATCAGTATTTCTGTTTTAGAAAGGAAATACAAGTGGGAAATAATGAGCACTTTAGATTATTAGGGCTCAGTAATGTTGCTGGAACCATCTAGGTGAGTTGCTTGTGATGAATATCAAGGATTAACTGTCTTGCCCAGTAGACTTTTCAGAGTCACTCTGGACACCTGGACAGCCTGGGGTATAGCTCAGATCTGACACCTTTGCCAGTGCTTCCCTGAGCTGTGAAAGCACCAGCTGTGAAACACGCCTGCTGTCCATGCAGCAGAGCACTGCACAGAGCTGTTTAGGGCTCCAGCACCATGAAAAGCCAGCAAAGAATTGCTGGGAGTAAGGCAATGGCTGAGCAGCTTCAGCAGGGAAATGTCCAGTTTCTGTGACTTTACAATCAAGTGTTCATAGCAAGGGGAAGAGGAAGTCAGGGTCTGCTGTTTCACAAAGAGAAAGCAAACCTCTGACCATGTGAATTCTTTCCCAGGGGAATGTTCAAATTTGAGATTTAAATTGGAGGAAATGAAAGGAAGAATGTAATGAAGGATGTACTTTTATACTTTAGAGGGTTTTTTGAGAATTCCTTGCATTTGATGTTTTAAATCAATTTTCCAAGGAGCAATAAACTGAACTAAACTAAAAGGTATGCGGAACAAGATTTTTAATTTAATTAACAAAGCTAACTGTGTGATTAACTCTTGTTCCTCTTTCTCATGCTCACCATCAACCTCCCTTAGGTACTTCCTGTGCTGCACAGCAGAATCTCTACTATCACAAAATATGTTCTCTGATTGAAAAGCAGCTTAAATGTCTGGGCACACTATCTTGAACTTGTTGCCAATTTAATAGGATTACTAATATTACCAGTGATCTATCATTTGAGCTTCTCATTTATTGCTCAACATTTAAGTTATAAGCTCAGATGTGAATGCTAAAAATGCATTCAGGGCTTTTTTCTGCAATAAATAAATAAAATATCAACACTAAATCACAAAT
>VZRX01006711.1:0-20322 GCA_013398075.1 Notiomystis cincta
GTGAAGAACCTTTTCTAATGTCCGGTCTGAACTCCCTCAACGTGTGCCTCCAGGTATATCTGCATTACAGAGATACACAGCAAATACGGTTGGACACTGTGTAGATGTTTTTAAACTGACCTTGGGAAAGATTCACAAAAGGAAAAAAAATAACCAGGAATTTCAAAATAGCTTTCATGCGGAGCTGGGGCAGGATAAAGTTCCTGCGAGAACAGGTTTTACTGAGAAGTGCTCTAGTGAGGCGGAGGGCGAGCAGTCCTAGTCTGGCCGAAGTGCGAACACCCAGTGAGGGCAGGCCCGGCGAAGAGCGCTCAGCCCCCGGGTGTGCCGGGTGGGACCTGCCGGAGGGAGGCGGCTGCGGTTGTCAGGGGAGCCGTGATAACCAGAGAGGAAAACCTGCTTGCCTTCGGTCACTTCGTACGGTAACTACTGAACAGGACTGCCACAGGAGGGAGCCTTTAAAGTTCATAAAGAAACCCCATGTGAATTCATACATACAAGTTAATCTACTAGGTGAGTAATCGCCCGGCAAAGAAAAATGTTACCGTAGTCTGCAGCTTGCTACCGTGCACCCAGATATAGGAGTGGAGATTTAGTGACTTTCACTTCACTCCCTGACCTTCGAGTACAGACTTTCTGTTACAAAGAGAACACTCATTTTACACTAATGGTCGGTTTCTATATCCTTCAATTTGTCCTTCTGAAATTGAAAGCTTGTTCCATGCATACTTTATCTTTCCGTTGCACTTGAATAACGTCGTTAGTATCTAACGAAAACCAAGTGTTAAATTGTATCACTGTTGTGATGCTGGTCTCTGTTCCTCGCCATTCCTAGAATGTGTCTTTAGTGGCAGGGTCTTCTCCATCTCACCTGCTTTTAGGTGGGAAAAGCATGACCAAAGCTGTTCAGTGTTTATCTAGGAACAACAGAGACATCCTTTTGCTCAGTCAGCTGTGACCTAGGGCACTCTAACTGATCACTGGAGTCTCCTCTGGTGCAGCTGGGTAAGCTCATCATCAATTTGTATGTAATAAATAAGAAGTTTCCCTCTGTTAAAGACTGAGAATATAAATCTGTCTAGGCCACAGGTTCATCTTCTCTCCCACACAAAGACACAGCAAGAATGGCCAATTAGAAGATGCGATGCAGTAAGTAATTAAATGTCAGCAAAAGTTCCTTTAGCAGAAATCACGGGTTTATACTTGCCATGCATGTGGTGTGGGGCCCACAGGCCAGCATATGGGAAATTTCTCCCCTGTAACACTGTATAGCAGTGGGTGGGCCAGATAATGTTATGCCTTTTAAAGCTGCCCGACTTTCCCCTACTTTGTGACTTGGCAAAATTTTAACTAGTTAAGATGAAATTCTCTAGACCAGATGTCTACCTCAAGCTATTTCCCCCCCTTAATTACTTATATAATGATTCATTGTTTCCAGGAAGAAAGCTCGAGTAAAATGCCATAATAATAAAAACATTCTGAGAATTTATTTTAAAAAGTCTTGTACCCCAGCAGGAGTGTGAAAATTTGATGGAGAGACAACCTTTTCTGGTGCTGTGGCTTTGCTATCTAACCTTGAGAAAACATGCATGAACTAAAACAAATTACATTACTGGGGGGAGTATTCACATGCTCAGCACAGAGTTACTGGAATACAATAAACATCCACCTGCCCCAAACACGTGCCAGACCGCATCTGGACAGAAGCTTCCCTTTCAAAATTTAAGACAAAATATAAAATTCTGTCCCACAGCATTAAAATTTAATCCTAGCAAATAAAATTTAATTGAGTTGTGAGAATGTGCTTTCACTTCCCCATATGCATGGTGAGGAGAAGTCAGTCTTCCTATGCAAAATGCAGGAGGGAGGGGAAGGGTCCTGAGTGTTAAGAGTGTGAAATTTGGCAGAAAATAAACCCTCTTGCATTCCAGCTGGTCCCTAGAGATCAGAGGGGCTAGGTACAGCTGGGCTTATTCTGGTTATAACCAAATTGGCATTATATGTCTGGTTGTGTTCAATGGGAACTTCCATGAACACAGATTCACAAATAATGTGATTTATTGATGCAACAGAAATACAAAGTCAGAAAAAATGCACTAGGTCTAATGATAACATTGTGTTAACTTGGGTAATAATAATAATAATTATAATAGTAGGCAGACACTTACCAAGACAGCAACTCCACTTGGAAGGAGGGAGAGGAGAGTAGCCTGGGAACTTTCTCTAAGGTCTTTTTGGGTCTTTCTCCTAAGAGGTCTACCCTCCTTACATACAGCACAATCTGATCCCCCTCCTGCTATGTTACCTATAGCATGGTCTAAGCAGACAGTTGAGTCATACAGTCATTTATGTGGTAGCATGTACTTCATTAAGCTTATTAGCATATTCAGGTGTGAGCATTTTAATATTTAAATGACTTTTAATCAAGCAAACATTTCTTTTTTGGCCACGGTGTCCTTCGAAGTTCCAGTTGTACAATTTACTTCTGTCCTGTTCCATTTGTAAGTCAAACTCGGACCATCCTATCTCCAAGGACCTCTTCCTTTAGCCAACTCAATCTCTCTTGACTATGCAGATCTATGCAAGAACTATTTAGGGGGTACACAGTACAGGTTGTAGATAGTAAGCATGAGCTCTTGCCTGGCTCCTTGGTTATCATCCCATACCGATGGAGGAGTGGAAGAAAGGGACAGCTGTGTGAGGAGAAGCACCTTGCAGGTGGCTGGGAGGTGAAGGGACTGAGGTCAGACTGGTTACAGACATTGGCCACAAGAATGCTGGGGTACCAAAAGGAGGAAGAAGCTGATGGGTTGTCTCAGGAAAGGAAAGATGAGGGGAAAGCTGCTGCTGATTGACTGGGAAAGTGGGGAAAAATGGGACTGGGTGGACAAAGTGAATGAGTTATAGGTGAGAAGAAAAAGTAGGAGAGTGAGTGAGTCTGAGGCCACAATCAGAGTGAGTAAGAGACGTGAATTACTAGAAAAGAGGCTGGAGCAATGAATGAATGAAAGAGGAATGAGAGGAGGCTGCAAATGGCTGGGCCCAAACACATGGAGGTACAAGCAGAGGCTTGGCCACCAGCCTCCAGGACCTGTGGTGGGATGGGACAAGGGCAGTCCCCTATCCCTGTGGTCAGCAAATGTCAGCTAGGCACAGCACCTAGCTCTGTCCTGGATCACCCAATTCACATCGCAGGAGACTGGGTGTGTGTCACTATAACACATCGCACGGGCGTGGGGTCCTGGGCAGCCTGGCTGTGCAGGGCTGAGCTCATGGACAGCTCCTCTTCCCGGGGCACTTCCAGACTGCGGCCACTGGCTGAGAAAACCTTTTTGGCTTAATTTTAAACTAGCACTCCCCTTAAAGTCTCCAAATTAAAGGCAAACGCGTACCCACTATACGGATGCACACCGTCTGTACGATCAATGCCCGAACTTATTACATCCACTGAAGAGCTTTTCTGGAAAATTATACATTAAAAAAAAAAATCTACTTTAACAAGTAACACGCGTATCTAGAACCCAGCACCGTCTTTTGAAATTCTGCCATCAGAATTAGGGACCTGTTTTAAACCCCCGGTTTAAACCAAACCCACCCGCTCCCGCAGCCCCCGAGCGAAATGGCGGCGCCGCCGAGCGCCGCGCCCCCGTGATGGCGGCGCGCCGGCCCCCGGAGCGCTGCGCGGCGGCTCCCCGAGAAACAGCGGGAGCGCAGGGGAAGCCACTGAGCATCACTGGCCTCTCTGGAGGCTGTGTAAGGGTCAGACAGGAGGGAGCCGGGAGGGAGCCGTGTCTCGCCACGGGCGGAGCGGGCAGGAGCAGAGGAGAGAGCGGGAGCAGATGTGTCACGGGGAAAGCCGTGCTCTTCCTCTCTCAGGGCTGTGAGCAAAGCCAGAGAGTGGAGTGAGGAGACAGAGTTCGTGCCCCGCCACTCTGCAGGGCGGTTTTGCTGTGCAGGGAGCCGGTGGCCGTGCGAGCCTGTGCGCGGCTGGCGCGCCGCGACCCTCGGCAGCCGTGGGAAGATGAGCCGCGGTGTGCGGTGTCATCCTGGGAACCGTGATTCCCTCTCTCGCTCATTGCGGTGAAACATGCTGAGGAGACCTGTGGCGGTGTGAAGCAAAAACTATGGGACAGCTGATCGGAAGGAGAAGCCTGGCTTGTTTTCTGCTTTCGTTTACTGGCTGTCATGACTTACAAGGTGGAAACGCGAACAGCCAGCCCTGCTTCCCGGGACACAGGCATGTGGTGAAGATGCCTCCGAGAGGCAGAGACCGG
The DNA here is from genome assembly GCA_013398075.1 of Notiomystis cincta. NCBI lineage: Eukaryota > Metazoa > Chordata > Aves > Passeriformes > Notiomystidae > Notiomystis > Notiomystis cincta. The sequence continues at coordinate 4,275 of VZRX01006711.1, forward strand.
GCTTTATCCTCAGAAGCATCTTTTTGCCTGTGGGCTCCATTCATTCACTAAAGGCAAGGGCTGGACAACCTGTGTTATTAGGTGTCAGCAAGGAAGGTGGGAACTTCGACATGGGGTACGACAGAAGCTGGGTGCTGATGAATGAAAGCGACCGTGTCCCATCGCAGGCTGTCCCCAGAGCTCTGGAGATGGGGAACGCCTCGGCCGGGCAGATGGTGTGGCAGGGCGGGAATGTCAGCGAGGCGGGCGCCGTGGAGAGCGAGGAGCACGGCGAGGAGCAGAGCTACCGGCACTTCACCACCACCGTGCAGGTTGTCATCTTCGTGGGCTCTTTGCTGGGTGAGTGAGAGTTGCTGGAGTTCTTCGGTGATTTTTCAATTTTTTTTTTTTTCTATCCTTGCGATCAGGGGCTGCAGACCAAATGGTAACTGGCATCATTGGCTGCCTTCGTGACTACTTCATTTCTGGTCCTCAGGTGTATGATTTCAAGTTCCTTGTGAGGTCTGATATGTAAAAGCTGTTACTATAAAATGTATTCGTCAAGAATAAGAACTTATACATTAGATGTATGTATTACTTAGTAAGCTTTTCTACCAGAATTTAAACGGGCAAGAATTAAATGGGTTGATGACTCGCTTATTTCCAGCTGCAATGGGATCTGTCCTCTTCAACATAAAAAACGGTGTGGAGTGTTTTAAACAAGTTTTGCTGAATTTCTGTTTCGCTCTGCACTAATTCGGTATTTGTGTCCCGCAGATTTGAAATAAAGTACTTTGTACTGTAAATACTGTATATATGTATAACCATGTGCAATCTCGCCTACTTACTATCCTTACAATAGAACTCATAGGTTAGATATGTAAGGTATTGATACATAATTTTATAAATGTGTGTACATTTGCTTTCTGGATGCTTATACCAAATTGTTTCGTTAGGAATATGTGTGCATTTCTTAGCAAAGAAAAAAAAAAGAAAAAAAGAGAAAAAAGCAAAATAAGCCTTATGGTAAATCAAGTTAGCACTGTGTGGGAGATAAGTAAGCTGAATTTCAGTATAATGTCACTACTATCTCAATCATTTAAAGCTTTACGCTTTACACACAGGGCTTGACCGAGAAAATTTCCAGCTTTCTTAGGGGAGTTCAGCAGGAATTTGCTGATGGTCATTGGCTCATTTTATCAAGGATTTGTTTTGGATTTTCCTGATCTTGAATAATGCTAAAAATCCATTTTTGTGGCCATGGTAATAAATTATAATATCTATCTCCTTTTGGTGGTATTCAATATCACAAACAATTTCTAAGAAGATGGTCAGCACAGCCATGGAACAGTGTTGAGTGCCAGTCAACAATGCACTTACTGGCTATTACTGTAAATCACTGAGTCTTTTGGCATCAATTATTCCTCTGTGCAGTGAGGGTAATCCTCATGGTTCCTGCTTTTTTTCTTTTTAACACACAGTGTGGGGAAAGGATACTATTAACATCATAGGTACTCTGTCTTTTTCTGTTGGATAGTACCTGGACAAAACAATAGCCAGCAAATAGTGTCCTAAACTAACAAGACTAGATGAAAAAAGTCAGAATTTTAGTTCTTTATTTTAGTTCTTTATTTTGAACCTTACAGAGAATAAATTTGAGTTACATGTCCAGATTTAGTTTCATGAGCATGGATCCTCCACTTTTATCTGAAGAAGAAAACGGACATTATCATGTAACCATTCCTTCAACAGCTAGGAGTTTTTAAAAACTAACCAGCCAAAAAATACCATAGCTACCATAGCAAGACTAATGTCAGTTACGGTTTGGCACTCCTGCAATTTGTTTTCAGGAGGTGAACTGTGAAAACATTTCAACTTGTCACAAAGGGTTTATTTGCCAATTGGATGGCTGGAGGCTGATGAAACTTCCAGAACAATAACTTTTCCAGGCCTATCAAAGAGCTAAACAGGGAGGAAATAATATATTTATTTTAATTATGAAAATGCACTAGTCCAATGACAAATGTTAGCAGTGGGCTTTGTGAATTTACAGTGATGGAAACCAATTTTAACCATTTTTTGAAACAGCCTTCTAGTCTCACTGTGTCCCTGAAATGCTAATTTGAAACATTTATGGTATGCACAGTCATAACAAATGAAAACTCTGGAGTCTTAAAGAAAATGCCTTCCCCTATAAACCCAATGAATGTACCACTGCTTCTTCTTTACTGAATGGAAAGAAAGCCACATCTCCAGAACGTCTCAGGGCTTTGGTGCCTGTGTGCTCAGCTCTCGTGTGTAACAGAAGTGTTGCATGTGCACATGCTGGACAGTATCTCTGCATCAGCAAGGGATAACAGCTGGATATCTACACACTTAATGCTTGCACAAATGCTGTTAATAATCATTTCTTCTCTGCCATGATCCTGACCGTGTGAGTGGCATCCAGCTCTTTTCTCCATCAGGTGAGCCCTTCAGTTAAGCTGCAGAGTATCAGTTCTTTGTTCTAGTGGGTCCTATGTTCCTCTTTGCAGAGGAGCAGCCCTTCAGTAGGTGGACAGGACTTCTCCCTGAAGCCTGAGATGGGGGCCACACCCCTCAGGGGTAGGATGTGTGGGTTTGAATCCTTTCTGATTTGGGTGGATGCGTAACTTGTGCATTCACAGCATCATTGAGTGCCCAAGCCACTTTGCTGTTGATAAAATACCATTACCCTTTTAAAGGAAGAAATTTTTAGTTTCAGCTTGAAATGGAACGAACCTATATGACTCAGTCTTAAAAATGATCACAGAGGTCTGATATTAACAGGAGTCTACAGCATGGAGAGGTCCAGGTCCTGCAAGAGGGAAGAATCACAGTTGGTTGTTGTTGTGAATTTCATTTAGGTACCTGCTGCACAGAAGAATGTTGTCAGCTCTGAAAGAGATGCATGTTATGGTTTTGTTTTCTCCCATTTAAGACCCCTGTTTGAGACCGGTGGGACAATTTGGAACATTAGGATAAATTCTCACTGTGATATGACAAAACAGTGCTGTGTCGAATGTTTCATTACATCTGCTGCAGGCAAGGAAGAGTCAAACTATTCTTCTTTATGGTTACTTTTAAATACATTGAAACCACAGCCTCAATTGTTCTGTTTTGTTTTAAGCTTGGGATGACACAGGCTTCCTTTTCCAAGTGAGTAAGTTTTTAATAGCTTTCTTATTATCAAAGAGATTCTTGAGATCAGTTTTGCAGTGAATATAGGAATATTGCAATACAGATCTGCAAGGCATGTTTTCCTCTTGCCATTAGAAGGAATCAGTCTGCAGAGACTAATTATTACTGTAGCTTTGAAAGAAGGAAAAGAGTGTATTACTTCTGAGTTCTGGTGGGGAGAGGTCACTGGAAGTGGCTGCAACTGCTTTCAGTTGAGTTCGAGCAGTGGGATGAGATCTTGGAAATGAAGAGGGTCTCCAAAGAGCTCTGGGAACCAGTATGCACAGGGAGCTTAGTTTGAAGGGGAGATAAAAATGATGGGTGAAATGCAGTAGACAATAGCACCTTCTCAGGAGAAAAGGAAAGGAAGACAGAAATAACAGTTTAGAGGCAGATGAGGATGTGGGCTCTCTCACTCTGAACATGGGCTTCCCACAGTTTACTTACTTGCACATAAAGTTATTGCAGTCAAATGGAAGAGCTTATGAGGTGTGCTTTTACTGACAGGTAAACTGAATGTTCATGTCATGTCATGTCATGTTCATGTCCCATTGTAGAATAGAATTGCAGAAGCGTTTGGGTTGGAAAGGACCTTAAAGATCATCTCATTCCAACCCCCCTGCCATGGGCAGGGACACCTTTCATTAGGCTGCTCAAGGCCCCATCCAGCCTAGCCTTGAACACTTCCAGGGAAGGGGCGTCCACAGCTGCTCTGGGCAACCTGTTCCAGTGTCTCACCACCCTCACAGTTTATTCTTCCGTATATCTAACTTAAATTTCCCATTTTCATGGTTTCTGATTTCTGTTCTTTCATATTTCCGAGGTCTGGGAATCAGCATTTGTTCCTGAGGTTATTTGAGTATGTTCACAATTTTCATGTTAGATAAAACTGAATTTCTTCTTTAAAAGAAATAATTATTTTCTAGCATTTAGGAAAAAAATCCACACACACAAAAAATTGATGCAAATTATAATGAGAAAGAGATGTCCTCAGTGCTAGTGTCTACTCCCCAGATTGAATTTGCATCTTACTCTCTATGCATTTTTTAGTAACTGTATCCCACATAATCCCAAATCCAGGAAACTTTCCCAGACCTTTTAGATCAGTGCCTTATTTGAGGTTTAGAGAATTAGGCTGTATGTTACTTGCTCACTTGTCTTCCCAAATCTTACCTGTACAGAAGGAAATTTAACTGGAAAGGCTGAGGATGCTCTGCTGAAGTTTCAACTCCATTTCAGCTGTTATAGCACTTTTTGGCAAGCTTTGGGTTAGATTGGTTACCTCCTGATTTGTAGCCAGGCTTTGAAGGAAAACGATGTGCTTTGAAAGAAGTATCCAATATCACAGTGCAAAGTGAACCCCTGCTGCCTTCCCAGTGTCCTGCAGGACAGGCTTGCCCCTTGGCATGAGGATTTCCCAGTCTCTCTCTGCCCCTGAAACTGATCTTCTCCTTGTCTTGATATCTGTGCAGAGAAATGTAAAATGGTACTGTTGCAGCAACTAATTTGTAAAGGGACAGGTCCCTTCTGGGGTACAAACCTGAAGTAACTGGCAGCCTAGGTAACATGCTTGTACAGGCAAATGTATGTCAGCATAAGGAATATATATCTATCTTTGAATAGTAAAGTTTACCATAGGCATCTTCTGTAAAGAATGGGGCAGGGAATCGTGCAGTAAAAAAACCCTGCAGATTTGTGATTTAAGGCTAGACTGAGAGAATTTTTAAAGAATGAGGATCATGTCGGCAAAAGCTCCAGCAAAAATTGATAGATGTGCCCACAAAAAGGGTAGAGTCATCTGAGGGGAAGAAACAAAAAAGGTTTGGGGATTACAATGATGATGTTTTATTTCACTGGCATCACACATATGACAAGTATCTTAGATGAAATGTTCTAAACCAGGCACTTTGCACAGATTAACTTAGTTGCTGATAAGCTGAAATAAAATTTGGCAAAGCAAAAAGGGACTGAAAATCAAGTCTAAAAAGAAGCATCAGGCAAATGATCATATGAGTGGTGATTGCATGTAATAATAATTGCATAGTAATAACATTTTGCAGTATCATAACATTGTAGTAATAATTTTCCCCTGCAGTTTTGTATGGGTGGTTCTGAGCCTCAGGAGTCATGGACTGTGCAGCAGTTAAGCCTGGTTCAGGATGCACCTTGATAAAGTCTGCCTGGAATGGATATTATGCTTTTGCTTTTTACATGTTCAGTTGAACTACTAAGCAATTCTCTTTGGAAGAAAAATTGAGTTTGAGGAGGAGATGAAGAAGAGGGGTTGTGAGAGTGCTGGGGCCCCTGTTGCCATGGAGACCTCTCTTCTACCCGAGCTTCAGCAGAGGCGCCTTGTCTGGCTTTGGCTGAGGGGCCCCTCAGGTAGCACTGCTGCTGCCTTTTAAAAGAGACGCTTTGGGAAAACAGCCCTTTACCTAGCCTGGAAGCGTGAGGTGCAGTGATTTATACCTGAAATGCACGTGCCTGATACTGTGGGGATACTGTATGCTGAAGAGCTCCTCAGCCACGTGTTGGGGTGGTTAACCAATGTCTCTAAAGAGCATGTGTGTCAAGGATGTTAAACAGATTCCCATTTATCCTAGAATCACAGAAGATCTTGAGTCGGAAGGGACCCACAAGGATCATTGAGTCCAACTCCTGGTCCTACACATGACAGCCCCAAGAATGACACCCTGTGCCTGAGAGTATTGTCCAAATGCTTCTTGAACGCTGCTCCTGTGCCCACTTCCCTGGGGAGCCTGTTCCAGTGCCCAACCACTCTCTGGGTGAAGAACCTTTTCCTAACATCCAACATAAACCTTCCCTCACATAGCTTCAGGCCATTCCCTCAGGTCAAATCACTGGTGATCACAGAGAAGAGATCAGAGCCTGCCCCTCCGCCTCCCCTCATGAGGAAGTTGTAGAGTTCTACTATTTAGGAAGAAACTGATTCATACCAGTCACTTTACTGTCTGTACTCCCTGTCTGAACACTTTAATGAAAGCTATGAACAACAGCTCTTTAACTAAGTGACTGGATGTAATGTTTTGCTTTTCATTGTGAGTTACAGTTGCTGAAATGCCTGCTGGTGTATATCACTTGACTGCTTTGAACTTCAGTGAAAATCTAGATACAAGATTTTGTATTGATGTTATGGGCAGTAAGTTAGTATTTCAGACATGAATGAACCCACACACTTAGCAAGAATTTTAAATAGTGTTCTGTTACGGATTTCATTTATTGGCTTACTCTTAGGCAGGCAGCATGACTACTTAAATGAGGGTTTTATTCTATTCTGTTTATCTTTAATAATTAATTTCTTATTTTTGTGACATTGGAAAAAGTAAATTTGCCACTTAGGAACATTTTTCAAGATCTAGGAAACTGTGTACATCTCCACAAATGTGCTGGCAGTGCTGCTGAATCCTGTAGGCTGATAGAGGTGTACCTGCTGCAGCTCCATGTCCTCAGAATGAGCAGCAGCAAGGCTGAGCACACGTTCCCAAGAGGCACACGTGTACACAGTACATCTATGCCTATTATCCTTCAGCAGCCACACAGACTGACAGAGAAAGAAAATACAGCATTCAGGCAGACACAAGGAGTATCAATGGTCTTGTCCCCTTCCCCTCTCTGTCTGCTCAGGGTGAAAGCCCATTAGTATCAAATATATAAGTATACAGATATATAAGCCAATAGGGATCACTTTGTAGTAGCTGGTCCTAGACTCTCAGTCTACCCTGTAGCTGGCCTGGGATCCTCTTGTCTCCCAGTTGCCACACACACACAGACACAGATGGCTCTCTCCCATAGCTGAGTTGGAGTTCCTGGTCCTCTGCTGGCCAACTTTCAGAGCCCTCTTGTCCCCTATGGCTACCTGGATCACACCTATGGCCACACCAGCATTTGCCTCCTGAGCACCTCCGACTTGCTGGCTGGTCTGGCTTGATGTTCAGTCGTGATCACACACTGGCCTACACCCTCACAAATGCTCACTCCCTGGTCTCTCCAGGCATTGCCATCCTGATGCATCAGCCCTGATGTCCCATGGTCCTCCCCCAGTTACTGCACTTGGATTTCTGTTTGCTCACAGGTCCACAGAGGAGAGAGCCCCTCACCCACGGGAAGAGTTGGGAATGGAGTTTAAAGAGAAGGTGGGACAGACTCTGCTGATCAGGTGCAGGGCATGGCCAGACCAGTGTATGAACCAAATGCCAATTTATAAATGGCTTTTATCTCGTTTTCCCTCTGTTCTCCTGCACTTGTTCCTACCCAAACCACCATGGCTGGACACCTGGAGCTTGGACTATAAGATAAGCCACCACAGTGGGAACTTGAGATAAGATAAAGGGGATACTATTGTCCAGGTGTTATCTCAGAGCTAGGGACATGTTAATAAAGCTTGGGGAGAAGAATCTATCGCTGGTAATGGACACAAAGAATGCCATATTTACAAGCCACAAGGAAAGCCAACTCGGCATCTGTGCTCAGATCAGCTGGGATTCCCACTGACTCACAGCCCACCAGCTCAAAAGGGGAAGACTAAGGATGTGGACTAATTAGCCTTAGAGATGAGGAAATAATTTAGCCAATAGAATAAGAGAACTGTGTAGTCAATGAGCATTAATTCCTTTGTTTGCTAGGATGTATAAATAGAGAAAAGTTTTTGAACGACCTTGGGACCCCCACCACAGAGAAGCCCTAGGTGAAGAAGGACCAGTGGAGTATCACTGGATCCGTGGGTGGTGACTGTCTTGATCTCTCCACTGCCCCCCTCCCTTTTCTATTTCTTTCAGCTTCACATTCATCATTAAATAAAATCTGTATTATCAACTTTGGCATGTGGCCTTGTTTTCTGGGGAGGGTTTGGGGCAGGGGCTCCTTTCTCAGAAGGATTTTGAGGTTCCCACACTTGCTGTCTCTCTGCTCCTTCATCTTCATGGAGGTGAGCCTGTAATCATATAGCCTAATATTGACTACAAAACATTTCATTTTGATATTTGGGTAAGATGAGGCTCTGAGATCATACAGGAGATGTGTACTAGTGGGAATATCAATGTGAAGTGCTTTGTAGAGAAAAACAAAAGTTGATTTTATATACATCACATATATATTTAGGGAAAAATTTCTATATTGCCAAAGTAATGTTTTGTTTTCCTGTTGTACTTGGTTTTGATCCCTGCACCCACCCAGCCCATCACAGAATTTTAAAATTACTCTAAATAGTCTTGGGTGTCCATTAAGGGTGGTCAGTGGGCAGTAGGTAAAGAGGATGCCCAAAGACTTGGAATTTCTCCATGTTATATTTCCTATACTGGCTGTCTCAATATCCATCGAGGAAAGAGTTGTCAAAATGTTTTGATAGTGGGCTAGGTACTGCTAGAAAGTTTGCAAATGGCAGAAATACTAGTGAAACAATTATTGTATTGTACCTCCCTTCATCTCACTGGTGATTAAATGCTCTCCCTGTAGGAAATACAGCCTCTTGTTTTCTGAACAGTACTGTTACATGTAAGCCTTTTTTATTTTTAGCATCTTTAAATTAGATTTAGCAGCTGGAAGCAGGGAGAAGAACTGGTGCCTTGTAGTCAGCCAGCTTCCATAGAAACATTGCACTAAGGAAACCATCCTGGACTGGATGACTGGCTGAATAAGAAATTGTGCAACCCCTCACGGTAAGGATTAGTTTAGCCAGACAATGCAAATGGCAATTATGGTGGTAATGACAGCAGTAGTGAAGCTGAAATGGTGATGGCAGGGAGAGCTCCTGTTGTCTCATTCTCTGCCCGTGGTCTTGCTGTCATTTGCAATTGCTGGGACATTGCTGTGGACTGCTGCCTTTTGAAATGATTTATTAGTTATGATATTCAGTGCTGTAATTGACATTCCTCTCCATCGTGAATAGTCTGGCATCCTGGCAAATATAGTCCTTCCTTCTGTTCTGCCAGTTCTCTTGGGAGTAGGGGGGAAAGCCTGTAATTGTTTGGGAGACAGAGACTATTTTTAGTCTGCTTTTTTCTACTACCTTTGACTTATTTTCTAGTCTGTCAAAGCAATTCCATACAAGAACTCAGGGATTTCTTCCAGAAGACTGGTAGAATATGAAGTGATCCTGCTTCTCCTATAACCTCTTGTATCTTGGTCCACAAACCTTGTGTCACTTGGCATGTTTCCAGAGCCCAGCAGGCCTTACTTTTGTTGTACCTATATTTTGTGTGGCACAACTGGATAATTTCTTTGATACTGTAGAACAAACAAAAAAGTCGGTCATAAAAGGGGCTAAAATACATTTTCTTCTGCTATTGCCTGAATTAATTGGAACAAGTGGAAAACACTGAGGTAGAGTGGATTTTTTTTGTTTTTAGTATCTGTAAATTTTGGGAGTATCTAGAACAAAAAGAGTAGTCTGATTTGCCTTTTCCATTTGTGGTATTAGGCTGATTATTTCCTATTTCCATTTCAGGGGAGCATTAGCTACAACCCCTTTGGATTGTGTCAGTCTGAATTAGGGACTTCTCTGCCCCTGAGCAGGTAATCACATATATTGTGCTCTGGCCAGTAGCATTGTTTGGCTGGAATTTGGCTGGCACATTGAGCTTAACATGTTAGTTTTTAAAAGTTTTTCTTGCCTTTTGCTTCAGTGACTAAGATTGCTGTCCCCCTCCTGTAGTGTAGGATGGTGCCTTTGTAAGGTGCTTAGCAGTGAAGTAAGATGTAATTGCTTGGCAAATGCTCGGAGAAGCCTCAGCAAACTCACACTTACCCAAGGCACGTGGTCACCAAAGGAAGCAGGCCACTCCCAGACTCACCAGTCTTCTTGGCCTTCCCCCTGTCCCTGCCTTTCCTGTTCAAAACAGCTGTGCCACTGCCCTGTTTGATTTCCCTTAGTTTGCTACATGTACTCCCACTACAGAGAGATAAGCATTCATCCTATTTAGTTTGGTGTGCACAGATATCCTGTCATGGCTGGATTGCAGCATCCATCCTTTTTTTTTTTTAATTGATACATTCTGTCTCCACCTTGCTTAATTCTGGGAAACTACATATATGTGTGCAGTAACCCTGTGTATAGGACTGCTAATCATCAGGAAATGATAGGGGGATGTTGCCACATACACTGTTCTCTGACATGTCCATGTTTTTTTGAGCCCATATTTTAAAAGACAGAGGCTTATTTTGCCCACTCTACACAAACATTGATGCATTAATAGAAAATGGGGACATTGCAAAGAACATCATGTACAGGTCAGCAGAATTACCATTATACTTACAGAAAAAGCTGCAGAACTCAATAGCGTATTACAGAATGTTCTTTTACTTCACTTATAAAAATTGTTATCTATTATCCTTATTTTCATCCACTGCAGTTCTCTAGTGTTCATGTGAGATTTGGCTAAGTATTCTATCAAGTATTCAGTATTCTATGTCTGCAGTTTAATTTGAAAAAAACGTTAAATTGCCACCACACTAAAATTTTTCTGACTGTAACAAGCTTCTGTAATAGGACAGTAAAGACATCCTTTTGTTTTATTTGTTTTTTGAAAACATAGTCACTAGAAGAAAAGATATACTGAAGTCCAGAAAGCAAAGGAAAGAGTAAAAGAAGCTAGAGTATGAGAAGGTAGTAGCAGAAGGAGCAGTGGTTGTGATGTGCATATAGATTCATACAGTTGAAATTGTTTGGAATTATGAATGAGTTTTGGCTGTCTGTCCTGAGAAGCCCTACAGATGGATGGTCACCATCTGCTGAGTATCAGGCTTGGGATGTCACCCAAAGAGTCATTCTCTGCTTTTGCAAAATTGGGCCATAAGAGACTTTGAAAGGTAACATGGCTTCTTAGGGAACTCTGTGATCTTATCTCAGTACTCCTATTTGTGGTCTCTCATTGTAGACAGTGGCCAGGTTGTACCTTTGGAAACTCTAGAAATTAGATATTCATATACTTTTGATTTTAGAAAAAACCCTCCCCCACACACAGATCCCCTCCTCTCCCTCCTACACACTTCTATCATGTTTCAGTCAAGTTATTTTTAAAATAAATTTTTATTTGAAAAATGATTCACTACACTGGAAGAGTCTTAATTAGAAAACCCCTGCTGGCTGTTGAGTGCATGTAGTTATTCTGATTAATCAGTTACTACCACTGTGTGGAATAATTCTGCCATGACATGGGAAGTCTTTTAGACAGTTTGCTGCTGCTTAGGGTTTCCCAAAAGATTGATTATAAACTGAGATCATCACAGGACCATGCAAAAAAAAAAAAAAAAATTCTGTGCTTTTTTAACACAGTTGCAAAGCCTGTAAAGAGCTGGAATAGAGACTGAAATTTGACTGTAGGTATGGAGTTGCACAAAATTACCTTGTTCTATGGAGAAGACAGCAGGCAGAACAGTTTTCTTACATTTCCTTTTTCCTGTAGCCTTTTGATTGTTTTGTTGCTAAACCTACTGAGTGCAATCAGAGATTGTTTTTGAGATTTGGTTTTTTTTTTTGGGCATGGTAACTACTGCAACAGCAGTGTGCAATAGGAGTCTCAGACACTAGTAGTGCCTTAGTAGTTATTAAGGAGTATTGCTTTGGTTTTCCTTGCACAGAGGAGTGTCAGGAAACTCAGTGTCATGTCTGGAGCAATGACTGCTCCAGAACTGCTCTGTTCCATCTGTGTGGACTCAAGGTAGAGTGGAAATATACTCAAGTGCTTATCATCCTTTGTATTCAAAAGTATGAAGTCACAAATGAGATTTATGCTTAAGAAGTAAGCATTCAGACTCCTCAGGGCTGTTTCTTGTGAAATCAAATCTTTGTGGAATGTTGCAGCACTGAGAGGACTCATTTTGTAACGTTTTTTCATTGAAAGAGATTAATAAAGTTTGGTGTCTCAAAGCTTCTAAAAAAAGAGAAATGTTGGTCTGCCATTCTGGTACTGATAAAACATCCTTCTGCATTTATATAGGTTTTTCATGATAAATTAAATGTTCCTTAGAAAACATGGTTAAAGCTAGTAAATTTGTAAACTTTCAACTTTGCCAGTGTAAAAAGAGGTTGCCTTTAACAGTTATTTATTTTCAGTGTCTTATGCTTGATTTAGTTGAGTTAACATGATTAGAACTAAACCTCTCTTGGCCTAGTAAATGATGCAAGATTCTATTTTGTAAGGTGCAGAGTGAAGAATATGAGAGATTTCTGTAACATGTTTGATTGTTGTATGTTCCCCTGCAGGTTTTTTAATTGTTTGTTTGTTTTTTTTTTTTTTTAAAGATCACAAAAGTATAAATCAGTTTGTCCACAGAAAGTGAAATAGAAAACTCTTGATGATCCTGCCATTGGTACCAAAAAAAACCCCAATTACATGGGAGTGTTACCTCCACCTGCTCTGATTGCAGGTGTGATACTGTGTGCAATGACAATCCAAATAGATAAAATTAAGTTCAAAGGCCCATAAGAAAACATTCTTAGGTAAATATGCTGAAAAGTGTCAATGAAAAAAGCTGAGAACTGTTATTCCATCCATGTGAGCAGCTGAACTGTGTACACACTGCAGTGTTAATGCAATATTTGTCTCAATAACAACATCATTAGAGTCACAAAACTTAGCTTTGAAGATTACTTATTATTCACATTTGTCATAAATCTGCTTTATCTTGCATTTTGTTTACTTGCATTACAGTAAATGTAGGAAATATCCTACTAGGTTTGTTGTAACTCAGATAAAAAAGAGCTTTTGTAAAAAACAGTACAAATCAAAGAGTACTGAACAAATCTCATGACCAAGAGTCTTCTCTTTCTCTTTTTCCCCAGCTTTTGGAGCTGGTTTAATATAAGACTGCCTCCTATACCAGGTTTGCCTCTCCTTACTTGGCAGAGCTGTGATTCTTGTTGTTTATTGTACTGAAATGGTACCTTGAGAATCATTTTCTTCTGCTTCATCCCTTGAAAAGATGTAAAGACCTCACCTGAAGAGCACTTCCATATAGCTTTAGTAATGGGCATTGAAAATGTATTTTAAAAAGCCAAACAGCCACAAACAATTCAAATAGGGTGAAAGTGTAAAATGAATAGGTAATTTGAATTAATAATGTTGCCAAACAAAATACCTAGCAGAAAATGGGTTTAGAGAAAAATATTACCTGCTAATATCTTTTGTAGCCACAAATACTGCATGAAAGCAGCCTTTGTAAATCTTCATGTTTTTAAATATCATAAAGAATGCTTAGAAAAAAAATTACTCTAAAATTACCCTATATACGTGCACAAAGACTCAGAGTTGTGCATTTCTTTTTCAACATTTGTTCTGTTTCTCAGCAATGTAGCATTGGTAAAAAAATCAGTTAACATAAGTTAGAATAGAGGAAGGGAATAATTTCAGTGCCAGTTGCATTGAATGGCAGTTTTTATATTTTTTCAGAGCAGTGGAAATGTGGTAATTGTACTATCAATGTACATCATTCACTTAAATATTTTGAAAGAAATGCAGTTTAACCAGATGATGCCTTCTGATTCCTCTGGTGTGCTGCAAAGAGGAACACTGGGGTCAGTCAATGCTGATCACACTGTGGGGACATTAAATGATGTGAGGAACGAGCTGCTGACACAAGAAGCCTCTGCTGGCAGCTTGGCTTAGGTCCTTTGTTGCAGAGAGGATTTAAAATGGTGATCAGAATAACACAGATCAGTCTCTCTGACTTTATGTCTCTTTGGCAGGCTAACACTCTTTTAATATTCCCAGCAGATTTTGGACTTGCCATATGTGATATGCATACAAGGGGCAGTCTCTTCCTCTCTCCCTTTCCCCCCCAACTTTGTACTTCAAAGTAAAACACTTCCTCCCTCTTTTATGGGTTGTATTACTTTGATTTATCAACCTGATGAAAGAGTTGCAAGAGTAGAGGAAAACTGTCCATCTTCTCTTCATTCTGTTGTCCATAGCAGGGAGAATCAGAGATGACCTGCAAATCCTCCTTTTCTGTCAGGACTTGTGTCTCAGTCTCAGCATGGGTGAAAGGGCAGTAAGGTACAGCTTTATGATCATGTTCCTCTATGTATTGGGACAGCCACATTCATTGACAGTGGCTTACTTCAAGGATCAAAAGTGGCTTCAGGCCTCAGTTTTGCATTTTGTGATGGTTTTATCTTTTCTAAGTAGGTTTATTTATAATGTAAATCTTCTTGCATTTTCTACAGAGACACTATCATCTCAGCAAAGGAAAGCTAGTTATGAAATATTTTACAACTACTTCATAAATCAGGCAGCCTGGGATCAGTAGGATGGCAAAAAATAGGATATATAAAAAATGCTTCCCAATTAAATCTGCCCATTTCCAAAAAATGAAAATAGTCCATTGGTTCATTCCCCAATTCTCTTAGTGTATGGCAATTTTTAATTTTCATTTTCTTTGCAGAATATCATTATCAAGTCACATTAAAAACATAAAGCCTTCAGAGAGTAGTGTCTTCTACTGATGCCTGTAAGGGAGCTTTCTGTACCCAGGCAGGCACATCTGTGGTCTGTGGTTTCAAAACACTAAAAACCCTAACCCTAACCCTAACCCTAACCCTAACCCTAACCCTAACCCTAACCCAAACCCTAACCCTAACCCTAACCCTAACCCTAACCCTAACCCTAACCCTAACCCTAACCCTAACCCAAACCCTAACCCTAACCCTAACCCTAACCCTAACCCTAACCCTAACCCTAACCCTAACCCTAACCCTAACCCTAACCCTAATGGGCCATCGTATTGTAATGACCCCTGTGATAGAAATCACTAGCCAAGTGTTTCACCTGGAAGAGCTGCTTTTCTTTTAAAAAAACAAACCAAACCAAAAACCCACAAACAAGAAACCTAAAACCCCAGACATGCTGTGAATTAGACATGAAATAATAGATGCATTGTTTAGTCTAAGCATTTAAATTCAGGAAAGGCTATTTACACATGGCAATACTCACTGCTCTGTACTGTCAGATTAAAACTATTATAAGTAGGCTATTAATAAGCAATTTATAACCAGTAATGTATATACAACTCAAACATTAATAGTTCAATACTTTTTGTTTTATTAATGTCTACACTAGACACTTTCTGAAAAATTTATTTAACCATTGTAGTTTTCAGTTCCATCCCTATCAGCATATTTTGCCAATAAAGCTTCAAATGGTAAATGAATTTTTCCATCCTTGAAATACCAGCAGTTTTTGATTGATTGCTGTTAGAACAGTGAGGCATGAACAAAAAAAAAATTAATAATCTTCACTAAAAATAATTTTAGAGGACTCAGGGAACTCCTGTAAACTCTGTTAGAGGATGCAGGGTGGGATGCCTTGCTCTCCTCAGTGTGCAGGTTCCACTGTGTTGTGTTGAGGAGCTCGGACAAGCGATGGTCGAACGAGTCAGGGTTTAACAACGCCTTTGAGTTCCCATGCAGTGGTTTGGGTTTTTTTTTGCATCGTTACACTGCTAATTTCTGAAGTTAATTTTTTCTTAAGTAGGTTCCAGAGGCAATTGTAGACTCCCTCTAAAACACTGTGGGCTTTTTGTTTTTTCTTTACTTTCAGTTTAGACCACATACTGTTTAAATTTCAAGTTTATTGCTTGACAGCTGAAGTCTTCCTTTACTGTGCTTTTAGAAAAGAGGTTGCTTCTGAATGCATTTCTCATAAATTAAAGATTTTAAAGCAGCATTACAGTTTGTGTCAGTCTTACAGTCTTACAGTGTTAGCACAAAGATCCAAAAGGATCCTGGATATGGAGCATTTACAGGTTTCTCTGTACATAGGAGTGGGTTGTCAGGACAAGGCAAAGGGTTGTCATATGGTGTCCTGTGCAGAATATTTTTCTAGGAAAGCCCTGGAGTGTTGCAGTCTGTTGGTAA
>VZRX01006713.1:0-24582 GCA_013398075.1 Notiomystis cincta
CACCACCCGGTGCGCTCCTGCTGCGCTGCCCAGGCAAATAAATGGAAAAAAACCAGGACCCGCCTCCTAAGGAAAGCTCCAGGGCAGGCAGCGGGGCAGAAGCGGCGCTCCAGGGAAGGGTCCAGGGATGCCGCGAGGAGGCGGGGTCGGCACAGCTCGGGGCTGGTGCAGATCCCGCAGTCCCCGCCGGGCCAGGACGCACCGCCCCGCGGGGGCCGGGCCGGGCCGGGCCGGGCCGGGCGGGGGTGGAGCCGCACACGCCGATTCCGCGGGAGACCGCGGAGCTCCGCGGTCGTTATGCACGACTACGACGCGGCCACCGCCTTCCTGGGCGAATGGGGCCGCTTCCAGCGCCTCGTCTTCTTTCTGCTCAGCGCCAGCATCATCCCCAATGGCTTCAACGGGATGTCGGTCGTGTTCCTGGCCGGCACTCCCGAGCACTGGTGCGTCGTGCCCCGCGGGGCCAACCTGAGCGACGAGTGGCGCAACGCCAGCATCCCGCTGGAGCTGCGGGACGGGCAGGAGGCGCCGAGCCGCTGCCGCCGCTACCGCCTGGCCACGCTCGCCAACTTCTCGGCGCTGGGGCTGCGACCCGGCTCCGACGTGGAGCTGGAGGCGCTGGAGCAGGAGCCGTGCCTGGACGGCTGGGAGTACAGTCGCGATGTCTATCGCTCCACCATCATCACCGAGGTGCGCGGCCGCGATGACACCGCCGCCCCGGGCTGTGCCGGAGCCTGTCGTGCTGCCTGGGGGAGGGCGAACAGGGAGCAGGACCAGCGGATGAAGTGCCCGTGGGAAGGGATCCGGGTGGGCACGATGCTGCGAGGAGCGGGAGGGATGCGAGAGGTAAAGGTTTGCGAAGGTGCTGCGCGCCCTGGCCACCCCAGCTGTGTTTCCCAGCTTGTTTCACTCGGAGACAGGTTTGTGTGGAGGGGGAGGCAGAAGCTGAAAACTGAAGCCCGGTAGTTTCCTCCTGCCACACGCTGACCATGCCGGTAAATTCTCTATGCCATGGAATTGCTCGTGCTCAGTGCAGCATTGAGTGGGGACGCGGACACGTTCGGGTAAACACACCCCCAGACCGGCTGGGGCTGGAGCACAGGGGGCCCTCGCTGGCCCCGCACCCTGGAATGCCAGCGGCTTCCGTGGCCCTCAGCGCTGGGATGGGTGCGAGGCAGGTGCCGGGCTCACTCCTGCGGGAACTTGGCCGGGCTTCAGCCGGGCTGTCCGCTCCGTTTGTCGGGCTCTGCAGTGGCATCATTTGTGCAGTGTCCTGTGGGAACAGCAGCGGTGCCGGGTAATGAAAGCGCTTGTTTGGGTCTTCTGGCCACGCCACGGTGTGGGGGCACGGACGTGCTGTTCTGTGACACTGGCACGGAGTGTGGAGCTCCGTTAGAGAAGGAAAATGACTCCTCTGAAGCCGCAGGAGTGCTGCTGACGTTGTGTAAGGGGTTTCAGGGAATAACGGGCTCACCTTCATGCCAGGCAATGGCAGCTGGCGGGCGCTGTGGTCCCTCAGCCCAACGTGCCCCAGTAGCCAAGGGCCGCCCTCCTCATGCACCGGTGGCTCACCCTCGGGGGGCATGACAGGGAATGGGTGTGGAACCTCCTCACGAGTCCCTGTGACTCAGCAGCAACATCTGCCAACAAAAAGAAAGGAGGGATGGCACAGCCAGGAAAGGTTTGATGATGAGGTGAGGAGTCTGTGCTCTGAGGACACAGGAGGAGGGTCTGTGCTAGGGGTGTGCAGACATAGGCTCAGCCATATGCCGGGCAGGGGATGTCAGTCTCCTGTCACCTGCTCAAAGGGCAGTCACTGCCACACGTGACACTCGCTGTTTGTGCTGGCACTTGTGCTCAGTCGCTGGAGATCACTCACAATATCAGATCAAGGCAGGGGTGCATGGGAAGCTTGCCCTGCTGCTGGCAATGGGCAGACTGCAGCAGCAGCACCTGGCATGGCCACATAGCCCCTGGGCTGGCACAGCTGCATGGCGAGTGCCTGGTGGCCACCACTGGCACAAACAATGCCAATCACACTGCCAGAGCGAGTTCAGTTTATCCTGGGTTGTCTATGAACTTGTAATCTCTGTTTTGGAGTCAGTGCTTGCTCTGGGAGAGGCAGTAAATTTAGCAAAACAAGAAGAAATGTGATTCTTCTTAATGAACAGCAAACAGTTTTTGTTGGCAGATGCCAAACAAGAGCATTCTGTGCAGGATTCAGATGGGATGCAGCAGTGGGGTTTGCCATGGGGCCTGGGGCATGCCAGAGAGGCAATAGCACATTCAGAGATGGAAACCAAGTGCCAGGTTCCCATCTGTAAGCCAGATGGAAAAGAAGGATACTTGTTTTGTTTCATAATTGTCATGGACATTTGGAAAAAAATGCAGAATTTGATTTCAAAACAAGGAAAACAGGCACTGATTAAATGCTGGAAAGAGGCAGTTTAGACAAATTTGAGATGCTTATTTTTGTACCCAATATTTTTCTCTGTATTAGGAAAGACAAGCTAGGACATGCCATCAAAAGAGCTTAGTGAAGAAACAGCTTCAGTTCAAGAACTCAGTTGATGAGCAGACCTTGATGGTACAGGATTAAGTGCTGGAGACTTCATTTGATTTGTTCAGTTGCATTAAATCCTGTTACTATTGCTGCTTGAAGAGAAGTGAGAGATGCCAGTTCAGTATCTGTGTTACTTGGTCTGTGAGGACATGTAAACACTGGGAACAGAGAATCCCAGACTG
Organism: Notiomystis cincta; assembly: GCA_013398075.1. Taxonomy (NCBI): domain Eukaryota; kingdom Metazoa; phylum Chordata; class Aves; order Passeriformes; family Notiomystidae; genus Notiomystis; species Notiomystis cincta. Next base: position 2,746 of record VZRX01006713.1, read on the forward strand.
AGTCATTTGCATGGTGTTAAAATGGAGATGATGAGGAAAGGTGAATGTGTCCACAGGTGATCTTCAGGCCAGGATGATGTAAGAAAGGGGCTGTAAGTGTAATGGTGAGCAAGTGGAAATGTGGGTCATTGTGGGGTCAAAAGTGATCCCTTGGCTGAGCTGAAGGGGCTGCAGGGTTTCCTTTTCCCCTTGGCAGGCTCCTGGGGCCTGTTACATTGGTATTTTCTGGAATTTAATCTACATCTCTTTCACTTTCAGGTCATGATGCTCAGATTAGACATGAATTAGAGGCTCAAGGACAAGCACTGATTTTGCCCTTAGGAGCAGACATAAGGATCCAGTCAGTTCCCTTGAGCCAGGCTGTCACCCAGCACTGCTCCCTGGGGACACACTGAGCTGCTTTCCCCCACTGGAGCTTGGCATGTATGTACCCCAGACACCTCTTGGCGACCCCTGCAAAGGGCTGAGTGAGGGCCAGAGGCTCTACTGGGGCTACTGGTCTGTCACCTGGGCCATCCTGCTCAATCCCTGTCCCAACTCTGGCACTGGTCTTAGTGAAGGCAGACACCAGAAGCTTTTGGGACTGGCAGAGACAAGAGACTGGATAGGAACTGCTGTGGTTTGAAGGCATCTGAAAGTCTTCTCTGTTCTGTTACGACTTTTTCCATCAGTGGAGACCTGCCCTGTCCAGCCCTGGAAGCCTGCCCTGTGTTTGGGCATGGAAGTGCCTCTGCTTGTCACTTGTGCACCGAGCAGAGCTGGCCTCATTGCTGGATCTAGTTCCCATGGAGCAGGATGGGGCCATCTGTGAATAATTAACACTTATTGAGTTATTCATCATCAGCTTTACTCTTGGAAACAAGTTCAGATTTTCCCTGGTTTGCAGCCCCACCCATTTACACAAGGCTCCACTCGTGTTTTCTCCTCTTAGGTGAATGGGTTGTATTCAGGATGTTAATTAATGACTTCTGATTGGTGGGGGGGCACTTTGGGCAGTCAGAGCACCTTCTCCAGCAATTTCAGTTTTTCAGAAAGCTTGTCCATCTATTGACTCTTCCAGTAGCTGGAAGCTTGTCAGAATGGGTTGTAGGGATTGGATGGGAGTGATTTAATAACAGTTTTCTAGAGCAGCTCCTATTCCTAGCATTCAGAGGCCTTGCTTGGAATCTTACATGAACTTTGCTCACCAGTCTGCTTTGTCAGGGACATTACAGAATTACTTATTTTCTGGTTAATGTATAATTAGCCCAGCAGAGACAGTTTGGAAGTTCCAGCTGTAAGGCAGTTCAGCTGTGGCTGGGCTGTAGCTCCTGTAGCTGTGCTATGCTTGATGCTGTCTGTGATGGATGCAGCCTCTGAGGAAGGGGTCAAACAAGCTACATTTCACTTTTCCCTGTGCACTGAATTAAGATCTAATTAAGCACTAATTAAGATCTTACCATGTTGATATGTGGCTGAGCACTACGCAGTGCCATGGCATGAGCCTCAGTCAGGGGGACTGCCTGTGGGGATAGGAGTCTGAAATTTGGGAGATGAGGTGTACCAGTAGAGTAGAGAGCTGTATTGCTCAGGTACCATGTGATATTGGAGCTAAAATAGGTGAATTGTTCACTCAGCAGCTTCAGGTATACTTAAAGTCAGAGGGATTTGATGTGTTCGTGTGTTTTCTGGTCAAATGGTTCCTGCAGACAGTAAGCCCTCTTTGCACAGCCAGCTGCTGTGTGCTGTTTACCACATCCCCCAAATCTGAAAGACGTGACCTGTACAGTGAATTTCTGCTGGCTGTGCAGTATGTCCCGGGAAAAGGCGGAGCAAACACCTGGGTAGGAAGCATTGGGAATCAAGAAGGTAATGCAGTGTCATGGGCAAGTTATTATTTAGCTGGGTTTGTTTTACAGCCAAAGTGCCTTTGGCACCATGGAGACATTTTGAAAGCACTGATCCTTAACCTCGAGCAACTCCAGTCTGAAGGTCCAGTAGCAGGTGCTGGGCTGGTGGCCCCAGAGCAGGGTGCTCAGCATAATTAACATAATTAACAGTAGTTTGTATCAGCTGCAAATTCTGCCATGCTGTTAGTCAACAGCTGTTCCCCAGTGGGGAAAGGGAAGTGCAGCAGGACGTGGTGAAAGACCTCTGCAGTGTGCTTTGAATACCATGGGTTTTGTAGCTGAATTTTGCTTTGTTTTAAATACTGGAATTGATTTCCACTGACCTTCTTTACAGAAATCTGTTTTCTTTGACAGGTGAAGCAGATCCCTGCATCTGTTTTTCACAACTAGCATCCTTGAACGTCCCAGAGCCCCACTGACCCACGTGCTAACCTCCACCTTCTCAAACACAGTGCAGATAAGTGCAGGTGTGTGCCCAGACAAGCCCACACTTCACCACCCCTCCCTTCCCAGCAGGGACAAGAAAATACCTTGCAGAAAATGCTGCCAGAGGGTTCTTTTTGTCCTTAATCAGATTTAAGTCTTGGAGGCACGTTTTAGTCCACAAGTCTCCTTATTTCTGCATTGAAGACATGTTCCTCAGGAAGAGGCATGGGCTGTGTTTTTAACCTCAACTTCTTTTTTTTGTCATGTAGCTGGTGTTACTTTGCAGGCTGGGAAAAGGGCAGAAGTACAAGACTCCCCTATGCTGGCAGCATTCTTCTGTTCTGTCTGAAAATAGGCATTGATTGCATCTCTTTCCTAAATTATAGTCCAAAGCAAATTGCATCAAACCACATCACCTTCCCCCTTGATTTGGGGTTTGCCTGCCTGTTCTGCAGCAGCAGTGAAGCTCAGACACCAATCCACCTGTGGTTTGTTTTTGGCAGGACTTGTGGTGCCATCAGACAGCACCTGGGTGTCTCTGTAACACAAGAGTTGCTCCTTGTTGCCTGCAGCTGAGTGAGGAGCCTGAGCAGCTCTGATGGCAGGTTCCTGCACCATCACCAAGCTTTTGCCTGTGCTTGGCCCATCCTTTCTCTGAGCAGAGGGTGAGTGCTGCTGCAGATGATGGCCCTGCTCTCTGATAGCGTGGCTAATTATTAAAATGATGCCACACTTTGATCTGTGATCTAACTAGCTTACCATTGTGGTAGAATTATCTGATCTGAGAGTGACACGTTTGAAGCCTCTCCCTAAGTGCTCCTGGCAGGCTTGCCTTAACCAGGAGATTAGTCACCAGGAAGGGAGCAAGTCTTGGCAGAGACATGCTCAGCTGTAACTTCAGTGGACAGAGGCTCATGATGCCATTTTTACTTTTTTTTTAAACCTTGTCTGAGGTTATGAGTAGTTTTAGGTGGAAGTTTCCACACTGGCTCCTGTCCTAAGTCTGCAGCCCCAGCCAGCTGCAGTCATGAGGCTGTAAGTGATGGGTGGCAAGTCAATGATGCAGGTTGTGGGGTGGAACAGAATTTGGTAACACATCAGTGCAAGAAAAGAGATGTCATTCTGTGTGTTTTCTTACGTATGTTTTGTCAACCCCAGAAGTTATAGAGAAGCAGCAGGTTTTGCGCTGGCAGAGGTAAACTGGAAGCTGTGCTTAGCTGGGATGGTTTTTTAGCCTTCTTCATTGCTCTGTTTCACTGGTGGAAGTATCTTGGACTGTGGGGAGCCAGATCCATGGGTCTGGTGGGTAAGTGATGGGAGGATTATACTGGAAACAGGTCCAGGGCAGCCCCTGAGCTGCACACTCAGGTTTGGCATTGCTGGCTGTTCATGTCCTTCAGAGGCAGTAGGGCTGTGTCAGACAGCTTCTGGTGGTTTGGGCTCATGGAGTTGCCTGAGGAGGCAATCACTTTCCCTTCTTTTTCCAGTGCTTTAAGCAGGATGTTCCAACAGTGACTTTGACCAAGAGAACAGTGCCAGTGATGGGTAGAAGTGTGGATATGGGGAAACAGAATTCCATTGCTTGGAAATGTGTATGTCTCCAACCAGCAGCCCCTGTACTGGACCAGGCTTGGCACAGCACTGGGGCTGTGTCTGAGCACAGGCCTTTCTCTTGCAGTGGAACCTGGTGTGTGAGGATGACTGGAAAGCCCCACTGACCACCTCCCTCTTCTTCGTGGGGGTCCTCATCGGCTCCTTCGTCTCGGGGCAGCTCTCAGACAGGTAATGCTGTGGGCAGAGCAGGGCACACCTGGGGCTGTGGCTGCTGCATTGCTTTCTAAGAGACAGAAGGACTGAAATGTCCAGTACTCTGAGTTCCGATCAAAGTGAGCTAACTGGCCTGGCTTCTTCAAAAATCCCATCCTGGTCTACCCCAGGGGAAGGATTTCTGTCTCTTGGGCACTTCAGAGTCCAGGGACTGATCTCTACAATGATCCCATGTGCAGATGGATGCAGTGGATTTCCCTTCACAACCCACTTCCCATTTGTTTCTTTATCCAGCCTTATTAGTAGTTTAAAAGATGCTGGGGTTTGTAGCACATTAACTGATCATCCCTTGATAGAGCTGCAAGATAGAAACTTGCCCTCTGAATGGAATCTCTGCATAGGAGAGATGGTTTGCTGGAAATAGTTAAGGACATATGAGAGGAAGGAAAAAAGATAACCTGGAAATGGATAGCAATTATCATAGCATCTCACTAAGCAGATATAAATGTAAAAAATCATTACAGGCATTTGGTAATTGTCTCAGTAGTGTTGAGGTTTTGTTGAATGCAGAATAGACATTCTCTCTGCAGGTCTCTGCTCCCCTCTCCATACAGCCCTGAGCCCTGTGTCCATGCTTGTATGGTGGGATCTCTGATACTGCTGTCTGGGAATGAGGATGTCATAAGGTAGCAGTGTTCCTCTGGGTGCTTAGCAGAGGGGTTTCAAAACTCACTGGGAGTCTTAATCCTAATGTCTCCAGCATTACATTCCATGTGATCCAAATTTAATTGCCTGACTCTTGCCCCAGTGCAGAAGTCAGTTGGTGTTACTGTTTGAAAGGGAGATGAGATAATCACTAAATCCCAGTGGTGCCACTTGCCCAGTGAGAGCATTTGAGGAAGTGTGTGTGCCCTACTGGCAGCAGAGCCACTGAAAGCCTTTCCACATGAGCTCCCTTGGATTATTTGGGGGTTTTGTCAGGAAAGGGGTATGATCTGAGCCAGTACCTGAGCAATTTCCCCATGACTGCTGCAGAAGCCTTTCCCAAGTGGAGGGTTGCTGCAGGCAGCAGGCAATGCAGCCCATGCCCCATCTGTGCCCACAGATATGACAACTTGTACATGAGTTTGTCCTGCCTCTCCAGGACAACATGCCATGTAATCCTAATGCAGAGAAATAAGTGAGGGAAAGGGTGCAGACAACTCAGACTGCAGTTGACAAAGCTATTTAACACACTCAAAGCATAATGGTGTTGCAAAGTATAGATGCCAGTAGCCTAAAACCCATAATTTCCTAACTTTGAGGTATGTGGCTTGTAGTCTGTATGTGTCTCCCTATTGTACTGTTGCCTAGTCTCTTTAATTTCTGTAGTGGCTCCCTGAAATTTCTGCTCATAACTTTTCTTCTCTGTTTGTCTCATGGGTCTTGGACATTTTAATATTTTTTTAGTGCATGTGAAAATAAAATTCTTTAAGATGAACAGAACTTCAGATTGTGCTAAGATGCATCACTTGAGGTTGGATATTTGTTCTCCCTTGTGCCCTCTTACATAGCCCATAAATGCATACTGTTTCAGTAATAATGATTTTCTTTACCAAAGGTTTGGCAGGAAGAATATCCTTTTTTTGACAATGGCTGTGCAGACTGGCTTCAGCTTCCTGCAGATCTTTTCCACCAACTGGGAGATGTTCACAGTGCTCTTTCTCATTGTGGGGATGGGACAGATCTCTAACTACGTGGTGGCCTTCATCTTGGGTATGAATATATTTGCATTAGATTAAATGTTTGCTTAATGTACTGTTACTTTTTTCCCTCTGAACCTGGATCATTTAATTAGACAGTGGTAAATCTTCACTGGTAAAATTCCTATTTTAGGCCAGTATGCTTTTTTTTTGCTCTGCAATTCTTTAAGCCTATGTTTTCTGTAGGTTTAGAGAAAAAGAAGAGAGCAGGAAGAGTCTGACTAAGCATCCATTTCATTCCTCTTTGGAGAAGACATTCAAGGTAGCATTCAGTGTTTAGCAGCAGCAGCAGGTCTGAGATAGAGAAGGCATTTGTGTTCATCCCTGCCTCCCTGTGCAGCCTTTGCAGAGAGGTCAGTGCATACCTGAGTGCAAAGCCTTGGAGCAAACCAGCATTTCCAGGCACAGTGAGTGTCAGGGGACCAGGGCAGAGGAGCTGGGGGGGTGCCAAACCCCATTAGCCATGAAGTCATTGCTCTCAGTGTTGAAGTCCTAAGTCTGGGGAAGTTTGCTTTCTTGTCTATGGAGAGTGTAGGAAGAAAGACCCAGCAGCTGCATGGCTACAGTTGCTGCCTGGGGACTGGTTCCTGCAGGGAAAGAGGGACCCTATGGGGAAGGGGACCCCACAGAGGCTCCCACCAGGTGCAGGGGTTTCAGGAAAGGCAACTGTATGGGCAAATTATGGCAATGAGTGATGCAGGTCTCGGGAGAAATTTGGATTTGCAAGAGCTGTCTTAAAGTGTGCACATAGATATTTATGGCTGTTTTTAAACCCCTGGTGTTAACATTACAATTTATAGATCATAATGTGAGCTAGATTAAAATTGTACATTAATATTTCATGCTGGTCTTTCCTACCCCATGAGGCTTTAACAGGGAAAAAATAGTTCAGAAGAACACAATATGAAGTCAGTGCTATGAAGAGGATACAGCATTGTCCCCAAGCAGCCAGGAGTCACTGCTGCCTGTGGCACAGGGAGGATTAAGGTCAGGCTGTCAGCAGGGAGATGCCTTGTTGCCATCACCTTTGTAACTGTTCTGCCATTGCTGTCACCACTGCCACTGCTCCCACTGTCCTGGTAGTTTAATTCTTGTGTGGAGCTGATGGAGCAGGAGCAAATGCCTCCTGTGGGAAGGCTGGGTAAAGGTGGAAATCCTTGTGGAAATCCTTGTGTAGTGCAGAGGTGCAGGTTCTGATCAGGCAGGAATTTAGCTCCCAGCTCCCCTGGGAATGTGGGGCACAGCTGGATATGGATTGGGATTCTGTCTCAGTGCTCAGCAGACGTAAAGCTGGAAGGGAGGGCCAGGAACACCCCACTGGGCAAATGGTTCTACTGTTGAGAGAGGGGACTGGGTCTCCCCTGGTATCATGAGGCTTGTTTAATTGCTTAGCTGTTGTTTGCTGACCCTTGCCCCATTGTGTTGTCTCTTCTGCCATCCTCTGCTCTGTTGTCACAGCAGTGGTGGCTGTGTGGCAGATGAGGCAGATGCCTGGGGCACTTGCCAGCAGTGCTGGCCATTCCCCAGCAGCCTTGAGGCTGATTCTAAGGCCAGGATTAATCTAAACTAACTTAGATGTTAGCTTCCTCATTTAAGTGAGCCTTTGGCTGACTGTTGTCATGGGTAAGGAGGGGGTTACTTATGGAGGGTGGGCCTTCCCACCCTACACTCCACAGCCAGCATGTCCCCTTAAGCACTGTGACTTCTGTCTGGCAAGGCAAACCCAGGAGCTTCCAGGAAGCCACACATGATAGAGGTACTGAACAGGAGAATATACCCATAAAAAGAAGAGTAACTCCTTAAGAAGGCCCATCCTGATTACAGGATTCCAAGAGCAGGCAGGGCTGACCTGCTCTTAGGAGGGGAGCAGTGACACCTACAAAGACCCCGTTGGCCCTGGCTGTGCTGCAGCCCTGGCACCCTCCATTCCCAAGTGCAGTGGGTTTTTTTCCAAGTTCAGCACAGGTTTCTCTTGTCATTGAAACTTTCAACATCCAAACCTGTGTTGCCTCCTCAGCTCAGACCCTGTTTCAGCATCTTTAGCCACCCAGCTCATGCTGCCCTTTGCACTACTGCCCACCCTCATGGAAACAGTTCTCCTTTGAGCTGCTGGTGAACTTCTGTAGTCAATGTTAGGGGTTTTTCAACCACATGCTGTGAAATTTCTCTCTTAGCTTCAGGCCTCAGTTGTTCTCTGTGCTCAAAACTGTTGTGTTCAGGTTCTGGGACTGTAAAACACTACAGAGGTTTGTGAAGGCATGTTGTTATTGTCCAAGAACTGTTACTCCATAGCTAGGAGAATGAGGGAAGAGGAAAGGCAGGAGAGGCATCATCTCATACTGGCTTTGAATTGACACAAATTATAATGTAACATTTAACAGGCATAAACCAATGTTTCAAGTATCAGACCTCTCCCAAGAAAGCCCCTCTAAACAAGAGGAAGTCAAGGGGAAGATGGTATCATTTATCCCCACACACTCATTTTAGCCCAGCAAATTCTTATTTTCAGGGTTTTTTACTGTGACTTTATTCAGTTACTTCAGGTTTCTGAAATGAGAATTCATGTAACTATCAAATAGGAGAGTTTTCCAGTCTTGGGTATTTTTTTCCATTTTCTCTGCAATAATGAATGTTGGAGTTCTTGCCATGATACACAACCCAAGTAGGCTCCCCACACTTTGTGACCCTCCTGTTCTCTGTGTTGTTTGCATTTTAACTGAGACCAGATCAAACTGTGGCAGTTACGGGCTTTGCAGAGCTCCCAATGTGAAGGAGTCCTTTGTAGACCAGGGGCTGAGAGCTCAAGAAGAAGTGAGGTGGAGCTGAGGGCATCACTAGATTCTATTAAGCAGTGGCTGAGTGTTTTATTGTAAAAGAATTTAGGTGCTGCTGAAGGCTTAGAACTGTCTCAGCTTTTATTACTTGATATGGGGTTGCTGCATGGTGCAGTGGCTGTAGGATGCTGTCCCTGACTGCTGCCTGGCTACTGGAACAGTAACACTGCTAGAGGATTGTCTCTTCCCTGGTTCTGTCCTTCAGCCCGTGATGAGCTGATCCAACATCCCAACCTTTCTTCTGTTCCAAAAAATAGGTGGGAAATTTGTTCCCACCTCACCTCACTTAAATTCACATCCTTCCATCCCATGTCAGTCTGCTTGTGCTCAGACCTTTGCTCTTCCAGAAGTGCCCAGCAGTGAATTGCATCTTAAATCCAGATGGGTTAAGTGGGGGAGCAGGATGTGTCCTAGGTGAGCATGTGGGGAAGGTTCCTGGAAGTCTGCCAGCCACTCCCCATGCTTGTCCTTCTCTATCTCTGCCAATGCATTAATCAAAGCAAACAGAAGTAGCTTTTTTATCTGAAGGTTCCTAATACTCCCAGCAGCTTTTCTGTACAGGCAGGTCTGTGCTGTGCTGCACTTTTCTAAGATTGTTTCACATATTTTTTTGTCTGTAAATGCAATAAAGTATTTAGTCATGCTTGAAAACAAAGAGTTAACATGCTAATCCAAACTCCCTTGTTTTAAACAGGCACAGAAATTCTTGGCAAATCAGTTCGTATTCTGTTCTCTACATTAGGAGTTTGCATATTTTTTGCAATTGGCTACATGTTGCTGCCACTGTTTGCTTACTTCATCAGAGACTGGCGGATGCTGCTGCTGGCGCTCACTGTCCCGGGGCTGTTCTGCATCCCGCTCTGGTGGTGAGTCCATGGCGAGCCCACGCTCCCCACCTCCCCTCCCACCTGGTACTCCCTGTGCTGTGCTGGGTAATGGCAGAGGGGCAGGGAGGAGGGCACTTTTCTGTTCACTGTGTGAGGAGGCTTGGCCTTGAGGGGGCATTTTTTGTTTGGATTTTTCTTGCCAGTTTTAAGGCAAGTAACGACCCAGAGAGCCTCACTGGTGCTGTCTGTGTGCTTGAAGCCCTGCTCTTTTAGCTGGACAGAAGCACCAAAGAAGGGCAGATAGCCCTGTTTGGGTGCTGCCTTGGGCATCTGCTGTTTTCTGAAGGTGTTTGAAAATAGGAAAGAAAAAGCAAGGTATCACTCACACTCTTAAAATAAGGATAATTTACAACAGGGAGAGTTCTTTCATATTATTCAGGGAATTCCTTTCTTTTTGCTATCTTGAAAAAGTTACAACTCTAAGTGAGCAATTAGCATCTTTATAACAGTTAAGTGATTTAGACTCTTCCATAGTCTAAAAGAACCCATGCATGTCCCAGTCTTGTTAGAAATATATGCTGATGGTTTCTTGGTTAGCTGGGGGGGTTTTTAACCTTGGTCTTCAAACCAAACGTTTAAAATGGTTCTCAACTCCACCTCTGCTGTCATTGGATTTTAAAGACAGTCTGATTCTGCCAAAGGGTCAGTTTGCTTGTTTCACTGGAAGTGATTTGAACTCCTTCATCACAGCAGCATTTCCCTCTGCACCAAGCAGCTGTTCCCTGGGGAGGCCGGGTTTGGGTGGGAGCCTCTCAGATGTCTGCTATAGAACAGGCACTGTGAGGCACAGGAAATTTGTCCCCAAGGCATGGCTTCAGAGTCCTGCTTTGAAATCTATAGGGTGGGAATTCCAGGCCTTTTAAAAGCTTACACTTAAAAATGCCAAAAACTTCCTCTGATGGCACTTTGTCTGGGGCCTGGGGGGGGTAGGTGGGACCAAGGTGCACTGGCAAAGCTCTGCCCAGGCAGGTTGGTGCTAGCTGGCATTTGGGCATGTGGACCCACTGCTTCCACGGGCCATGTGATTTGCACATCCCTCTGCTCTGTGCCATTCTTGCTCTTTAATTCAGTTCCCTTCCAAATTATCCAGAAGGTTCCCTGCAGTCTCAAGATCCTCAGCTTTTCCAGTAAGAAGAGCAGTGGAGGCAGCTCATCTTACAGAAAGTCCCATTAGTGATTAATGATCAGATATAAATCATCTGATGTTTGAAAATATTGACCTGGCTTTGAGTCAGTCCTTAGGGCTCATCAGAAAAGGAGCATCTAACCTGCTTTTTTCCAAGGAGAGGAAAAAGTGCTGCTAGCTAAAGGGAGCAAAGTGACATCTGTTAAGACCAAAGGATTTAGTTAGGGAAAGTTAAAGTTTTCTGTCCTGTATTTGGTGTTTATTCACTCAACATTTGCCTGTAATTGATTAGAAAATGTCATCAACTCTGCAAGGGGACACTGCCCCTGCCCTCTGCCTGGGAGAATCTGCCTCAGAGCTATGGTAACGTGGTGAGGTTTGTATATAAGATTCCTATGACACAGAACCTTTAAATACACCCTGTGCATACTTAAAGCATTTCCACATTGTGTGCAGTTTCTTAAGCATATTTTTGATTCACACTGGCTAAGCTACCCCGTCCTTTCTGTCTATCTGGTGACCTCTGGTGGACATCAATTACTCCTTAACAAACAACCACTGAGGACAAAGCATCTACTTTAGCATGAGAATAAAACAGTCCCATATATTTGAATTACATTGCCCATATGCTTCTGTGCTGGCTGTCTCCTGCTGCAAGCAATCTGTGAGACCTGAGTGTAACTCACAGACACAATAAATATGTTATTTATAACATTTTGGTTTGGGGAAAACATTGAGTCATTTATTCTGAAACTTATTACAGGATCATTCCTGAGTCTCCTCGGTGGCTGATCTCCCAGGGAAGATATAAGGAGGCAGAAGCTATTATCCAAAAGGCTGCAAAAATGAATGGCATTCCAGCCCCAGCTGTACTTTTCAATACTGCAGAGGTATGTTCCATACAGCCTGGTACTTTACCTGGCTGGCACTTCCCCATTTGGCTGGTTGACTTGCTGGGAAATGCCAGCAAGCAGTTGGTTTGCACCAGCAGCTCTTGGGCTGGCAGTGACTGTTGGCCTGAGGTAAGTGCTGGGTTAGCAAGATCAAAATGAGAACCTGGAGGGAGGTTTTATTTATTTGCTTTTTACAGTAAAATTCTCTTCCTCAGCAGTGGTTTATTGTGGTTTTCAAAGCAAGGGTGACCCAGATTGCTTCATCCTTTGGGCACTGCAAAGACCCAAGGAAAATGAGTTTGTGCCCATTTCAGTTTGGTGTATTATTAGCAGTTTGCAGTTTAGCAACAGCCTTTTGCAGGGGGGCTGTGTAGGGGACCCTAAATCGGCACCTACTTGAGCTGGGGCCACGTGGAGCCTGAGAGACTCTTCAGGATGCACAAACCAGCACCTAAGTGCTACAAGGGAACTTCAAAACAATGATGTGAGTGAAGACAGTGAAGAACATCAAGCTCTTCTTCAAAATTGTGTTTTTTCTGTATTTCATATCTGTTGGTTAAAAGAAGAAAGTCTAACACAAACCTGTCAGCCCAGCAAGCCAGGGAGCAGCACAGCCACAGCGGGGTGGCTGGTTCTGTGCTCATCTCCCTCTCTACTATCTCTGCCCTCACTGCAGCTCCTCCCAAGAAGTTTTAGTGTAAATTGAAATGCATGTTCCAATTATGGAAACCTCATTCTACACCAACCATGGAAAAGCACTTCCCTTACTTCACAGGCAGGCCTCAGATGTCTTTCAAACTGCAAATGACTTTTTTGGGTTGCACTATCTTATCATTCCTGTATATTTTCTTAAAACAAGGAGACACTCACCTGCTTCATGGAAATTTTGTGTTCCAAAGTGTCTGTCCAAAAAAGCCTGAGAATGATGTCTGCATGCTAAGTCTCATGTTGGAAGTATTTTTCAAACATTACTAGGAAGACATTCCTTGGAAACCATCATCTATTCCTAGGAAAGGGTATCTTCTGGATAATCCTGCAGGGAGAACCTGGTTGGTTTGTTCTTTGGGCCTGGGGGAAGCCTGGCCACAAGTGCTGGCTTTGCCCTAGCAAGGGCAAAGTGTGCAGGCAGAAAGGCACCCTAATGCCACCCAGAAGATTCCTGCTTCAAGCCTCAAACTAGACCCTCCATCTCCAATCTGATGTGGTGGATGCTCCTATGATGTGCCCTGGCCACCTCACCAACCTTTCTCATCTGTTCCTCTCCCTGTCAGGAGGGAGCAAAACTGGGTGATTTTCTACATTTACTTCACATCACTTGTGAAGGTTTAAGAGAGTTGCATGGACAGTGCACAAAATGGACAGAAAAATGCCTTTGGTGATGAGGTTACTTCTGGAAGAACTGTGTGAGATCCTTAAGGAAATGTTAACTTGCCTGTCTGGTCAGCTGATACTCCTTTTTCATTCGTCACCATGGTGCAGTGGAAACTCCCACGAGCACAGCTGGGTGCAGAGATAAGTTCCACCTAAGCACTGGGCTCCCTGGTGCAGAAGTGGCCCTTGGGCTGAGTGGTTATCCCCTGATAGTCCTAACTCCTAAGTGCCCAGATTGTGGGTAGCACAGGTTGTCGTGCTCTTAGGTGTGTGGGAATTTTTTTGGTTTTGTTTTCCTTTTTCCCTCAGATGCAGGATTCGAAGCCTCAGCAGCAGCAGAAGGCTATCCTTCTGGACCTATTTCGAACCCGAAACATTGCAACTATTACTATTATGTCATTACTTTTGTGGTAAGGAAATGTGTATTCCTAAAGTACCCAGGCAATAGAACATCTTCGGATTTGAGGGCACATGCCACAGGTTTAGATAGTAAGTCTGAGTCTCAGAGCCCAGCTCCAGTGGTCCTTGGCCTGGAACGTGGCCCTCAGTGTCCTCACACCCACACTGCATTAATACACAAGAACATGGATGGAGACAGTAGCCTTGATTCAGATGTAAAATAGTTAGAAAACTGTATGTAACAACTTGGTATTTTGAAGTATGTTGCTTTTTTATATTTTTTTTTTAATGCTCCCATCTCTATAATCTCTATTTGAAGAGAAATTTTCTTCTTGAAGCTAAGGCAGCAACTCAGTAACATAACAAGAGCCAGACCCATGGCCAGCATTTTTGTTCTGTTTCTGTACTGTGCCCATCTCAGTGAGATCCTGGTCCCTGTCTAAGCAGCCACGAGAAATGAGGACCCAATAATGCCATAAAGACAAACCAGGATCTTTTTCTGTTTTCCCCAGCAGAAAGGAACTGGCTAGCACATTTGGCATGCCCTAGTAAGGCACTCCTGAGATTGAAACCTGAACATCCAGCTCTCTGTGAAGATTAAATAAGATATAATGGAACTGCTGAGGGTGGGAGATCCTGACACTGGCTACAAGTAGGAATGTAGTTGACTTGGGAAGCTTGCAAGAGTTTCATTGTGTCGTTGAGTCCATTGCACTGCAAAGCCTTTGTGAATGACTTCCACAAAGCTTTTTACTTGGTATAGTGTATGCAGGAAGGACAGAGAAATCTGAGGTGTCTTCAAGCTGCTGTGGATATGATTACTGGATGGGATGACAGAATTAGAAAGATGGGGTTGCCACTGAGCCCTTTTTAAGCCACAATGCCTGTGGTGATGCTTTGTGACATCCTATTTTTGTAACAACATCTGAGGCAACACTGGAGGCGTTCAGAGGCTGCTGTTTCTGGAATAATTTGGTTCCATTGCTTTTCTCAGGTTTTTCACATCAGTTGGTTACTTTGGCCTGTCCCTCAGCACTCCAGACTGGCATGGAAATGCATATGTGAACTGTTTCCTCTCGGCTGTTATTGAAGTTCCAGCTTATGTGATCGCCTGGCTTCTCCTCCGCTCCCTCCCACGGCGCTACTCCTTATCCGGCACCTTTTTTCTAGGGGGAAGTGTTGTCCTCTTCATTCAGCTGGTTCCTGCAGGTACAAAATTAAATATGTGACCTAAGTGTATGAAATATTCAAAATACGTTATGGTACTCTCTAATAGTTCTGCAAAATTACTGGAAACCAGGATCAAATTTAGAATTTGCTGATCCCTTGCAGCCTTAGGGTTTTTTTTATTGCATATATGAATATGCTGAGTCACACTCGACTCTCATTTATTGTGTCAAATTACTGTGCTTTATATAGTTCAGGGGGAACCAGCTTCTAAAAAAAGAGCCAAAAGTGTACTGCGATTTATCTGGCTGTGCTTCCTGGCTACAAAAAACCTGCATCCAGATTTCACTGTGTGTAAATCTGCACAGGATTTTGTGAAAAAGGGGTGGGTTCAAGATTGTAGTTTATTGCTGTGTAATCCAGAGTTTTGTTCCATTTCAAGCATGCTGTTTTATTTGAAGACAACCAAAATCTGAAAAATACAAAATAACCTGAGTATCTACATTATGTGTAGTGGGGAGTTTGGAGTCATCTAGGGATGGGATTAATATTTTGTATAATTAAAAAAACCAAAAGCACCAAACTCACAAGCTTTTGGAAAAACATAGCAATACAACCTTTTGGATGTAGAAGTACTACAAGTAATAAGCACAGGGTGTTGTTTATTCACCTTGATTTTATTTTTTCTCCTCCAGAACTCAATGTTATCTCTGTTGGACTGGTGATGCTTGGGAAGTTTGGCATCACAGCTGCATTTTCAATGCTTTATGTCTACAACGTGGAGCTGTACCCAACACTAGTGCGAAACATGGCAGTCGGAGCAACTTCCACGGCCTCCAGGCTGGGCAGCATCCTTGCTCCTTACTTTGTCTACCTGGGTGAGATATCATTTTTCTTGCCCAGAGAAGTTGTCTGAGGTCCTGCAGTGCAGGCTCAGCTTTAAGTCCTTTCACTTGTTGTCTCTTCGGTCCCTTCTCTCAGCTTGGGTGTGAGTTCCCTGTCACAAATAGAAATTAAGGGGAGCCCCCTGGGCTTCACAGAAGGATCAGGCACTTCATTCCTTTAGGGACCATTCATATATCACTGAAGTAGCTTAGAGCTGGCCCAATACAATGATGATGTTTATCAACTGTGCAAGTGGAGTGGCTGGAATGATAATCACATCTTGGGATGCCAGTTAGTTTCCCAGGAGAGTGTGACACAAAGTGGTCTTGCAAGTAAGGAAATGTAGCAGGAGGAAATTCATTGCATGGTACTGTCCCTGTGCATCCTGAGATGGGTATGTCAGGAGATAAACCAGGTGGGAATCCAAACATTCCCAGGATTTGTGCTCTCTAACGTAATACATGGAAAGCATACAAGTTAAGCAGTATGAAAATGTGTTTACTTGATGTGATTTATTTTTAAGGTCTTTTTTTTTTAGTTTCTAAGCCAGTCACCTCAGCATTCATTCATTTTGCTTTCTTATTGCTCAAAATTTCTGTAAGCAGAATTATTGATTTCCTCATAGGCTTTGACACTCAATGCCATCACATTCTGAGTGTGCTGCACCTATATTAACTGACAAATATTTGTTTGGTTTGGTTTAGTTTTTTGTTTAATGCATAAAAATGTTCCTCATATTGCAGACAGGAAAAGTTATAGCGGTTGGGGGACTAAGGGTGGAGGTATCTGTGAATACCTGCTGTTCAGTCTGGGGTGCTCAATTTCCTCTGTCTTTATTCACATGTAATTTATTTCCCTCTGCCCTCACTGGACCCCAGAGAGACTCAACTCTCTCTGCCCCTAATGAGTGTTTTTCCTGCTGAGATCTTTGATACAACACGAGCATGACTCTGCTGACTGACAGAACATTGCTGGTGCACTACAGAGGGGTTAATGCTGATTCTCCATGCCAGCAAAGGGGAGAGGAGGTGACTGTCTGTAACTACTCAGTGTTGACTCACCTCTGCATTCCAGTGTAACTGGAACACACTGTCCCCAAAATGTTGCAAATACCTTCTCTTAGTTTCATACCTGTACAGTGTAAATGTGAAGTAAAAGGGTCAGCAAGACTGTGACTCTCCTCAAGGCCTTCAGTCTCCATTGCAGCACTGAGAGAGAAATGTAGACAAAATAACATTTTTACTGATTGTTTTGTGTGGGTCTGTGGGTTTTTTTCCCTCTCAGCCACAATCTCAGTCTTTAAGAAATAATCAAAATAGTTTCTTTAACTTTAAGAGGTTTCAGGAGAAAATTGTCAGCTGCTGCTATTTGCTACAGCTAAATTAGGACCTTGCAGTTCATCCAGCCCAAAAACACAGAGGAGATCAGATCACAAACTTCAGCTCTGTGAGACATACCCAGAGGTCCTCTCTTTAATCTGAGTTTATTCTGTACATTATAAAGCATATTGCTCTATCCCAGCTATAAAATAAAGCTGTCAAGTCCAGTTTGGTACTTTCTCTAGCTTCAGTGCTTTAACTCCTAGCTAATCCCTTTTCTGAAAGACCTTTTCATTGCTGTGCTGTTGTCACTTGAGGATCTTGCATCCTGCCTAAACAGTTGCTGCCAGCCTGAGGCTGCTGGCAGAGGCTGCTGCCTTCAAGTCCAAAATAATTTTCTGAGTAGACCAAGGTCAGAGCCTCATGTGTGTCTCTGGAAGCCTGATGTTATCTCCCTTTGCAGTAAGTAAGGCATTAAAGCATTTATTTCCCAATTAATGAGCTCTTAGTCTGTAACTGACCAGTTCAGCTGACTTAGTCTCTTCCCTTCTTTTGCATCAGCCCAGCAGGATACACGATCTCAGGCAGTGATGAGTGCTTCATTGCTTGCAAGCAATTTTATTCCCTCATATTGTATTATTTAACAGAGGATTTGGTTCTTGATGACAGTGTGGTACTGAAGGCTCCAGCAGAGCTATTGCCTTGCAAAGATGTTGATTATCCCAGTTGAAAATATTTTTAAAAACCCAGACAAATGAACAAGCGAAGAAAAAAACCAAAACCCAAACAAACAAAAAACTACCCATACTTTTGTCTGCTACAAAAATGTGGTGGTTGGCATGAAATTAGGCTAAGTGTGGCCCTCCAAGAGCACACGTTGAAGCTTTAAAATTGAAAAGTCCCTTTGACTGCTGGTAGGTAACAGATGTAACTCAGCTTTGGATTCACCTTTGATACTGATGAATATTTCAGCTAAATATTCCAAATTAATTCAACATTACAGCAATGTCTGGAATATAAACTTCATATGTGGGTTTGCCAGTTGTGGATATTAAGTACTGTTGGAATGTTCTGTGTTCTGCCAGGTGCCTATGACAGATTCCTACCATATATTCTGATGGGAAGCCTGACTGTGCTGATTGGGATCCTTACCCTGTTTCTCCCAGAGAGCTATGGCAATCCCCTGCCTGAGAGCTTTGAGCAGATGCTGAAGGTGAAATGGTAAGGCAGCTTTCATTCATCCCATGCTTCACAGGAATTCAGAACACAGTCCCTTTTCACAATCAGGAAACATGTTTCTTCAGGTCCACTGCAAAACTTCAAAGCTTTCAAAGTGCCTTTCAGATTGTCTGTCAAATGAACAACCCAAAAGAAAACAGTGACATCATAGTTTCTCTAGAATGTCTGAACCCCAGAGCTGATGTGTGCTGGCAAAGCAAGGCTGACCTTCAAAAGCACCTTGAGGCTGTTGCTTCAGATCTCCAGACACTTTCCATCCTATTATATCATTCACTCTCCTTAACTCTATTTAAACTATTCCTTTAAACTATTTATTTAGTAGGATTATATGCATTATGAGATCCTTCATTCTTCCAGTGTAAGTTTTTTAGGTGCTATTTGAACTTAAACACAGGATTTCAACATTCTATCCTCTTTCTGGGCAGCCAGAGACAGGCCAGGACAGCTTTTCCTCTGGTTGGTATGATTTAGCTGTAAGCAATGACAGTTCTCTTGCCCCATCAGCATTGTTAGGTCCCCTGAGCAAACGTTTCAGCTCAAATCTATGCACATCCACTATAGTATGAGAAAAATTCTTACAGCAGCAGAGGGAAACTGAATTAACCAAAGAGCAGCTGCAGAGCCACTATTCAGCTCAGTGAGAACTGGTATTGGAACAGAATTTGCCTTTCTAAGTAGTAATAGCTTGAAAAAGCTAGAATTCCCTGTATCTAATACCTGGTCAGTATAAGGAGCTTTCCGAAGGATTTCAGAGTGTTATGCTTTCAGAATAAGAAAAATTCTTAGGTCAAATTCCTTGAGAAAAGACATGTTGCTCTTTATCACAATTAGAGACTTCTTCCATGTCTCACCTGTGGCTTTTCAGCTTTGCAGCTGATGAACTGTAGCTAGAAATCCTAGAGTCAAACGAGATTCCCCTCTGAGGGTTCTGGCATCAACAGCCTGCAGTAACTGAATTACAGTTGCTGAATGACATTCAAGTTCCAAGCACTGTTTGCTGCACTGCTGCTGCCATCCAGCAAGGCACACTGTACAGAGCATTATATTTCATCTCATGTTTATATTAGCAGTGTAATATTGTTACTGTAGTGGTGCTTATAGGAGAGGGAAGTGTCTGATGATACCCTGGAAAACGTTCTTTAGTTCTCAGTCTTTTACTTGCTTTCAGTTTCAGAAATGGGCAGCAAACCACTGGCGTTAGGAGTTCCAAGGAGAGTCCTAAAAGTCTGATAACACCTTTGTGAAGAAGGATGCACCTCTCAGAGGGGCTGAAAGAAGAACAAGATCATCTCAAAATGCATTTTCTGCCAGAGGAAAATGAGCAAAGCCCAACAGCTACTGCACCATAGTTGTTATCCCCTGTGCTACTGTCCCCAAATTACATCATTTACTGACCAGATGCTGTCTACTCCTGTAGGACTTTTAGTGTGTAATTCGGTGTGCTGATCCCTGGGGTTTGTCAGCAGACAGTCCCACTGAGCAATGGGGGCCTGCCTGTGCCAAACACAAGTCAGAGAGTAAGCTGGAAGTGAGCCTTAGGAGTAACACAGCAGTGACTCCAGGCAGTCAGGTACTCAATGAAAGCTGCTGAAAGGGAAAAAAAATAGCAAGCATAATGCTGGTGGTTTTTCTAACTTTGTGTGTTGACTGGGGGAAGGGGAGCTGGGTGTCTGCCTTTAAAAACCTGAACGAAAGATCCTGGCCTCCTTTGAAATCTGTGACCAAAGCCCATGGACCAAGTGGAGTCAGAGTTCATTTGTAGCAGAGCAGACACAGACTTCACTGTAGGGACATGGGGTTTAAACATAACATCACAGTGGCTTCAAATGTCACTGCTTTTCCCAGGACCTGGGATCCCCCTGTTGTGTAAAAGCTGCTGCTTTTTCATAAAGCCTGAGCCCACCCAAACCCCTCAGCTTTGTGAATCTTCAGTGTCTTTGGGGGAGGGGGGAAATCTTGAGCACTGAGTAAGGACTATAATTTGCTGACTTTCCGGACAGAAAAGTGAGCTGTAGCAAGTCAGTGATCCTGTCCAAACATGCCATGCAGTTTTACTTTCAGGTTTTTTATGGTATATGGGCATAAGCAGTTTTTTAGATTTCTTGAGGTGGTGTTTTTTTTCTTTTTCCCAAAGTATTTAATTTCTCCTTTGAATCTGTACCACTTTGTTCTGCATCTTCAGAGAACACTCACCGCGGTTTTAAAAGTTTTCACGAAACCTTTGTACAATTTACAAACTTAAAAGTGATTTGATGCTCACAAAAATCTGATGTCCTGTACTGGATATGTTCACCTGCAGCTATTAAAAATTCAAAAGGACTAATTTGGGACCACAGGGTTTTTTAAAAAAATAACAACCAACACAACCAGTATTTTGTTTTTCAAATCCTACTGATTATTAATGTTTAGGGTTTGGGGGTTTTTTAAGTTCAGCAAAGCTAGATAGGATGAAGACAAATGCAGAGCTTATAATTGTGCTACTACTGTTTTATGAACACTACACTGTTTGAAAAGTGTAATTCCTCCTATTTTTGTATTTATTGACTGTATGTGCACTTCTTGGTGACATAAAGTCTATCAGACTGATTTTTGTCCTCTATAAATAACAATTAGCCTTGATTCACCTTCTGTAAGGGCCAAAAAAAGCACAGTGTCTCATCTCTAATGCATGAGTTCAGGGTAGGGTGTCTTGTGGTGGCTCTTGGCACAAGAATGAGGCTCTCCCTGAAATTCAAGCACAAATATTAAGCTTTAATACAAATGCAAGGAACTTGTGCAATTAACTCAAGCTGCTTTTGGGAGTGGAAGTACTATTTTTAATTTCCTGCAGTTATGCTTTTGCCATAAATGTAACATGACATGAGGAAACCAATGTCCTGTGACTCCTGATCATCTCATCCCTTCTCAATCAATTTCTCTAATAACAGCAGTATTTAATCTTGGGCTTACTTTTACAGAGTTAATCTAAAGAAGTATTGTTTAGATGTAACTAAATTTCTCAAGAAAGTCTTTTTATCAGCATAGAACAGATTTGAGGACTTGGATTAAATATTGGTGGCCATATTTTTATGAAGATTGTTATTTTAAGGTGAGACTTATTTTATGTGATTGTAGGCTTGGGTATTTCTAAAAGGTAAATATTTTTGTACTCTTGAACCTTTCCGTATCTTAAAACCTGTTTTTCCTTTTTTAAATAAGAAAAAGTACAGTGTTTTTTAAAATACCATGTTTTAACCAGTCTCATTTTTCTTACTTAAACCATTGATCTCGAGCTAGTGTCACATTTTAGTATTTTTTGCAGCAGATTTAATAATCTTTCAGAGCAGTGGAATGTCTTTCTTGAAAGTTTGTGATGTTGTTATAAGGCCTAATGGTGTCTGAGTAGTGGAAAGGAGGGAAGCCCCAGCTGGATTGTTCTCACTGGCACCGGGGCCATCTCACTGTGCCTCATCTGTCACCTCTCCTGGGGTCTCTGTGCAGCCTCTGATCCTCCACTGACTCACTGGATCTGCTCATGCCTGTGTGCAGCTGTAGCAATTGTCAGTCATTGCCCTGTGTCTTCATCCCAATAAAAAGGTGCACTGACATTGTTTCACCCTGCTTCCTGTGTGGATTCTGTTTGCAGAGCAAGGCTCCCAACTTAAACACTCTTCCACCAATTAAGTTCTTCCACACAGGAAGATTATGATGATGTGTTACAGTTTTTCTGCCTTTCAGGTGCTAACCCCTGGAAAGCCAACCCTGGCCAGACTCAAGGATGATTTTGTTATTTAACTCCTATTATGTCATTCATTTTCTACCTTTGAGATTTTCCACAGCTGTGTGATTCCAACCCAGGATAAGAGATCATTTTAAATACAAGTGTTGAAAAAATGCTGTAAAAAATACACTTT
>VZRX01006713.1:25581-55015 GCA_013398075.1 Notiomystis cincta
CGCGCCATGCACGACTACGACGCGGCCACCGCCTTCCTGGGCGAATGGGGCCGCTTCCAGCGCCTCGTCTTCTTTCTGCTCAGCGCCAGCATCATCCCCAATGGCTTCAACGGCCTCTCCATCGTGTTCCTGGCCGGCACTCCTGAGCACTGGTGCGTCGTGCCCCGCGGGGCCAACCTGAGCGACGAGTGGCGCAACGCCAGCATCCCGCTGGAGCTGCGGGACGGGCAGGAGGCGCCGAGCCGCTGCCGCCGCTACCGCCTGGCCACGCTCGCCAACTTCTCGGCGCTGGGGCTGCGACCCGGCTCCGACGTGGAGCTGGAGGCGCTGGAGCAGGAGCCGTGCCTGGACGGCTGGGAGTACAGTCGCGATGTCTATCGCTCCACCATCGTCACCGAGGTGCGCGGCCGCGGGAGCGGGAGGGGACGCGGGCAGCCCCGCGGTGCCGGGGAGAACCGTGCGGTTATCGCAGTACAGATGCAGCTCCGCCGCGTTCCGGGCTTTCTGCCGGCACGTTGATCTGCTGTTAAACCGGCCATGCCGAGTTTATTTTGTTCATTTTCATTTTCGTAAGAAAGAGGAAGAAAATTTTTGTAGTGAGGATGGTGAGACACTGGAACATCCAGGGAGGTTGTGGATCCCCAATGTTCAAGGGCAGGTTGGATAAGGCCTTGAGCAACCTGGTCTAGTGGGAGGTGTCCCTGTCCATGACCAGATGATCTTTAAGGTCTATTCCAATCCCGTAACATTCTTTGTTTCTATAATGAGCTTCCAAACGCAGCCTGTTTCCTTACCCAGCGAGACTGGTCACCACGTGTAAATGCTTCTTGGTTCATCAGGTACCTGTGCAAAGTGCTAGAGCAGCACTGGGTTCAGCTTGTTTGGTGTGACAGAGATGTCTCTTTGAACTCTGGAGATCGACAGCGTTTGTTTTCTTTCTTTAAAAAAATAAAGGTGGTAGAACTCATAGAATCACGGAGTGGTTTGGGTTGGAAGGAAGGGGCATTAAGAAACGTCTAGTTCCAACCTCCTGGCATGGGCCAGAACACCTTTTACTAGACCACGTTGTTCCAAGCCCTGTCCAGCCTTGCCCTGAACACTTCCAGGGATGAGACATTGACAGCTTCTCTGGGCAGCCTGTGCCCATGTGTTGCCACTCTCACAGTTTAGAGTCATCCTGAGTTGTGCAAGATGTGTGGGTTGTGGAGCCTTGGTTTGCTGCTTTATTCAAAGGACCCTGAACTTTGCTGTGTGCACACAGTGCCTCTGCTTTGCTCTCTGTGGTCACCTGCTGGGACAGGTCATGTTTTTGTCTGTGCGGATACACTGCTTGCGTCAAGCCTGGGGTGTGGGCAACCAACCAAAGGGGCTTATTGCCACTCTAGTTTCAGAAGAAAGCTGTCCAGACCCACAGGTGCAGGTTGACTTAAGAAGCAAGGAC
This sequence comes from Notiomystis cincta, assembly GCA_013398075.1. Classification (NCBI taxonomy): domain Eukaryota; kingdom Metazoa; phylum Chordata; class Aves; order Passeriformes; family Notiomystidae; genus Notiomystis; species Notiomystis cincta. The sequence goes on from VZRX01006713.1 coordinate 27,023, forward strand.
ATGGATTTTGAGGAGTGCATTTGAGGAATACTTGAATTTCAATACAAGTATAGGCCTTTTTCAGAAGGCTTACAAAGTTTGTGCAGTCCCATTGCCTGGACATGAGTTGTATGGAACTGGAGTTCCATAACAAATCTGCCATTATTTCTTGCTTTGCAAATTGGACTGGGGTCTGTGTTTGGGTAGTGATGGGTGTGAGTACTAAATGACCATAAGCTGATCTGGGCACAGTGGACTAAGGCGACTTGGGGAGCATGAAGAGGAGCCATGGCAACACAGGGGAGGAAATGGGTGATGCCTGGAGAGGCTGACCTAGAACAGTTGGACACTGGAGTTGTTGGAAACCGAATCAAAGGCTTGAATGATTCTGACAAGTGGTGCAAGGGATTGCCTCATCTGTTTCTAAAGAAGTGCCGTCTTCCTCGAGAGGAAAGCTGCTCAGAATTTCTGGGCTCCAGTCCTTGCTGAAATGCACTGTTGTGAAAGGCTGAGTACTCTCAGGGCAGGGTAAGGCAGTTGGCATATTTTGGGCAGGCCTTTCACAGGCAGACACACGGGTGTTGTTCTGAGTGTAGCTGTGCTGTGATCGTTAGCCTGGCGTAGATGAGTTGCTTTGTCTTTGGAGCTTCACTCAGCTTTGGCTTGATACAAGTTGTCTTGAGCTGTTGGAGTATCACTCAGGAGTTTTGCAGTCTGTGAGAAAAGGGAGCTGCTCTCATGGTGCTGAGACTCCCCAGCCCTGGCTCGTCTGTGTGGCTTGGCAGATGTCCCGTGCCCGTGGGAGGCAATGTTTGTCTGCCCAGGCATCATGCACTGAGACAGTATTTTTTTCACCTTTAATATTAATGCTTCTGAGGGAGTTTTGCAAGAGCTGTGGCCTTTCACACACTTACAGGATCTCAGTGTTTAACTTGTTTAATTTCTTGGCTTGTTATTACTGCTTTTATGATTAACTAATCTTGTGTTTAGTTGCATATCTAACTCGCTGAATAATCATGAGGACCTTTGTCCCAGATTTCCATAGCTGACACCGAGAGGGGGAAGGGGGATTTTTTTTTTTCTTGAAGAAAGGTTTTTGCTGAATCCCTCATGACTTTGGAGAAACCTTTTATGGTTTATGGTTCTGCTTTTCAGGGGAGACTTGAAACATTCAGTTCTCTCCCACTTGAAGAGAGACTTTCTTTTCTCACAGACAGAAGGTTTTTAGCCAGTCTGCACTATTTAACCAGCTCCAGTGTAACAAAATCCCTTTCTGTCTTTTACTTTTTGAAATGCTGTAGCTCAGGGCATAAGAAGGGCTTTATTGGCTCAAAAAGCCAACTGTGCCATTCTAATTCCTCCATACATCCTGTAAAAAATGAATGTAGGAGTAGTAAAAGTTCATACATGGTAGTAAAAGGACTAAACCAGGAGTAATTAAGGGAAAATATTAACTTCTGCCAGTCATGGCTGTTCCGGGGCTATACAGAATAACTGGGAGCAGAATTGAGCAGTGGAGTTAAGGCATAAGTGCACTGGAAATATGATATAATGAGGTGTCAGATGATACATCAGCCAGAACGTTTTAGTTTATACAAGAGTAATTCCAAAACAGTGAACCATAAACAGATGCTGAACTTTGAATACACTTGTTCATCCTCAGCTTCTAAAAAGGTGTTGTATTGTTCATCAGTTTGAAATCAGTGCAGGAGGTTGTGTACTAGGTTTGCATGGTTTGTGTCTGTTTTGCTGCTGGCAAACTTTGGGGACTGTTGCTTTTGCAGAGCAAGGATGCACATGGTGGGGATTGCAGAGGAAGGATGCACATGGTGGAATTGCAGAGGAAGGATGCACATGGTGGAATTGCCAGGTGTCTAGAGGCTTAGTGCAGGGCTGGTGCTCCATCCTGTACAGGTGTTCAGGGAGAGAAAGTTCTGGGCAGAGACAAGGGCCCAAAGGTGTCCATTCTCTTCACCCCAGGGATTGAAGTGCCCTGCTGTGCTGTCAGATGCCAGTCCCTGGAGATGGGTGGGTTATGCCAGGGCTTCAGGAAGCCAGGGGAGCTGTGGCACAGCTGGTTGTCCAGCTCTGTGTCACAGAGGTTTTGATGTTCACCCTGTTGGAAGGCAGAGGGATGTATTGTTTCATTTGGCCAAAATACAAACACAGGCTTATGCTAGACATTGTAATTTATAGAGTCATAGAGTCATAGAATGGTTTGGGTTGGGAGGGACCTTAAAGATCATCTAATTCCAGCTCCCCTGGCATGGGCAGGGACACCTTGCACTAGACCAGGCTGTTGCAGGAGTGGAGCCAGCAGTTGAATTGTAAATCAGCTCTGTGTCATCCAGGTTCAGCTCTCACCCAGCTCTTCAGTAATGTTAGTCACCTCCATTATTTACCATCTTTTAAAACAGGTGCTTCTTTTTTACTGTTGTAGGTTAATACCTGCTTACTTTGTGGCTGAAGTTCATACTGTTAACTTCTCAGCCCCAGGAGCTGAAAAAGCTGTTTTCAGGTACAAAAGCTTAGTATTATTAGTCTTGTCAGAAGAAGGAAAAGAAGGTCTAGTTTTTATTTTTATTTAATAAGTAAATACAAAGGTCTGACAGATATACAAAGGTATTTTTAAAATGCTGGGGTTTTTCAAGGTATGATTTAAAAAACACATCATTCAGTATTGTTCAGAATTGTATAAAGTAGAGATATTTTTGACATTGCAACATAAAATAAGATTAGTATTGTTAAGGAATGATAGGCCTGCAGTTGGTATTGTTAAATGGAAACAGTGCTCTTTTAGAGGCACTGTATAGTTAGTGACAAGGTAAAATTCCCTTTATGTTGCCTTTACTTTTAAGTTCAAACTCACCTCAGGTGATGGCAGTGCCCTGTTTCCTTTTTCTCCAGCCATCTCAAAAATATGATATATGGGGAACAGTTCCATTTCTGCAGTGGAATTATAAAATATTTGGCAGTTTCCTTCCTGTTCTATGCAAGTTTTGTCTCTGTAAAAATGTAAAACAACTAGAGGGGGGGAAATTAACCAGAATGTGTATTTTGTAGACACAGACTTCTGTTTGTTTTAGATAATAAGCTTCAGTGTAACATCTAGAACTTCTAAGTATTTGGAATATACAAATGTGTTTTTAGAGGAAAGGGTGTTTAATAACACAGCTCTCAAGTAAGTAGAGAATACTTGTATGGATATAAACAAAATCAGATTCAGAATCAAAGTTTGTCAGTACTTGGTTGTGAGACAGAGATTTTTTGAAGAACCTGCCTCTACTTGTCGAGAGAAGCAAGTGGAAGGAGAGAATACAGAGTACTGGCCTAGCTTCAAAATGTCTTGCTAACAAGTTGATTTTTAAAAAGAAAATATTAATACATGGAACTACCCACTTAATTTTTCAGTTATGCATGTTATTCTCAGGAAGACAGGAAAAGTTTAAAAAAATAAAGGAATGGGAAGACACAGTATCTTGTAGCTGTAAAAATTGTTTTGCCTATAAGGCTTTTCCCTGTAGGACAGGAATATAACCTTGAAGTTTTGTATTTGTCACAGTCCAGCTTTGTTTAGGGTTCTTGTAATGGCATTAGGGAAGGGTCTTGAGTTTGTGGGAGGGAGGAGATCTGAGGGAGTAGTTTATAGAATTTTTATTCTTCCCGGTTTTGTCACTGGGCTTGCCTTTATAGCAAGGGATTTGGAGACATGGTTCCAGGCAGCTGGCAGGTAAGAGATTAAGCAGAATTTGGAAAGTGCTCTCCTAGAGAGGTGTGTGAGTGATGACTGTCAGTGCCTGGGACTGTTTAACACTCAGGACACAAACCTGTGCTTGCTTCAGTCCCTCTCCATTTTGGTCCCCCTGCCTTGTAACCCAAGCTGTCCACATTCCTGGCCATCTCCATAGCCTGTCTTCTTTTCCCCAACCCCTCTTCCCAGCTGTCCTCAGCAGTGACAGGCATCAGCCAGGAATCTGCTTACAGAGGTGCATAAGCACACCTCAACTCCAGTGCACAAGGGACCATTTATGCAGGGTGTGAGGTGCTGACAGAAAGTCCAAAAATCACAGAATACCTATGAGTAAGAAGGCAAGTTTAAACTGCAACAGAGGATGTCCTAAAGCTATAAGAAGATAGATCAAGAATGCTCTGTTCTGTTGGGTACCAGTGCTTCACAGCATCAGCAGCCGCTCTTCCGAACCAGCAGAAGTGTTTTTCTCCTGTTTGAAGCCCAGATACTGTGTCGAGGATAACGTTACCTTGTTCCCTGCAGCAGAGGCTGCTACAGCTAGCAGATTGTTCGAAGGATACTAAGCAGTGAAAATAGCAAATGATTTTAGAGCACTAGGTCACGATATATGCTGTGTCCAAACAGCACTGCCAGCAGCAGGGTTTAATTAGTAACTACTCCAGGACACTTGCTCTTTGCCATGCTGCTCTTCTAGCAGTGATGCCTTGGTGACTTCCTTTTGGACAATGTGTAGCTGGGGAAGGGGTGTGCTTGCACAATGATTCTGGAAGGATGATGCCATCATCACTGACAAGCAATATATTAGACCTTATAGGTGTGACATTAACAAGTTGGGGACTTGGACATTTATTTACTGGGGCAAAGGGTAACAGACCTTAAAATCTCTTTGTTCTAATTGTTGTGCTTCTGTGGAGTCTGTAAATAACTGGTATTGTACAACCAAGGTAGTTAGTACTTTGGAAATTTGATGTTGAAGTTCACTTTGATGCTTGTTTCAAGTGGTCTTCAGCATGACAGCTCCCCACCATGGTTTAACAGAGAGGCCAGAAAAACAAGCTGGTAATCATTGGCACATTTGAGTGCCCAGTATGCTTCCACCTGCCAATGCAAGAAGGTTTTTGGCACAGCTGTGCTAAACATTTTAATACCCTGAACTTTTTCAAGAAAGGGCTCCACCTCAGTGATCTGAAGAAAGTATTTGTTATGGAACACAAAGATGCCAGTGTCTGGAAATTTTGTTGTACAAACCTTGTGCCAAAGTGCTGGGTATAGGACAGATGAAAGGAGATGGTGGATTCACAGGCACAGGGTGATCAGCTGGAAAGTAATGACATATTTAGTAAAGACAGACTAATCACCAAGACAGATTTTAGTTCTGTTATTGAGGATGTCTGAGTCCAGTAGTTGATACAAAGGTAACTTTTTGTGAGTAGATAAGTCTTTATAACAGCAGGATTTGTATTTGTGGTGTTTGTTTCTCTGGTAGGTGTTATCATATAAAGGCATCTGATAACCACTGAAACCTTTGGCCTGTATAAATTATAAATTTGATAACAATCATTTGCTGGTATTTCCAAGGTACCAGGTATATTTTACTGAGGCTTCCTAGCTGGCTTAGCCTCTGTGGTCATCACAGAAAGGCTCAAACTTGCTTTAATCTGTAATGAAGTATAGCTTTTGTTGAATAATAGAGATTTAATTATAAATGTTAATTATAGTTCATCATCTAAATGATATTGATAACTATAGTAAGGTCAATTCCTTGCCATGAGTGGGATACATTTGTTAACACATTAGAAGCCACAGCTCTGGAAGGCACTTCTGTAATGATACCTAATCAATGTTGTTGTGGGATGTACTGGAGCACTGCCTGGAGTGCTGGTACCTGAGCTTCAGGTGCTGTGGGGAAGAAATGTTGGGGTTATGAAACCTGATAGAAGGAGAGATTTTTCAGACATAAAACCACAAGCAGATTTATCAATGGGGAGGTTATGAAATTACCTGAATACAGTTACAAATTGGGAAAAGGTGCATTTTGACCTTAAAAATAATTATTATGATGACTGCATTATAAATATAAGATAATGTAAGGGCTGGCAGCTGAGGTTAGACAGGTTAGACACCTGATGAGAGTGCAGCCTGTGTGAATGACCATAATTCATCTCTGGAACAGTTCCTAGTTCTAATTCAAAACTGGATGCTATTCCATGAAATAAGTGATAGCTCAGTTGCATTTTGACACAGGGATCTGGCAGTGGAAGGCCATTGCTGGTGTTGTTCATTCTGTGCATAACTTTAAGTGATCCTCCTGCCTTAAAATACGGAGTAGGATGGAGTTGTAGCGTGACTGTTAACAGGCTTAGGGCTGTGAGATTCCTGGAGGCAAAGGCTTAATGCTGAGGAGCTCATGTGGGACTGTGGATGAGATGGATGGGGCAGCTGGGACACACAGCAACTGCACTTCAAAGCATTGAAGGGTGTTCCCTCCAATGAACTGAAAAAATATACTGAATTATTTGTAATTCGGGGACAAGGAGGATTAAGTATTCAAGTCAAGGTGAATATTCTCATTTTGGTCTTTTTAATACAGATTAAAACCTAAAATTTTCCATTGCTAAAACATCAGAAGGGGCCCTGAGGGAGGGTTTGGTCTCACATCAGAAGCATCTGTTGCCTCCCAGTTCCTCTCCTGCAGGGCTGCAGGGCCTGCCTCTGGCAGCAGGTACTGGGGAGAGCTCTGTGAACTCCTCCAGTCAGAACAGAGCTGTCAAGGAGGGGATGAGGGATCCCTGCTGGGTTTTGTCCTTTCTTCTAATATTTACACACTTTTTCCCAGCAGATAACCAAAATAGATCTAAGAGTCTTTTAATAATAGTAGTTTATGTAGATGGAAAAATAACATGAGTGCTGTTTCAAAAATATCTGACTGCACTGGGTAGGAGCTTGAAAACTATTGAGGACTTTATTTATTTTCTTTTATTCCTCATTTTTGTTTTAATTTTGGAAATCTTTGTTTGTTAGATGTATATTTCAATTTGTATTCCAAAGATTCTAATTGAGGTTAGTTAGATTCCCAGTGAAGAATGAGCAGTCTCCTGTCTCTCAAAACCATATTAAAATGTAATAAAGAAGTGTTTTGTTTTGTTTCTATAGTTCAATTTTTCTTAAATTAGGAATGTGAATTTTTAATGGAAAACATTACTATATGCAGGGGAATCAAGTTTGGGAACTAATTACAAGGTCATGCAGTGACAAGACAAGGGAGAATGGCTTCATACTGACAGAGGGCAGGGTTATATTGGATATTAGGAAGAAATTCTTTCCTGTGAGGGTGGTGAGGCCCTGGCACAGGTTGCCCAGAGAAGCTGTGGCTGCCCCATCCCTGGAAGTGTTCAAGGCCTGGAGCAACCTGGCATAGTGGAAAGTGCCCCTGCCCATGGCAGGGGGGTGGAATGAGGTGGTGTATTGGCCCTTTACAGCCCAAACTGTTATGTAATTCTGTTCTCACTTCTTCCAAATCCAGCTCAGCAGAGTTTAGGAGGGAGGGGAAATCCTGTTTATTAAAAGACTTTCCAATTCTCTCTCCCTGCAGTGGAATCTCGTATGTGCCAACGACTGGAAGGGACCCCTGAGCACCTCCCTGTTCTTTGTGGGTGTCCTGCTGGGATCTTTCATCTCAGGACAGCTCTCAGACAAGTAAAGTATATACACCAGAGTTGCTGTCTCTTTGATGCTCATTTGTAGGCATTTCTTGTGTATCAACTTTCCTACTAGTGTCTTTCTGCAACTTACTAGCATGTTTTTGTTCTGTGACTGTCCAACCTGAGTGCACACAGAGTGTGTAGAGAAATGTGCTGAACTAGAACAGAATGTTACAAAAATTGTTTACAGGTGTTACCTACATCTGTTTGTTTTTGCAACGAAATCACCCTGCAGCAAACTGGTTTTATTCCAGAAAACAGATGTAGGAGATAAATTTTGCCTGGAAAAATCTAATCAATGACATTCTCTTCTATTTATTTTGGTCTATGTTCAGAGGGATCCCTGAGGCTTGTTTTCCTTTTGTTTTTAGGTTAATTTGGGATTTCTCTTTTTATAAACAGCTATAGCTTCTCTTTCTCATCACCAAATACAGCACTTAAGTCCAATGATCTGTCTTTGTGGAAGCTCCAAAGCAAAACTGCTGCTCAGCTGTACTCCAGAGAAGCAAGACTTTCTCATTTATTGGTACAAACATTAAAGAAAAGGAAGACACCGTTAATTTTTGTGATGCCAACAGTTGTTGTGTTTTGTAAAGCTCAGTTTTTCTGATTAGCTCTCTGGGATTTGCTGTGCAATGCATTGTGTGCTGTATTCCTGATTCCCTGAGAACAATATGTGGTCCTCTAATTTGCTGATACTTGCAGAGATTCTGTTTCATTGAAACATAATCTTTATGCCACAAATCTTGTGGCATCATTTTGGGCCTTTCCATAGTTTTCTGCCTATCAGATTGGACCAATCTTGAGCTCAGGGACAGTGATCTTTTAAAATTAACCAGCCCTCCTCTACTTCTCTCCAAAGCTACATGCCATGTTTTTTTTCCAAAAAAATCCCTGGGCAGGCCAGTGTTTGCTCTCTCTGTGATCCTGCCTTCTGCCTTGTTCCTCCCCTCTTCTGCTTTTCACCACTGCACAGCCAGCAGGCTGCTGCCAGCCTTCACACCCCCAGGCAGTGTCTCCCTTGTTTGCAAGCCTGAGGTCCAGCAGTGTCTCCCTTTGGCAGCTCCTCAGCCATCTGTGTTAGGAAGTCATCACTTATGAGCTCCAGAAACCTCCTGGCTTTTGTCCTTCCAGCGTGTCCTGAAGTGGTCAAAGCCCTTATAATGACCAGTGCCTTTGGACACAAGGAGGTTTCCTGTGGTGCTCTGCAGCAGACCCTGCTTGCTTCTTTCTGAGCAGGTGGCTGCAGCAGACACCCACCACCCGTGTTGGCCTCCCTGCTCATCCCAACCCATGATCTCAGGTGGCTTCTCACTCATCCCCAGGCAGAGCTCCATGCCTTCCTGCTGCCCTCCCATGTGAGGAGTGATTCCCCTCTTCCCTGTGGGGGAGTCTCTCACCACCTTTTCCTGGTGCTGCTGCTTCAGAAGGTTCAGGTGCTTCCTTCCAAAGAGCTCCTTGTCTGCTACAAGGATCCTGAGTGTCTCCCGTGGAGACAGGTGAAGAAGGAGCTGCTCTGGTGCCAGAATCCATGAGCTTCCTACCTTCACACACCTGTCAGTCTCCTGCAGCTCCTTCCCATGGTAGCACAGATCCTCACCAGGTGCAGGTGAGGAGGCCATGGGTGCAGCCCAGCCAGTTACCTGTAGCCACTGAAGGACAGCAAGCTCGTGGTCAAGAGCTCCTTCTCTCCATGAGGAGGATGCTCCAGTGAGGCTGCCTGCAGTGTTCTGCTGCCTGCAATGAGCCTGAGACATGAAGGCTGACAAAATATTTGGGAGTTTCAAGTAACAGTCTGCTCTTCATGTGTTGTGCCCCAGCTGATGCCCATGGCACCAGCTGTAGACCTGCAGGTCAGCTTGGACTTTGGAGTTGTGAAACCTGCACTCAGCACATTCCATCCCAGCAGCTTGGTGCTGCCTGGGCCAGGACGTCAACAACCACTCTTACAGCAGCTTGATGGGTTGAGTTTAGTTGAATTTATTTTCTCTTTGGTTTTGGATAATAGTTCATCAGGAGGTCTTCTAGAATCCCTTAATTTTGTTCATTTTTAAACCAAAGGGAATGAAGATTGTGGCATGGGATCACTGACTGCCAATAGCATCTTCCAAATCTGAGTTTTACCTCTCTTGCAGAAGCCTTCCTTCTTTTTCTTTTTTTGAAGTGCTGATTTGTATCATGGAGTGCTCCTTGGAGGAGGAGAAGACTTGGATACTCTTGCACTTTAAGTAACTTGTTCCTGATGATATGCTCATCCTATCAGTAAGAAAGGAATAGTGTTCCAGCACATACTTAAAGACAACTTAACTAGCAGCCCTTGGGATATTACTTTCTCTTGGCCAGTGATTTTTTTAATGTGTTTAGAATAGTTGTGCCTATGTTGCATTTCCTGAATCTCTTCTTTTTGCAGAAGTTTTGTATCTCTTTATGTATGCATATAAGTAATTTTATTTTTCTGTTTCTATAGATTTCATTCATGATGTTATTTAATCATGTATCTTTTTTCTCTTCTCTTTCTTTTTTTAATCTGTCCATGGAAGGTTTGGCAGGAAGAATGTGCTATTTGCAACTCTGGCAATGCAGACTGGCTTCAGTTTCATACAGGTCTTCTCTACCAGCTGGGAGATGTTTTCAGTGTTGTTTGTGCTGGTTGGCATGGGACAGATATCTAACTACGTGGCAGCATTTGTTCTTGGTATGAAAGTCCTGCTGGGCACTGCATGTGTCCTTTTATCTTGTGCTTTTCCTGCCTGTTTTCAGTACTGACATATGGTTGGATTTGTTTTGCCAAGCAACACTGTTAAGAGTGTGGCCTCACATTGCATGGATAACTTCTCCTTGGAAGCTTCCACCTGACAGGTTTGATTTGAATTATTTCTATGGCTGACCATCCTAAAAGAGACAAAACCCCAGAAACTGATTATTTGAAATAAAGTCCATCTTCTAGTTGGAGAGATAATACATGTCAGACATGATTTTTTGGGGATTTGAACTAGATGATCTTTAAGGTCCCTTCCAACCCAAACCATTCCATGACTCTATGATTTTTTGGGGATTTGAACTAGATGATCTTTAAGGTCCCTTCCAACCCAAACCATTCCATGACTCTATGATTTTTTGGGGATTTCTGATGTACATTTTGGGGCCTAAATACCTGTTTAATCTAAAAGTTGCAAAAGAACCAAGATAGGTAGAGTAATTTTTATAAAGTCTTCTTTAAACAGACTATAGTAAAAATTTAAGTGTCATCATGACTTTTGTTTTGTATACTTTCAAGCTAACTAAGACCATATTTAATCATGGGAATACGAATTACCTCATGAATCTGAGATGTTAAAAAAAATAATTATTAATGTTATTTACAGTGACCTCACTGTCCAAATATTAAATGGTGGCAAGAAATTCCTTTTGAGCCAAGGAAGACCAGTTGAGGGGTGCAGTCAGTGCTTAGCTAACCTCACTGCACACAGCCTGCTGCAACTGCTGTCATCTTCTTTGATTTCCATGGAAACAAGAAAGATTGGGGTTTTTTTCTCTGTCTCTTGATGTGCAGGTCTCAAAGCATTTCAGAGGGGGCCACTGACCCCTGTTTGTGCATTTAATTCCCCTGCCAGTAGCCTGGTCTTTATGACCAACATGAATTCCATATGTCTACCCCAAAAGACTGTGTGGTTTTTTGGCTAAATAGTCTTTTAGAAGGTGATACAGGTTGGGAACTTAGTTTAGGCACCTTTGAATTATTCTTTAAAGAAGTTGCTCACTCTTCATAAGCTGGAGAGGATTCTGGAGATCAAGCTACAGTTAACTGTTGAGAATGTCAGGTGATTTCAGCTCCTCAGGTAAAATGTAAGATTCTAAAAAGATAAAGTTACAGAAATATGACCTACATATTGAGCTACAGAAATGCTGTATGGCCCAGTTCTCATTCTTTTACACATATAATTACCTCCATTGATGCAGCTCTGTGCTGCCTGTCCAGCTGGACAGCAGAGTGCTATATCCTGCAACTCTGCAGTGCATTTCAAAGCCAATTGCTAGGGGTGTTTTTGTTAAGTTCCTTGGCTGCTGTAAAGTTCAAATGGTAATAATCCCTTTGCTGTTTTGAACAGGCACAGAAATCCTTGGCAAGTCAGTCCGTGTGCTGTTCTGCACCCTGGGGGTGTGCATCTTTTACGCCTTTGGTTACATGTTGCTGCCTCTCTTTGCTTTCTTCATCCGGGACTGGAGGATGCTGCTGCTGGCACTCACCCTGCCTGGGCTGCTCTGCTTCCCACTCTGGTGGTGAGTATAAATAACTTACAAGACTTTAGTCTTTAGAAAGTCCTGTCTGCAGATTTGTAAGATCACTGCAAGCTAATGAAATTCAGGAATGGGTAGGTGAAGAGTGGATGTTGTGTCCTTTACTCTCCCAGTTGTTAGGCTGTCAGTCCATGGTGGTGTATGTGATCTGATTGATGCCCAAAAAAATCTACCCTTTATTTTCTGTAGGCTTCTGTAAAATTAAGTCTTGCACATACAAAGAAAGCAAAAAAAAGGTCAATAAAACTCATACTTCTGCCTCAACTGAAATCCACAGGCTTTTAAGTGTAGGTGTGAACAAAGGGCAGAAGGAAAAACCAGTTGTTCTGGGCATTGGTAGGGTGACACAGATACAATAAACTACAAAGCAGTACTTGCACAGCCGTGGCACTTCTGTGTTTTCTTCTGTAGTTGTTAAAATACTTTTGGGTGGCATGTAAAGCTGAAATAGTCCACGTGGTGGTGGTGTTCCTTCACTTACAGTAGCAGTTGTCTTTGTGCTTCCATCCCAGTTCTTATGCAACTGAATGACTGGGGAATTCTGTTTTCTAACTTGCCTTTCTGTGACAGAATTTAATTCTGTATTTGTTAGCTTCTAAGGATATGCTTCTTAACCTACCGCATGCTGCTTGTGTATTTACATTTCTGAATTTCTGTAATTAATCTGGGGTTTTTTTGGAATGTTTGGATTGATCTTTTTTCTGAGTTATTGCTAATTGCTTTGGCACTTCTGAAATCCATAAGGGCATATTGGTCTGGTCTTGTTCCTTACAGTAGTCTGCTCTTGTAAATCTGATTTCTGTTGTTGCTGCACTTATTCCTGCAAGATGTGGCATGTTTGGAGATCTTCCTGCCTGGAACAATGTGTATGGGTGCCTTCAGCAGTGCTTTCTATGGAAATGCAGGCTTGTTATTCTGAACCTTCTCTGCAGGATCATTCCCGAGTCTCCACGGTGGTTGATCTCCCAGGGCAGGTTTCAGGAGGCAGAAGAAATCATCCGGAAAGCTGCAAAAACAAATGGCATTACAGCCCCAGATGTAATACTTGACCCTAGTGAGGTAAGACTTGTTTAGCAGTCCTGTTGTTTTTTGGACTTTATGTAAAAGAATTAATTCCAGACAGATGAATGGAGTTATGCCTGCAGTGTGCTTCTCAAATGGGTGAAAGGTCATAATTGTCTGCTGAAAAGCCTTTGTGGTCCCATTGCCATGGGAATGTCAACATACATTCTAATTCAAACGTCATTTTCATCCGCTTTACAGCTGCCCTTTTTCCTTTTAAACTCTATTTTTGAGGGGAGGATAATGTATTTGAGGTGCCTATTGCTTAGTGATGTAAATACTTGCACCAAACAGATTCTGTGCTTATTCAGTCTATAATATAACTCTGTATAAGTCTAACACAGGGCTAATCCTGGCCAGTGACATTGGAAAGACTGTTATTTCCACTAGTTCATACTCAACTCCAATTCCTAAGCCATGTTAAGGAAAGCAAAACTTGAGCTGCTTTCAGGTGAAGTAGTGACAGGTATCTTTCCCTTCTCTTTCTTCCTTCCTGCCCCTGTTTTCTCTGGAAATCTTCCCTTTGTCTGAGCTGAGGGGTGCCCTTAAGGTGTAGAAGCAGTTCCATATATATTCAAACATGATCTCTGAAAGTCAAGACAGACAAACTGTTTGCATATTCCAGGAGAATGGGCACCTTCCTCAACACATCTCCAGAATCTGTCTGGGCAGTTGCTGGTTGACAATTGACAGTGTCTTGTCATTTAAGTGAAAATACATATATATAATGAGTACAATACACTCATTTGCTTTACAATGCCTCTGTCCTGTGCTAAGGAGAATGGGAAGCCATTAAGCTGTAGGTGTTTGCTACTGAGATTGAAACAGCTTGCCTTGTGTTGAAGTCAGCTGAGGTGCAGACAAAGCTGTTTGTCCAGACTTAAAGTAGGGCAAACATCCTGGTCTTACTGGAGCAGAGTGAGAATGCCAAGAAAACACACTCCTTTTGATACCATTTTCTTTGGATCTTTGTTAGAATACACCTTTTCCTTTTTTTCTTCTTCTTCTTTCTCATGCTGTAGCCATGAAAACTCATCTATTGCAAGCACTGCAGCAGGAGAACAGAAAATAAGCTCTGGCTCCAACATCTGCCTAAGGTCACTGTTCCTGAGGTCTCTTGTTCTTAGAAAGAAACACCGATGTGTTTGCTGTCTCTGAAGGGGGTTGGATAGTGAAGGAGCAGAAGGCAGGGGCAAGAGGAGGGATTTTGTCCCAGAAATGCTGGACAAGGGGAAATGCTGGTGTTGCATCAGGTGGGCTGGACAATGTTGTGCCTATTTACAGACATCAGCACATCAGCTTTCAAAAACATACTAACTTTCTGACCATAATAGGAAAATGAGCTTGATGAGCATGCAGAACTCCTGTCCATCTCTTTGCTTTCTAAGGTAGAAGTGGCCAAAAGATCTGTGCAAAACTCCTCTGCATCACTGGTGTGTTTACCCTGTTCTTGTGTCTGCTGTCCGAAGAGCTGGAAAGCAAAAGGCTTACAGCCCCTTGAGGGTTTAGGGAGCATGTTTATGCTGCAGAGAGGTTCTCAGAAATCTGGCTGGCTCTTTGCCTTCCTGCATTTGGAATGTGAGTTTGGGATGGAGGAGCCACCTGAGCTGATGTTTGGAGGGTCTCTCAAACCTGTGCAACTGGAGAGCAGCAACTGCAGAATTTTGACTCCAGAGATTTCAAGCCAGCTGAAGTCCAGCAGGTGATAAGTCACAGACCAGCTGCAGAGCACAAATAGAGCCTAGTTTGTTGAATTAGCCCTTAAGAGGGGGATAGAAATGTTTGGATGATGGGTTTAATTTCAAACCATCATTTTGGCTTCCCTGCCCTTCTCTCATAGCTTCCTGTTCAAGCCTGTCCTCGTTAAGATTATGTGGTCTGCTTATGCAGCTCTTAAAAGGCAAGGCCCCTTTTTCTCATTAACTGTCTCTGAATTTTTCTCTTCCTGGTTTTGTTTTATGCTTTGCTTGTTTCTTCTCTTTTTTTTCTTTTTCCTTATTTCTTGGGAACAAATAGTTGCAGAACTGGAGAATGCTTACAAAAGATCATGTGATTTATGAGAAAGGGCTATGAGCTCTGAAGTGATTACAGTTTGTGTGATGTAAGTTTGGCTTCAGGCAGAGTGAAAGCTGCCAAAGGTAAAAGACTGTTTGCCTTTTGTAGAAAATGGGATTTATGAAAGCAAATACGCTGAAATTTGGTGTGTACCAGACTGCTATTTCATTATCTAGATCTTCAGAACCAACTGTCACTTAGAATTTTCACATCACTGCAGAGTTTAGACAAACTCTAGGTTGCTTTATCAGAGCTGATAGTTTTAATCAATGGAATTTGTCCTCTGAAATCACCTTTGCCATATTTTGAAAAATCTCTGCCTTGGTCCCCCTCTTTAGGAGTCTAAATTAAAGTCCTAATTTAAAAAAAAATTATTTATTTTTTTACAATCTTACCAAGCACAAAACTTGTCATCATACTTAGTGGATGAATACCCTTGCATTGTTTACATGGAAGTGATTTTATGTTGAGGGGCTGGAAAGTTTAATGGGGAAAGGAGAAGTTTGTTTGTTGTCTTTTTGTTTACATTCCTAGAAGATGATCTTAAAAACAGACTAGATAATGATGGGCACTCTTCAGCTCATTAGCCAGTTTGTCTTAGTTTAAATACATTTCTGCTTGGTCCAGCTTTAGGAATCATTCACTAACTCTGCCTTGCTGAAGTTTCTTGCAGCAATTCTTGTTAATTGTTGCTGTGTCTGCAATGGACTTAGAGGACACTTTATCACTTTTTTGCCCTGGAATCTGAAGATTTTTCTGTGTCTTTTAAGATGTCCTTGGTCTTCTGGCCCTTAGGCTAAAGAAACCCTGTACTTTTTTTCAAATGTCTCACGATCCTTGTTACTCTCTTGTAGTCTGAGTGCAGTTGATTCTCCTGATTCTCCAGGTGCAGTGCTCAAAACTGGATGTAAGAACCCTTCCAGTAGTGACATACAAATCGTGAATTAATGCTGTTGTTTTATAATTCACGTAACAAAAAGCAGTTGTTTTGTGAAGCCTCAGGCAAAGGAAATTACTACTATAGAATCAGAATGTGCTGAGCTGGAAGGGACCCACACAGATCATCAAGTCTGACTCCTGGCCCTGCACAAGACTCCCCAGGAGTCACATCTTGTGCCTGAGAGCATTGTCCAAATGGTTCCTGGGCTCTGTCAGGCTTGGGGCTGTGACCACTTCCCTGGGGAGTCTGTTCCAGTGCCCAGCCACCCTCTGGGTGAAGAACCTTCTTCTGATACCCAACATAAACGTTCCCTGACTCAGCTTCATGTAGTTTCCTTGAGTTCTGTCACCAGTCATGAGAGTTAAGAGTTTCAGTCTAAATTTTAAGTGACTTTAAATTAGAGAGGAACTTCTGCTTTCACAAGTAGTTGGCTCTTACATGTGTTTTGTTAGAAGTCAGGCACCTGTTTCAGCAGATCAAAATACTGAGTTTCATAATCATTATTTTTTCAGGAAGTTAAGGTTCCCATGTTTTGTTTGTTGTTTGCTCTTTTACAGCTACAAGATGTGAATTCCCAGAAGCAACAGACATACACCATTTTGGATCTAATCAGAACCCGAAATATCCTAACTATCACAATTATGTCAGTGCTTCTTTGGTAAGCAAGTGTGATTCAGAAGTATGTAACTTTAAATACTAAGGTATTTGGAAGAGATGCAGACAAAAATAGCTCAAAAATCAATGACTAGCTGGCTGAAACAACAAAATTCTGGTTACCTAAGTTCTTCATTTTGGTGACAGTGTAGAAACACATCTGGATTGGTGTTTCTTTCTGGAACAGTCAGACCTCTCCTGAACCAAGCAAGAATCTGATCAGCTGGCAGTGGATGTGTGGGAATGCAACCTGATCCTGGGCCTTGGGGAATGCTCTTCTGACTGTAACAAAGTCTTTTTAGAGGAATGAGTCATGCCCTACCCCCAGTCAGAGAACTTCTGCCCAGGGATCTGAACATGATGCCTGATTTAAGGGAGAATTTTACCATTTCTTTTGTATTGGCTCTTAAAGGGATAGTGCTGCCTTTTAAGTTCTCATCTGAGATTTCCCAATCTTTTCCTGCTGTTGCTTATGTCTACTTGTCATCTTCAGCTTGGTTTTCACTAGCTGAAACCATACTTTATGCTCAATTTGATTAAATGGTTGTTATTTTCCCTTACTAAAAATCTCAATAAAGCTGTAAACAGAGAGGGTAATTTGCAACCTGCCAGAGGCTGTACAAGTGAGGTTTAATTACTGCATGTACCTAGTGACCAAACCAAGAAGGTCCCTCAAGTGCTTGGGAGCCAACTAAGTCTATGTGCTGCCTTTTTGAACAATGCTCCTGGGCCTTAGTGAAGCAGATCCTTGGAGTTCAGTCCACTGACCTGCCAGCACATACAAGATGATGTGGCATCTTAGGTCAAAGGATGATTTGGCTAATATTTAAGCCAGATTCTCTGACCCATCACCAAGCACAAGGCCACAAACAGACTGAGAATGGAACTTGTGCAAAAAGCAGCTCAAAAAGAAGAGTAATGTTGGTTCCTTGAAGAAATGTCAGTAAGGTGTCTATATAATATCTTACCACTCAAGTCCAGTCACTGACTCTCATGTTTAATTGGAAGTGAGAGTGCCCAGCTCCTCATCTGCTTGATGTGGAGCAGTACTCCTGGGCACAGCCAGTTTTGTGTGAGGTTGTAGAAATCAAAGGCAAAACCCATTTGAACAGCATTTGTGGTAGGATGATGCAGCTGAGAGACACACTCAGACATCACAGTATGTAATCCATCCTCCTGGCTGCAGTAACCCATACTGAAGGGCTTTTTACCACTTCAAAAATCAAGATCTGTGATAGGCAGGAAGAGTCAAACAGGTACAGTTGACTTGCACAATCTTACCTCCTCCTGCAGAAAAGTATTCTGTTAAATTGGGCAATTTTTTCACTATTCTAATTTGCATGTCAGTGACCTAATCTTCTTTAAATTAATTTCCCAATATATAAAGATATAATATCCTCTGCTTCCTCACAGCACATGCTTTTCCAAGCCATGGTATACTGATGGTATATTCTGTATCATGAATTAAAAGTTCACACAAAAAAGGGCTATAAAAGAGGATGGTTGCAGACAGCAATATATCCCCTTTACACAGTGCTGAGTGTTTTGTTAATTTTGACTAAGTAACAGGCCATAGTATAACTATAGTAAACTATTCCCTTTGCAAGGTTCACACAGGGATGAAGAAGTTTGGCTTCTTGGCACCCTAGGATGTGTTAAATAGCACTGAAGTTTTCCTACAAAATACATAACTATATTAACGTTTGCCAATGTGATAAGCTAAGGCAAACTGCTGTCAAAAGGGAGTTCCAGCATTACAGTTTGTATGTAAAAATAACTCCAAGGAGCACAGGGTATGAAAAACACTTTCTGAGAAAGATGGCCTAGGGCAGGGCACCACAGCAGCAGGCAGTAACTCTCAGCTGTGTCATTTCATACCTTCCCAGGTACACTAAGCAGCTTTATTTTAAGCAACTGGACCATGAAGGCTCTTCCAGTATTCAGGGAGGAGGAGGAAGAGCTGTTCTTTTGTCAGTGGTGCACTTGGTGCTGTGCAGTGATTTTGCTCCAGTTTCTGTTACAAGGACGATGGTGGTGCAGATGAAATGCCAAGTGTTCTGTGCCTCATGTTTGTGCCTGGACACGTCCTGATCCATTATTTCCTTATTACCATGTTATTGTTGGTGAAGCTTAACTTTCTCTACCCAGCATGTGCCAAGACAGGACAGGGTTTGTTTCCAAGGCCAGTTGTGTATTTCCCTGGGTCACGTGGAAGCCACGTCTCACCTGGCAGGAAGTTAAGATGGCAGTGTTCCAGGCACCAAGCTCTGTCCTGCTGCACTGATCAGTCCAGGCACCCAGCCATGCCACGTGATTTGGATGCTGCCCAGCCGGCGTGGGGCATGCCAGAGAAAATCACGGGCTGCTAGGATGCCATACTCCTCCTCTCTGACTTTTATACAGAAAGCATGGAGCATAATGACTCAGAAACAATGCTCTCCACCCAGAGCTCCCTGATAAACATAATGGAAAGCTGCTGTAGGCCTCAGCAGCAGTAAAATTCAGTGGCTCAGACTTTCAGGTTAAGGCTATAAACTATAGTAATGGCAACTACTGCATTACTGCAGTGTGAATGATTATTGCTTTAATGTATTTTTTCCTTTGAAATCAAGAGCAGTCTGAAAGATCAAAAGCATCCACATGGTTTAATTGTTAACTTGCTGTTTCTGAAGTCAACACTTCAGCTGCTTCAGAGATGAGCAAGGCTGCCAGATGCTGAATTTGCCTTACACAGCCATTTCTATGCTTGATGGAAATGTGGAAGAGGTTCATGGCAACCTGAGGGAGAAGAGAGATTTGTTTGACCCTGCTGTTGTTTCTTTCAGGATGATAATCTCAGTTGGCTATTTTGGACTTTCTCTTGACACACCTAACTTGCATGGAGACGTGTATGTGAACTGCTTCCTCTCAGCAGTGATTGAAGTCCCAGCCTACATCATTTCCTGGCTGCTGCTTCGCAGTCTGCCGCGACGGTACTCGATGGCGGCAGCGTTGTTCTTGGGAGGCTGTGTTCTTCTCTTCATCCAGCTGGTGCCTTCACGTATGGAATCGTTAGTTGATCTCACATATCTATGATAGGTGCCGTGCAGTGCCGTGCATGGGGCAGATGTGAAGGAAAGATGTCCTGAGTGGACTAAATACAGATATCCTGTGTCCTATCCGTGTCCTATCTTTGCCCCTCTTCCTTGGTTCTCAGTGCTGCTGCACAAGGAGCTCCCACAACATGTCATTCAGATACAGTTTGAAAGGTGGGTCACTGGCTTTGTGATCTGTTGGGATTAGAGTTGTAGTCCAGTTTTGCCTCTAAAGTACATCTCTGGCAGGGTGTCCTGGTAAGGTCTGGGTGTAAAACCAGAATGTGGTAAGTGGAAGTTACCAAGGGGTTGCAGAACTCACTTCCCAAACAGCTATTGATGACTTTAGCATTTGTTTAAAGGGTTACATTCAATGGAGCCATTGTGGAGGGATTTTTGATAAGCAGAGATGCTTGTACTGAATTAGTGTTGATAGTTAAAATAATGTGTAGCATCTGGAAAGGAGGGCCAAGTGACATTTATTGAATCTCAAACCATATATATCTTTAGTCCAATTAGATTAATAGGGCTGTGGAATCATTACTGATAATGATATTGAATATAAGGGGAAGGGTTGTTACCTAGCACTCATTTACAAATCAAAATATACAAAAAAGAATGTGCAAGAACTGCCTTCCTTATATTATACAGGTAATATGTGTGCTTCATTCTCAGGTGTGGGGTTTTTTCCCCCTGTTCTTTGAGTCACTTGGACACTGATATGATCTGGTTTTATTTTCAAATTTTAACTGTCCTAGTTAAAGTCAACCCAACTTCCTGTAATTATTATAGCTAAGAGTGTTAATGAAACTAAGAATGTAGCTAAGAATGTTAATGAAAAACCAGGTTTTTAGGAAGCTTAAAATAATTTTTTCAAATGTTTTACTTTGTTCACTTTATTAGAAAGGGATATATGGCATTTTTTGCAATAGCTGAGGTCTGGCCCCTGAAACCTGAGAGGATCTCAGCAGTTCTGGCTCTGTTCTTTTTTTTCACTTGGCAGGAAGCTCTGTCAAGAGAAAATGGAAATGTTGACTTCTAGTAATTTAAAAAAGAAAAAATTGAAAAATAGCATTGCTTATGTTTATGGATATTTACAGGGAAAAAATACACCAGATACTGGAATTAATTAGGCAGGAGTTAGACAAACACAAAGGAGTTAAGGGATACCATGAATTGCAAGAGCCTAAGTCCTCCCTGTGTTTGGGTTTCAGATATCCGTGCGCTGTCCATTCTGCTGGTGATGTTGGGGAAGTTTGGAATCACATCTGCCTTCTCAATGGTTTACGTTTACACAGCTGAGCTCTACCCCACAGTAGTAAGAAACATGGGAGTTGGAGCAAGTTCCATGGCCTCCAGACTGGGCAGCATCCTCTCACCTTACTTTGTTTACCTTGGTGAGTTTCTGGTCTGCTGGAGATGCTCTGCAGACTCAGTTCTCTTGCCTCAGTAAGGACACTTCTTACAGCTATTTATTCTCACTCACTTGAGTTCCTGCAGCCACATTTATACCAACATACACTTTGCATGTCAGGCTGTGATGGGGATGTTGGTTTTGTTTTTACTGAAAGCACAACTCTTGCCCAGGATAAGCCTTGTACCTTGATACAAACATTGCCACAGAACTACAGAATGGTTTGGGTTGGAAGGGACTTTAAAGACCATCTCATTCCATCTTCCTGCCATCAGCAGGGACACCTTCCACTAGACCAGGGTGCCCCATGTTTTGTCCAACCTAGTCTTGAACATTTCAGGGATGGGGCATCCACAGCTTCTCTGGGCAATTATCAGAGACTATCAGAGACTTACAGCTGATGCTGCCTTTTTAATGTCTTTTTTGTGTTTTACTAGGTGCCTATGATCGATTCTTGCCTTACATCCTGATGGGCAGCCTGACTGTGCTGTCAGGAATTCTCACACTATTTCTGCCTGAAAGCTATGGTATGCCTCTTCCTGACACCATTGATCAAATGCTCCTGGTGAAAGGGTAAGTGCCACCTGATCTTAATACTTCTCTGCTCTGAGGAGTGGACTTGCCTAGCTATGGTCACAGGGAGGGCTGGTTTTGGCAGCAAAGGTAGTACTCTTGAAAATACAAAAGCTTGGCTGAAGTCTTGGTCCCTTATTCCCAAGTGTAAATGTTCATGTGTACATCTCTCAGCTTCAAATTTATCATTTTACTCTGATGGCTTAATAAAAGTACATCTGAGGAATGCATTAAAAATGAATTTCTTTATCAAGGTATAAGGACACGTGGGTTATAATTAGTATTTTAGGTCCTGAAAGTCTCCTAAGTGCTGGGGAAGAGCTGAACTTTTCCAGTTTAGTTCAGCTGATCTAAAAGGCACTGAGATCTAAAAGGCACCGAGAACATTTGGCCTTTTGCCATGGCTCTGATTGAAGATGACACATGAGCATAGATGTGGTATAAGAAAGGGACCTGTTCAACTGAAGTCAATAGGATATTAAAATTAGAAGGCTGTAAGGTCAAACAGGACTCAGATTTTTTTTTTCCTAAGTTTTCTCATCTGTTTTTAAAATAATTTTATTTTTTCTTTATTCAACCCCCAGATTAGAATACAGACCTCCATCAAATAGCACAAGGGATTCCAAGGAGGAAGAAGAAAATCCAGAGATTTTGAAAAGCACAGCTTTTTGATGGAACTCCTATGTATATTTCCTGGTGGACTGAAAATTAAATGGACTTTTCTTCTAAAATTTATTCTAGAAAGGGCTAGTTGCAACACTTTATTTTCTGTAATTTTAACCTTATTTATTAATTTAAACACCATGTTCCCTACATTCTCTTTTTATATGAACATAAATACTTTGTAGCCTTCAATGAGATTTTTCAGCCACGGTTGTGTTCTTGTAGTAGTACTATGGAGCAGAATCTGATCAATCCTTGTAATTTTACATGTACATTCAGCTGAAAGATACTTGAAAATGAGTTCAAGGGCTGGCAGGGTGCCTGGATTCTTCAGTGAACCTCCTCCAGAGCTAATGCTTACATCAAGAGGTAAAAATTGCCTGAAAAAGCTGCTCATTGCTTTTGATTCCTTGACTTCTGTTTCTGGACAGGAAACTTATTTATTATAGTGAAGGTTATGAGAATGTGCCTCTCTGTGATCTTACTCAAATGACTTTGCATGTGCTGAATTTGTTACTAAATTGAGAAAGATGCAAAGGAAAATTTTGAGAATTAATTCTAACCTGATATGTTTTAACTCAGCAGAGACTGAAAGGATTGTCTTGCACAAAGTATTTAGCACTGAAATTTTGTTCACAAAATTCACTTAACTCCAATGCTGGATTTCAACTGTACCTTCTTGCTGAAGTTGTTTACATCTGACCATCTGACAGGATGTGGCCTGTTTTCAGACTGGATTTGTTATAAATAATGCAAAGAGTTTCATCTGTGTGTAGAGGGAGTGGTGTTAGTTTGGGATTCTCCCTTTTCAATGTGTGGTGAAGGATTTATGTGCAATTTTTTTTAATGTGTTCTGTGAAATTTGGATGATGGAAACAATTCTCCTGTCTTTGTTCTGTGTTTTTTCCACTTGTGCATATACACATGCACACAATTAATATATTTAGTTGTAAATTTTTGTGTTAATCATGCCACTGCATTGACCTCATGGTGGAATGTACTGAGAACAAAACTCCTATCTCTGAACACTGGTTCTCAGTCTTCAGGTGTCAACTGTATGACTGCTGTGAGGTCTGTTCATTCTAAGTTAAGTTTCACTTAACTTGTGTAATCAGTGAATTGCTTTTAAATTGTTTTTAAAGAAACAACAAACCCACAAATCTTGTTGACAGTCTGCCGAGAAATTGTTCCTTGTGCTATGGAAGTTTGGCATTATCTGTGTTTCTTTAAATATACAGTATATAGGTACACACAGTCTCATTTGTGCTATGCTGGTTACAGTGTGACAGGTGTGAGTGGTGAAAGGTTTCTCTCTTGTGGCAGTTGTGTTTTGTTCTGTCTTGTTAAATCAAGACAATAATAATAAACAGCCTAAACCTTTGTAGCCTAAACTCTCAGGGTCCTTACTCTACTGCAGCAGCTGGTTGGGGAAGTTTTGCATTTTCCTATGGTATTTAAATATATGGGTGGTGTTGGTTGATTCCAGTCTTTCATTAATCAATATCCCAAATTCTGACCTTGGTAACAGATTCCAGCAATGGGACCGATGTGTGCCTTGGACTGCTCATCACAGGAAGAAAGTAGAAAATGTTGTATAGACTATAGTGGTTTGGTTTGATTCAATTCTTCCTGACAGTGTCTTGAGCTCTAGGGTTTGCTTTACTTTTCCTGCATTTTCTCACCTCTTTATTTAGGATTTTAGTTTACGAGTGCAGCAGGAAGCTGACCAATGTCACCAGGTCAGAGAATGATACTGACAAACACAGTGTTGTCAGCTCTTCCAAGGGAAGAAATCCAAAGCCTGGGACAGGTTCAGGGTCACTCCTGTCTGGGAGGTTGACAAGCCCTGAGCAGGCAGGTTTAAAGTGCAGTGTGTGATTTGAGGCTACTGCCAAAACAGAGAATCTGGATTTTACAAGCCTCGCTGCACATCACAGAACAGCCCAGACAAGAGCAAATACATGTCAGGGGAGTGCATGTAACAGCCAGTCCCCCTTGCCCAAAAATATGACCTGATTTGTTAGGCTTACAGCCTTTTTGAAATATTCATTGCAAACATGAGAGTATGTTGTAAAACGTAGTACAGATATTTTTCTTTGTAAGCCTGATGTTTAGGAGCTGGAACATTGATAAGCAGCTTTTTTGTGTGTGTGCTGTAGAAGAATGATCTGATAACCACAGGAATCTGAGGCAAAACACATTTAGCTGCAACTTCCTTGTGATGAATTTGCCAATGTAAACAACCATGTCCCATAAGGCTCTTCCTGTAAACAGCTTCAGAAAATACCCTGAAATGTAAGATACGTGCTTGCCTGATACATGATTTAGTCTGGAAGTTCCAGTCCTAAAATGCAGTGTCTATTTAAGGTCTGATTTAGCTGTAATTTCTTACCCACTGTTTTAGCAAAGTATGTGCCTTGAAAGAGAGATTTTTGTTCTTGAATATTTAAATATTTTTATGTTTACTAAACTTCTTAGTGAGGTTTTCTGTTGTTATTGTTGGTTTGGGTTTTTTGGGGAATTTCCCGGTTGTGACTAATACTACAAAACTCAATGTCAAAAAAAGGTTTTTTCCCTTGCTTATGTTTTTTAAAACATAAAGTCTGAGTCAGAAATGTGGGACATAATTGATAAAGAAGACTGGGTTATTTTGTACTCACAGTTTTATCCTACTCATTTCAAGCTCAGCTCTAAGCCAAGGGTCTTGTTCTAGTGGATAGGCAGAATCCAGCAAAGAGCCATCTCCACAAGAAACTGAGGGAATATTTTAATAAACAAGATATAGATAAAAGGACCTGATACAGTCATGGGCAAATCTTAGAGTGGCATCTGTGCTGGCAACAGGTAAGATTTGCAGGATAGAGTGTAACTGCAGATATACCTGCAGAACAGGGAGAGAGGACAGAATTGACCTTTGAAAGAGGAGTTGTGATCAGGTTGTGAGTTGTGCTGCGGAGGAGGAGGATGAAACAGACTTTGACATTCAGACTGACCTTAACCTGGGAAATCCTGCATGGTTTGGGTGCCTATAACCTCTGTCACAGCAGCAATACATGTTACAGTTATCTGATAAGGGAGGATTCCCTGTTGCCAGAGGACAATCACACTGCAATATCTTCACCAAGGGAAATAGCTCATGGCCTTGAGCTGGGGACATGGCCTTGAGCTTCCTGTCCAGCTCTCAGGCTGACTCCTGTCATCATCTCAGGCATGTCAGAAAATCCTGAGACTTTGGGTTCTTTGCTTGCAAGTGGAAATGCCATTAACTCAAACAACCCAACAACTTGTGATGTTCCTGCTCCACAATCAGTAACTCCTAGAATCTCTGACTCCTGACAGTGAATGTAATGCTCCCACGAGTATCACTTTAGTATTTCATCTTCCACAACGAGGCAACTTTGGCTGACTTCAGACACTATTTTGTGAAGAGGTGTGAACTCCTCCCCCCTTTCCAAGTGAGCATTTGGAGGGGTGGGTACACAGGGAGGGGGTGTATTGTCCAGAGAGCTGGACTGCAATACCTATTTCAGTATTTGTAGAATATAACCTTAATCCTGGCAGTTATAAGTTATTTTCTTTAAACATAGAATCAGCTTAGGACCATAAAGCCTTACTTAGAAATGCCTTTGGGAGAACCTTAAACTGTAATGGCCACAGCCTTGTAAATAGAAAGATATATAAATTTCTTCAAAGAATGTAAATATTCCTAGCTGTGCCTACATTGATTCTTACCCTAGTTTTTTATAGAGAAATGCTTGAAAAATTCAGAATAAAATATCTGGAATTATCATTAAAATTACATATTCTTTTTTTTTTCATCTTCATGTTTAGAAATATATCCTAGTGTCTACTGAAAGGCTGCTGGTATGAAGTTTCATTGTTTAACAGCCAGTCTGAGATCTCTTGAACTGTCTGTACCCTGGATGTTTGTGTAAGGCCACTGTGTACATCCAAATAACAACAGTCCTGCAGCACCCAGGAGCCCATCAGCCCAGAGCCCAGCCAGAGGTGCCAGCAGCACTTGTGCAACCCAGATGTGCTGCCTGGGATCTGAGCAAGACTAAACAAGGACAACCAGCCCTTTTAGGATAACCAGCTGGTCAGGAGATGAGATTCTGTCCCTCCACTCTGTTCTTGTGAGACCCCACCTGCTGTGTCCAGCTCTGGGGCCCCCAGCATCAGAAGGATGTGGAGCTGCTGGAGCAAGTCCCAAGGAGGCCCTGAAGATGCTCTGAGGGCTGGAGCCCCTCTGCTCTGCAGCCAGACTTGGAGAGTTGGGGCTGTTCAGCCTGGACACCTTAGAGCCCCCTCCAGTGCCTAAAGGGGCTCCAGGAGAGCTGGAGAGGGGCTTTGGACAAGGACCTGGAGTGACAGGATAAGGGGAAATTGCTTCCAACTGACAGAGGGCAGGATTAGATTAGAGATTGAAAAGATATTCTTGACTTTGGAGGGGCAAATGCCTACTGGAACAGGTTGCCCAGAGAAGCTGTGGCTGGCCCATCTCTGGAAATATCCAAAGCCATGTTGGATGGGCTTAGAACAACCAGATCTAGTGGAAGGTGTCCCTGGCCATGGCAGGCGTTGGAATGAGATGAGCTTTAATGTCTCTTCCAACCCAAACCAGTCTGTGGTTTCATGTAAAACCCCTGGTGCCCCTAGCAGCCTGTGTACTGTGGTTTTTCTTACATTTGCGGTCATTCTTCTAAGCAGAGCCTGAGAGCAGCATTCCAGAAATTCTTGTGCAGAAACAAGTGCTTCTGAGAAGAGAAAAAAAATATCCCCCAAACCAGAGACTGCACTGTGCAGAGACAGTAGTTTCTGGAGATGGATGTCCATAACTGCAGGGAGAAAGTTTTTCTGTCTCACTTGCACTGTAGATCTTTGACCTCTTAGGCCAGCAAGTCTTATCTCTGTCACTTGACTCTTTGCCTACCTTCTGACAAACTACAAGTGTACTGGCTCCTAGGTCAGCTTTACTTTGAGGCAAGGCAAATAATGATTGATTAAATTCCCGAAGAAAACACCTCTAAAGCCTGCAGTCTGCCTGCTCTGCTACCAGAGCATTCAAGGTAGCAGCTGTTGCCTCTTGGAGCGAGCTGTGCAGGAGGGGTATTGCAGACCAGCTGAGGAGGATGTTCCTTGTTCCTGCTAAGGCCTTCTGAGAGCCCCAGCTTTTCTCTCTTTGGCTGTGTCGGTGTTGGCTTTCTGCTAGAAGTGAGACTTCTTGAAGCATCTTAATTGTGACCATCTGGAGGGTTCTTTGCCCCTGGGGTGAACCAACTTAATTTCCTTTTGATTTATTCTTAACCATCAGAACTCTTCAGTGCTCAGATAGCTTTATCCAAGCCACCAGAGTTCATGTAGCTCCTGCTCTCAATTGGTCAGAGGGAGCTCTCCTGTTATGGGACTCTGAAGACAGCTGCTCCCACCATCCCAAGTGCCTCCACTTCAAGTCCCAAAAGGTAAATTACCCTGTGGGAACAGGGTCTGCCATTTCTAGAGGGACTCATAGAATCCTTCAGATGGGGAAAGCCCTCTAAAATCATTGAGTCCAACCATTTTCCCAGTACCGCCAAGCCCACCACTAAACCCTGTCCCCACGTCCTACATCTCCATGTCTGTCAAGCCCCTCTGGTCCCTTCGGTGAGGAACCGAAATGCTTCTTCACCTGTCCTGCTCCAGCTCACGGGAATATCGCGATCGGGCGTCTGGGGAAGACAGAAACTCGCTGTGTCAGAGGCGGGCTGGGGGAGTCGCTTTGCCCGCAGCCCAGCCATGTCCCCGGGCCCGGGACGGTTCCCCCGGCCTCCCCCCGCCCCTTCTCCCCC
>VZRX01006714.1:3458-61135 GCA_013398075.1 Notiomystis cincta
TATATATATTTGTGAAGAGAAGTGATGCAAGGGACTATGCACCAGTTCATCCCTTTAGAACATACTGCCCTTGCACTCTAGAGTCTCAGCAGAATGATTTGTGTGCAAAGGAAGATCATCTCTGCCTCAGAACATGTCAGGAGGGATGCTGGGAGGGAGAGACCATTGGTGCTGCCTTCTTGGGGCAGCCCTAGGAGATGTGTCCTTGTGGATATGGAAGCTCTGGAAGGTGAGCTGCTGGTAATGGGGTCCCAAGGAGCATGACAACCACCAGGCAGCCTGTGGCTTTCTATGTGGCATTTTACTTTACTCCTTCCCCTGCATGTGTGGAGAGTGCTGTAAAACCTAGATAGTCTGGGCAGTCAGGAAACCTGGCCAGCAGTGTGCTTTTAGTGTAGCTTGATCAGCTGAGGACAAAGAGTGATGAGATCTGCATGTGTGGAGCTGGATTTCCTTAGTTCTGCTGCATTAACCTGGAGTAGCATTTGTAGTTCTTTCTCACGTGGGTCAGAAGTTGCCAAACATCTTTTTTTTTAACTAATGATGTTAAGAAGGTTGCTGATTATTCCATCCCTGCAGATGCAATAGATACACTGCCACTGGATAGATATGATCACTCACAGGATCTCCATTTTCAGTAAGTGGATTGTGTATTTGTCCTCTCTTCAGGCAGAATTAGGAAAGTCAAAGTAAAGAAGTTTTGTGATTGAACAGAATTGAAAGGCCAAATTGGAATTTTTCAGGACCATTGCCTTAAGATTTATCTGAAGGTTAGTTTTTAGTTTCGCTTTCATCTTTCCTTGTACACTCATGCAAAATAGAAACCAGAAAAATCCCTTGTGAGAGATTGGTGTATGACTAAAAACAATTGCCCATTTGTTGAGGCACCAAGGTGCTTTGCTGAGGCCAGGTTTGCAAACCCCCAAGAAAGACATGAGTTTTGGGCTGTGTAAAGGCAAACCTCTGGTCTGCAGAAGACAGAGGGGATGAACTTAAAACTGCTGGAGTCTACAAGCTGGGCTTTGAGGCTGGTTAGAGGAAAACCTTATGGAGACAGGATGGTGCTTTTTACTGTGCCAAACTGCCCTCTCTTGCACACACTCCTGCCAGGGGATCAAGACCTTCAATCATCACTTCAATCAACAGCAACACTCAAGTCTCATCATAAATCCAGGGGTGGCAGTAGTGTATCTTCCCACTCTTACCCTTTCTTTCTCTTTCTTCCTTTCTTTTCCCTTGCACATTTTAAGTAATATCTTTATGCTTTCATATTGCCATATTATTGTAGATAATAATAACAAAAATTGTTATATATCTGCTTTCCATTGCAACCACATTGTTCTAATATATATATATGGGTGGGACATAACACCCCCAAGAGTTATTCCCTCTGTCATAGGTAAATATGAAGTGCTGGGTTAAAAAACTGTCAGAAATATATTAGAAGAATGTCAGACCTCCCCATGCTTCTGCAGAAACTGTTGTCACCTGGTTTATTAGTACAGATCAGCTTTGCTGTCACGCTGTGACTCCCTTCTGCCTGGGTGCTGTGATTGAGATGATGAAACTTGAGCTTCAGCTGGAGGATGCCTCAGAAACCAGTACATATTTTGGCATACGTGCCACTTGAAAGTTCAGGAAGGGGTGGAGCATACCAGGAATTGAAACTGATTTGTGGTAACTGCAAAGTTTGGAGTGTTTCTCTAGCTGTAGAAGCAACTCTGGTTTCTGTGAAGGCAAGGTACTTGCAAAACCATGTCTGGGGCTGGAGGATGGAGGGAAGGCAGCAGGTACAGGACAGCTACTGTCTCCAGTACTGCCTTTTCCTCTCAGGGTAACCCCCAGGATGGTAACAATGAAACAGAGAAGGGTGAAAACACCCAGAAACTGACTGCGTCTGAAGAGGAACAAAGAGGCCAAGCATCAGCCTATCAACAACAGCAAAAGCAGAGGTAAGTAGCAAGGAGCCTGATAAGATGATTTACCTGTATTGGGTCCTTGTTCTCCAGCTTACTTGAGGTGCAAATACTTTATAGAGAGCCTGAATGTGTCTGAGCACACAAGCAGCATGTCATGATCTTCTCGAGGTTTCCTACCTGGGACCCGAGTTGTTCTGGCAGGCTTCTTGATAGCTCAGCTTACACCCTGTGCCATGGCAGTGGCCAGTTCTGTACCTTGGATACTGGTGTTATGTGTTGTCTCTTTCTTGGCATCTTTTCTCAAAGTGAAATTTCAAATCTAGTTCTAGCTCCCTGTTTTCTGTGTCTCCTAATATTTCATCCTGGAAAGTCTAAAAATACTTACTTTGGCTTAAGAGATGGATATAGGCTGCATTCCAACACTGCTCTGAATGCAGTCAAGGACACAGAACAGCTTCCAGGAACTTCATGCTGACAAAACTAAAACCAAAGCTTCAGCTCTCAATTTCATCTTGTTCTTTATTGGAATCTATGCTTAGTCCATCTCAGGCTTTCCAGTGACAATCCTTCTATAGCTTGCATAAGCTGTGTCTTGCAGATATAATGCAGAAACTGAAACAGAACAGAAACTGAAAGCTCTCTGTGTGTGTATTTTATCCATGTCTCTAATATAAATATGTTTAGATGACAATAGCTAATTGTCTAGTCTTTTCCCCTAAAGGTGCTTTTTCTGAATTCTTAGTAACAGTGCATATAATGCTATGATTATTATTATTGTGATGTGCTGATTTTGCTTAGCTTTCTTCTTTTTCTCCTGGCTTTCAAAGGGCGGCTGGCAGAACTGCAAACTTTCAGTTTCCTTTCCCTTCTTTCTGGATGAAGAAGGTGGAGCCACATGTGGAGGAGATGGCAGGCAGCTGATGGCAAGCAGAGATCAGCAGCTTTCCACTGAAACCCATGAATGCTTGCCTCTTAGGGAGTAATGATACAGGGACTATTAAGAGCCAAATCCCTTTAAAATCCATCAGCGCTTTAATGACTGACTTCCAGGAGAGCAAACAACAATTCCTTAGCTACAGTCTGTTTATCTTCTGCCATTTCCAACTATGAAAAGTTCTCTGTCTTGCCTGCCCTCACAGTGCCAGATATCCACAGTAGAGCAAGGACAGCCCCAGTTTGTTTATGTAGTTGTGCTGTGTGCATTTTGTTGCTTTTTGAGGTTTTTTTTCAGAGGGAGGAGGGGGCAGCAGGGATAGTGGGAATTTTCCTATTGGCATGACTGTCTTTACCCAGTTTTTGTCTGGCTTACAAACCCCCTGGTGTAGGTTAGGTGAATTATTAATCAATTGGTTTGCCAGAGCTCCCTGCAGAATTTAAGGCTAGGACACATTTAATCACACAAATCCCTGTTCCCTTTCATCTTACATGATTCTTACAGACATAAAGCTGTTGTGCATCCACTGCAAAGACTGAGCAGTATTTTTTGCTATGTGAAAAGATTCTCTGTGTCTTCATAAAGTTCTAACAAAGAATCAGTTCCTAAATCTTGGATGTACAAATAAAAGTCTGCATTACAACTCAGTTAATGAGAAGAAGGGATGAGGGAAAGGCAGGTTGAAACAGAAACCGTGTCATATTTGTGGGAAAATAATACTCAAAAAATGAAGTAAACAAGAGTGGAGTTTGCATCCTTCTCTTGAGAAGGGGGATGCTACCTGGCAGTCTGAATGGAGTGAAGCCACTTAAACTGTAATTACCTTAACTAACACTAAAGGAGAAGATAGTATCTGAAAAACTGAAACAGAACAGCGGAGATCTTTGTTCTTAAAAAAACCTGTTTCATTCATATTTACTTTGTTCTGTTTTCTCAGGTTATTTCAAGAAAGATTTCAGATTCAAATAATTTTAGCAGTGATAGAGCTGACTCAGCTTTTTAGCCACCAACCCATTTTAATATGATCTTTAAAACTAAAATACTGGGACTATCAGAATGATCCAGGTTTTCAGGCTCTGGGATAACCAGAGCAAGAGAGCTGAAGTCACAGGGTGACAGTAGGAGAAAAAAAGCACAGACTAGCATTACTAAAGGCTTTCAGGAATATGCATAGCAGAGGGAACATGAGGGGCCCAAGTAGGATACCTCTGTGCCAAGTAGTGTCTCTGTTCCAGCTTCTGCTTGCTATTTTTTGGAAACAGACAGGGATATGGTTTTGCTGCCAGCAAAGCAGGAGTTGGAGTCTCTTTTGAAGGCTCTGTGTGAATTGTTTCCATGCAAACTCTCTGTCTCAGGCTGTGAGAGAAATTGGGAGTGGGAAAACATCTCAGGAGCATCTTAGGGTAGTATCAGGAGACCTTTTGTTTAGATTGGACACATGAAATATGTGTGGGATGTAGGATGTTGCAGCCTTGTTCAGTACTCGATATTCAACCTGTACTATTAAAAATACAAGGTGGGCAGCTGTTATTAGAGAACAGTTTTGCTTTGGAAAAGCCCTTAAACGATATGTCAAGGGTGGGAAGTGACAACAAAATGGTCCTAATTAAGAAAAATACTTGTTCAAAGGCAAAATTGAAGTCACACTTTGCACATCCCCATCCAGTTATACATAAAATGTGGTTTTAGGCCATGGAGAAAAAAGTCACAAGGATGACAAGAGCTTGAAACTGCTTATAATAATAAGCTTGCATTTAAGTGGCTTCACTTTGTCTGCTAAGTGCCATGAAATTAACTTGTAGAAAGCGAATTCCCAAATTGCCCCTGCTCATACCTATTCAGAAACAAAAGTCTGTACAGAAGAAAAGGTGGAGGAAAGTGGGGAAATTAGAGGGTGAACTGTAGCTAGTGCCTGAAAAAGAAACTGCTGCCCCCATTCAGCAGTCTGTGTTTAGCGCTTTTAAAGCTGCCAAGAATAATATTGGTTCTAGTAAAATCCATTAAAAAATGAAATTCAAAATAATAAAGCCTGAAGATATATTGCTGCACAGCTGGTAACAGTCCCTCATCATTTTGTGTGAAAGGAGAGTGAACTTGCTAGAATGCTTGACTCGAGAAATTGTATTTTTTGACTGCTGGAGCCAAATCCATCAGAGCTTTCTTTCCTTCCTTTTCTAATTTTAATCCTGAATTTAAAAGAAAGAAACTCAAACCAAAATATCTATAGTGTTATAAGACCCCTCATCCTTTTTCTGATAGACTATACTTAGCAATTCTTTCATGAGCTGAAATTTCTTTAAAATAAAATTAAAAAAAAACAATTAGTCTATGACACTGTAGGTGGATTTTTAGCAAAATGCTTGTTTTGCCCAGTGCCCAGCCACTGGTGGGAGTGCAAGACAGGTAATTTGAATTATGGACAATCTGCTGAGAGTTTAGCTCTCGACTCACTGCACAGGAGAAGACTCCCAAGTCCCTGTCTTTCAGGCTGATGTACTAACATTTACACCCCAGTGGAGCATTTCAGCAATGCCCAGCTTCACTGTGGTCAGTAGCCAGCCTTTTCTCCAGCCACAGGATTGGTGGCAGGCTCTATGGAAGACAATAACTATACTGTTAGTCTGGATTGTGGGAGTCACTGTTCCATATAATGCTTGGGGGAGGGAATGAAATTCTGTATTAGAAGGCCTTTGTGGAAGAGCTTGTTTTGCACAAGCCCTGACGTGTTCCCTTTATGCAGAGCTTGATGAGGAGCTGTGGCAAGGTGATGAAAAAGAAATGTATGGGAGGATGCTGTGTTTGGGCAGGGGCAGTGAAAGGACAAATTCTCTGATGCAGAGACAGCGGCGGGGGAAACACATGGTTGAAATGAAGAGAGGGAGGGAAGCAGTGTTGAACATGGCACCAGCTAAAATCTCGCTGTTCATGTGGTAAGGCATGTGACCTGCTGAGCTCTGCTGGCCAGCCTGACGTGCAGCACATGCACGGCTCCGCAGGGGCCGCTCGGCTCCGCACTCGGTGCTGCCAAGCCCGGCGCCTGGCCTGCCCACGGGTGCTGCTCCGTGCTCCTCGCAGCTAGTGATTACCAGGTGCTCCAGCTGGCTCTGGCACGCTCCCTGCATCCCTGACACGGTGCTGCACTGAGGGAACTGAGCTGCTCTAGGGCGTGGGGACAGCTTGAGCGTGGCCGTGTCTGACTTTATAGGCTTTGCTGGGGCTGCTGCTGATCTACAGCACTGCCCCTTCGGTGTACTCCGACCACAAACACAGGCTGACTGATGGCATGTTAGTGTTTTCAGAGGAGAGAGAAAGCTGTGCTGTGAGCTGAGTTTGGACTGAGAGCTAGCCCTCGGCTCCCTCATTTGATCCTTAGGGTGGCAGTTTCCTTGGATCTCTAGAAGTTGGTTGAGATTGTCCAAAACAGAGTACTGGCGGAAGCAGCTGCCCTTCTTTCTGATGTGCTAAGACCACACCAAGCTGCTGAGCCTCATCTAAACTGTTTGAAATTCCATTCCAAGTTTCAGTTTTAAGCTTTGGACCAAATTCGAACTTCAGGAATTTCTCTACAAGTATGTGGGTAGCAGCAAAACATCAGGTCTGTTTCTTTCCTGCAGGTTTCTGACTCTTACTTTCTCCTGGGCTGCTCTCTGCTGCTTTTTCCCTTCTCACTCTTCCCCCTTGCAAGTTCAGTTCTTCAGAATTCAGCTCTTTGCTTTACTCCAAAGCCTCACAATGGCAAAAATGTTGTCTGTTCTTAATGAAAGGGACAAGATACAGAAGTGAGTTACCCTAGTTTAATAATCTTCCAGACATCATTTGAACTGTGCTAATTAAGTGCATTCCTGGCCTGTGGCAAACACAGGACAAAATCCATGGAGGTAGATTTTTGGTGATAAACATTTCCTGCTAATGTAGTTCATTTTCTGCCTCCCATGTTAAGAGCACACGTGCAGTGAGGATGAATCAGATGGTGTGTAGTGCTAAGCCTCAGTAAATCACTTCTGTCTCTGAGCTGAAAACTGGTAAGATGGTGCCACTGATGAAGATGGAAAGCCAGAGCCCCAAGCTTGCATGGAAGTTTTGTGCACCCTCCTAGAGCTCTGCTTATGGCACTGCTGGGACACAAAGCATATTGCTCAGCTGAGGTCTAGAACTGTGGCTGTCAATTATCATTAGTGTCTGGCTGTGTGTGCATTGCAAAATAGGGATACCTACAGGACAGTTGTCTGCTTGCTGGGATTTGGCATTTTGTAGCCCTTTAATTTGGCAGCTTCTGCACTGCTCAACAGCATATGGCTGCTCCATCAGGCATGGAAGCCTTGGTGAAAACAATACTTTGTGGTGGTGTGGACTTGACAGCTCTTAAAACAATTCCTGATAAATGAATGCAAAGTTCAGCTTAGTGTATCTTTGAAGGAAATTCAAGAGTTGACTTTGGCAGTTTGGTCTCTCTTCTCTTTTAAATTCAGTTTTAACATACTATCTAATGAAGTACCTGACCCATGTCTTTCCCTGGGTCCCTCAGACTGAATCTCTTCCCAAGCTTTAGTCATTTTGGTTGCTCTCCAACAGCATTCTCCTTAGATTCTGTCTGTTATGCAGAGCACTCTGCCCATCAGAGCAAGATATTTGGCTTTCAGCTCTGTGACACTCATGTACCAATGCACTCGTGGTATAAAACACAGTGGAACTGGAAATAGTTTATAGCACCCGTTCCTTTTGTAACTCTTTAAACTATTTCACACTTCATTTGAAAATCTCTCCTGTGGTAGATGGCTGGAGTGGACTTGAGGAAAAACTGAAGAGCACAAGTCTGCAAAAACTATTACCAGTGAACAGCAGTCCTCATGTGGTTTTTTAATTTTAGAAATACACTATTTTATACAAACCTGAAAGAAAGTAGAACAAAAGTTGCTGTGGTCAGTGCCTTGAAAGCACCGAAAAGGTGTCCTTGAGCTAGTTAGAAGAGTAGACTTGCACATACAATTCAGAATTGAAGTTTTCAGACATGGTTTTCCTTATGTTACCGATCACTCAAAGTGTAAACTATCATTACAGGTTATCTATGACTGTATTGCATGTTTCTCCTGACTGAAATGTTTTGTGTATCACTCTCTGTATGTGCTGGTTTTGGCTGGATTAGTTTATTTTCTTCAGAGTAGCTGCTATGGGGCTATGGTTGGGTTTGTGACCGAAAGTGTGCTAATAACCTAGAGATGATTTTGTTACAGCTCAGCAGGGCTGACACTGAGTCAAGGCCTTTTCTGCCTCTCATCCCACCAGTGAGAGGGCTGGGGGGGGGCACAGGAAGTTGTGAGAGGGCACAACCCTGGCAGAGGTGTATCCCATAGCATACGGCATCCTGCTCAGCATGTGGAGCTGGGGGAAGGCGAAGAGGGAGTGAGATGCACAAAGTGGTGGAGTTTGTCTTCCCAAGTCACCATTACATGTGGATAGAGCCTTGCTTTCCTGGGGATGGCTGAACACCTGCCTGCCCCTGGGAAGTGGTGAATCCCTTCTGTGTCCTTTGCTTTGCTTGTGTGTGCAGCTTTTGCTTTACCTGTTAAACTGTCTTTACCTCAACCCATGAGTTTTCTCACTTTGACACTTCTTATTCTCCCTCTCATCCCATGAGAGGCAGAGTGGGCAAGCAGCTGTGTGGTGCCTAGTTAGTAGCTGGGGTTAAACCACAATGATATATTGTTATATAGGTATTTATAATCCCACCACTATGGTATATTATGCATATCTGCTTGAAAAATCATAGGAGGTTCCTCTTTTTATTTCAAACTAGATACATTCTCTTATTGGGTTATAACTTTCTTACTCTCATTAATATCTGTTCAGTCTGTGTAATGAGTCAATACATTCCCATTTTCTGCAGAGAAAATAAAACAAAAAACACTCATTAAGATTAATATGATCCATAAAGGCAGAAGATGCTTTTTCTTTTTTGAAGATCTATAACTGGGGTAAGATGTTCATTTTCCCCTTTCCAGTGACTTCTGTATTTGTATTTATAAAACAACCCTACCTCAAAGATAGGCTTAAGTCTTATAACAATTAGAATCATTATTAGGGAAACTGTAAAGTTAAATACTTTATAATCTTTTCTGTCTGGATTTTGAAGCACTTCATATATTGGTATAAAGCACAAAATTCTGCACACCACTGATAACTTCAAATCTTCACATTTCCTTAATTGCTCCCCAGGTAAGTAGGATAATTTGCTCCAGACTTATGGCTACTGTGGCAACCCAGAAACTGACTGGAATATTAAATTGACAGGCTGTAGCAGGTTTTATAGGCTTAAGTGGATCAGAGGTTTTGCCTGAACAAAGAAATGACATATAATATCCTGCAAACTGGATAAAAACACAAGGTGAAAGTGGGTGGTGGGTTTTTGCATTAACTTTCTTTCCTTCAGAAAAAAAGAATCTCAAGAAAATAAAGGATATTAGGTGCAGATTTTAGAACTGGTAGGGCAGGTGGAGTTTCTCAGGCAACAGCTCATCTGGCTCCGTTTCTGTAGGGTTAAAAGCCAAGAGACCAGTTTGTAGCCTGACTTTCACGCCTCCCACAAGTTTACCATGTACCTACTCCTTCTTCCCCCTGATCAGAGAATCATAGAATGATTCTTTAAGAGACCTTAAAGATCATCTAGTTCCAACCCCCCTGCCATGGGCAGGAATCCTTCCACTAGACCAGGCTATTCAGAACCCCTTCCAGTCTGGTCTTAAACACCTTTCACGGATGGGGAATCCACACCATCTCTGGGCAACTTGTGCCAGTGCCTCACCATCCTCACAGTAAAGAATTTCTTCCCAGTAGCTCACCTAAATCTGCCCTTCTTCAGGTTAAGGCCAGTCCTGATCCCAGTACCCAAACCTACATCCTGATATATCTTTCCAGAGACCAAGATGAATCCTATAAAGTTAGATAAAGTCAATAATGCTCCCCTCCCTTTTTTTTTCCTTGTAATTTCTGATAATAACTAAAAGCATTAGATAAAAAACAAAGTAAAGTTATTGTCTTGTTCTCCCCTTCCCTCCCCCACTGGAGACTTGGCATCTTGACTTTCTTTGCCTTTATTTCAATAAAATGAAAACCAGTTTAGTTTTTAAATAAGCACTGTTTTAAACACAACAACTCTTTATTTGCTCTCTGGAAAGCAGATGGTAAATGTACTGTCACCTCTGCCTCTTTCATAAACTGATTGATCTTTGCTATATTTCATGTAGTGTCCTGAGTTTCTGAAGATGAGGCCATGGTCAGGTATCAGAAGAATGGGCCCCACCTGACTCCCTGGGGTCTGAGCCTTCCAGCCAAAAAGCAGAAGCAGATAAAGGAAATGATTCATGGCAAAAAGGCTAGATTTGATACCGTGATTTCTCATACATGTTCAGAGAAGCAGAGGTCTTTTTTAAAAAAATTGATTATAACTTAAAACAAATCAACCAGACAAATGCTGTTTGAAATCATCAAAGTACATGGTATAAAAACTCTTCTGCCCTCTAGTGCTGTGAAGCAGTGTGATATCTTAGATGCACTGATTGATTTTTGGGAGGGGAAGATATATAGTATTGCAACCTACAATATCAGCCACTTTTATCACTGCCAAAGGGAAGGGAGGGGAGTTTAAAAGGTACTTAATAATTTTTGTGTATGAACTTGAGAGAAATATGATCTTAATATATGAAACAACAACAAAAGCTAGTAAAAAAAGTCTTGAAACAGATAAATTGTGCAGCAGCTTGTTAAAGG
This sequence comes from Notiomystis cincta, assembly GCA_013398075.1. Classification (NCBI taxonomy): domain Eukaryota; kingdom Metazoa; phylum Chordata; class Aves; order Passeriformes; family Notiomystidae; genus Notiomystis; species Notiomystis cincta. The sequence continues at coordinate 14,076 of VZRX01006714.1, forward strand.
CACTTTGGGATAAATTGGAAATGCTACTCCTCAATCAAATAGAGAAAAATCTGAAACAACATCACTGATGGGGAACGTTATGCCATAAGTGAGATGTGTTGTTGAGGCTTCTTTTAAGTAATGTTTGCAATTGTGTGCTGAATGCCAGTGGGGTGTTGCAGCTCCCTTCAGTCCTGCCTTTGAGGGTCTGGGATTCAGTGGCGACAGGCAGAACAGTCTCACCATCTCAGGGGCACCAGAGTGTGCTGGCTGAAAGGGAGAGGATCATATTAAATGGCACCATTAAAGCTCATGGCTCTATCTTTACTAGTTTAATCTCATAAATTAATCCACATCCTCCTAGAATAAGTCTTCAAAGAGAAAGAGGTAATTGGATACAAATACTCTCCTTACCAAACCCTGAATTACAGTGATACGGCAGCAGGCAGCTTTGGGCACTTTGATCTCTTCATATGATTTTCATTCCCCTTTTAAGCTTTAGTCTTGGGCCTTATTGTTTCATTACTTTTCCACTGCCAACTGCTCTCTCTGCTTGCTAGTTTGTCCTCCAGCCACTCCCTGTGGCCCTTCCTTAAGAGGCTCAGCCTTCACCCCTAATTATTCTTTGCTGGCTGTTCTTCTCCCTGTGCTTTCCCTGCAGTGAAGCCAGATGAAATATTTGTGCCCACATGTGCATATAAAACCCTGCCAAGACTCTGACATTTGGGGCCAACTGCTCCTTAGTGCATTTCTGGTAAACCTGCACCCCCATGGCACAACTTCTGCTGAGCGAGAGCCGTGTAAACTCTTACCCACACAATACACCATGTAGATAAACCCCTTTGTCTTCTCCAAGTGGAACTGACATGTTTTCATCACTCTTTTGATCACCTCGAGTTTCTTAACACACTCTGAACCCAGTCTTGCCTCTTTGCTGTCACATTAGATTGATAGCTCCTCGAGACAGCAACTGCATTTTGAATTAAGTCTGGCAAAACAGGGCCCTTGTCCTGACTCAGTGACTCACACCTTAGGCATGACAGCAAGATGAATACTTCCAAGGAATTCCTGGTGCCTTAAAATGAAAGGCTGGAAAGGAAACTGAGGCTCAGGCTGAGAATAAGTCACCTGGGTCCATCACAAACAGTGTGACTTTGCACTCTCCTTGAACAACTTTTGGGCAGACTGTTGAAGTCCACAAAGTCTTTGGTGCCCTCAAGTTAAGGGGTGGACTGCCAGCACTAGTGCTCTTCCCAGCAGACAGTTATCTTCCACATAGAGCATTTCGATTCAAGGAAGTGATTTCATTTGAAATGCATGAGCTTTTAGGTCAGCAGTCTAGAGTAAGACTTGAATAAGAACAGCAAAGGCTATGCTAAAAGTTCCTGAAAATATTATCCTTGGTATCTGCTGCCAGTTCCAAATATAAGAAGTATTTCTAGAGTACTTACCAAAAATTCCTAAAGAGCTGAATCGGAATAATAGAATAATAGAATACTAGTAGTTTTTAATGAAGTTGTTTGCTACAACAGCAGAAGACTGACTTTGCCAATGAAGGAATTCTTTCTAGTTCTAATTTTTGGAAACAGGAAAAATAAGAGTGTATTCTTTCATTTTAGTGTTGGCCCATATGTCTTGGTAACTCCAAAAGAAACCAGAAGAAAACAGTTGCAGCAAAGTAAGTTGAGTTATCTAATATCATAATACATTATTTCTACTTGAATAACTTTAGGGTTTTAGCATTTTTATTGCTCTTGCAACTTTTATCCTCATTTTTACAAAGCTTTTATATGTACAGCTATGATAGTAAAGACAGTGCTATGAGCATTCTCCATGATCATGTTGCTTTTCTTGGGATTGGTAATCATCTGGCTTCACTTCATGCAGAATAAATCTTGTTCAAAAGGGTTTTGGTAATTTCAGTGCTGGTGCTGTTCAAGATGTCTTCTGCAAGACTGTGCTGGAATTCTCTCTATCCAACTTCTACAGGTTTGAATTCATATTGGAGAACTTTGAGCAGTCTCAGGGTTAGGAGGAGGAAGAAGAAAAAAATAAATAAGAAATATTTTTGAAAATACTCCCATGTGGAAACAGAAGCAACTCCAGACTTTGTTGGTTCTTGAACATTCATTTAAGGACTGTAGGTGGATCTTTTGCTGAAGCTGGTAAAAGTCATAGATGGAAAGTATTTGTGGATATATGTTCACTTTTGCTTGGCTTTCAGTCTTGCTGGTGAAAGTTAGATAAGCAGGAACACCCTGAACCTCTACCAGAAAGATCAGGCATATGTTGAAATCTTTTATTGGCAAAGTTACAGCAAGAGTCAGTTGTGAAATAAATTCTGTATACAGAGGTGACTGAGTACAGCAGTCCTACACTCCTGGGCATTGATTTATGCAAGATATGAAAGCTGAAGGAGTGTGAGTCAGCACTTCTCATGTCTTGAGTCCTCGAGGAAACAGTGCAATTAAATCCTTTCTTCCCAAACTCTGTGAGTTTGGCTGAAATGCTTCACCAGCCGGCTGGTGTGGCTTGGGTTTCCTTTGGTTGCAAGAAAGAAAATGGACTTATCATGAGGCAAACAGTGATCTTCTGGAAGGATGAATAGCAGCAGACTGTGGCGTTAACAGCAAAGGTGCTGCTGCTCCAATAAAGATCTGTTTCCACTTTGTGGCTCCAGTGTGAAAGGTCTCAAGCATGTCAAGTATTTCTGTCTTGGATGCTGGCAGAAATAGGACCTCACTGAGTGCAATCTCTACTTAAATGCTTGTTTTAAAGGTGAAATAAAAAGCTGTTTTCTGTCTTTCGGGTCTCTTTTGAAGCTTACCCAAATACTGGCTTTATCCTGCTAGAGGAGGGCTCCTATTAGCCTCTGATAGCTGTAGCCAGCCATTAGGATATAGTAAGAGTGAAATAAGCTCCTAGAGCAAGTGAAGTGCTAGTTTAAAACACAGCTCCTCTCTCCATAGGCTTCATTGGCCTTGCTGTTGAAAGGATCTGTGGTGTTTTTTCCTCTGTCAGTCGATAAAGAGAGAAGTTAAATCAGCCAGCCGTCCTAGAGCATATGGCTGCACCCCGGCTGTATTGACTTCCACTGACTACACTGGAGCTTGCTGCCCATCTCACATGTGGGTGCCTATGGTGAAGTGTCTTCATTTGAAGCTGATTCATGCATTCCTCCTGTTTTTATTTAGGGAGCATGTGGTTGGGAGGGAAAATTACTTTTCATTTCCCTGCTGGGGAGCATTACACCACAAGGATTTCCCTCTATGCAGCAATAACATCTTAATCGTGACAACTTCTGTTTTACCTGCAGGAGTAAGTACTGTGGCACTTACCTATAGGTTCCCAGGGGTTAAAAAGCAGTCTATTAGCAATCTCCTAGCTGGTTTTGGCTTTCCTTTTGGGGTTGAGCCCTAGGGTTGCTCACCATTCCAGTCTCAAGTTAAGGAAAATGTTTGCTTTATTAGCTGATCATTGCAGTGACTGAGTAACCTCTTGTGGGGTTGTCTGCATCCCTTGAGAACAAGTTTGTTCCTGAATGGTCTTCGGGACTACATGCAATTAGCAGTAATGGCTGCTTTGTAGTATTCCTTCTAACTTCCATATATTTTTTTTTTTCATACCTGCTCAGTTGCTAAGAAAGAGCTTGATGACCTGGAGCAATGGAAGAAAGAACACAGGCCAGGGCCAATTACGTTGGTGCCACAGAGACTGGGTAAGACATTTAAATCAGCAATAGCAATTGTGAACTCCAAAATTTAATTTTCCAGGACATGAGACATTTTTCACTTTTTCTAGCTACTTATTAAAGAGATTCAGTGCCAATAAGGGCTGACATGAGCCTATCGTATATGTTCTGTGCCTCTTGATCATGGCAAGGAAGATGTTTCTGAAACAAAACATCACAGATTGTCACTCAAGAAATCTGTCAAGATCAGAGTAGAAAATCTGCACTAACATTTGGGGAAAACAGGTGGATTAACCCTCCTGCTGTTTACACTGTCTGTGGTTGATGTCTCTGAGGGAGCACACACTTGTTGTTAGTGTGCAGATGGACAGCGTGCTGGAGACCCTCCAGTTACCCATAAGAAAACCCTTCTGTGTTACTATGTGTGCTTTCCTGGCTGCTGGCTCTTGAAGAGGCCAAAGTAATCCCTGTGGATTCATCATTTGCAGGCTAAACATGTGTGAAGCTCTCTATTACCAATTCTGTAAGGATAACAACAGAAAAATAAATGAAAAACAGGGTAAAAAGCTACAAGAACTTAAGACACCCTGAACATAACTGATGTGTTTGCTAAGTTAACCCAGATGTTTTCTAGATCGGTGAAGGAAAATGTAGGAGATATCTTGAATTGAGCCACTATTAAGTATTGAATATAGTAATATTTCAGACTTTGTTTTAAAAAGTTTTGGAAAAGAAAAGCTGCCCTTCCTTACCTTGGGTGTCATAGGAGAATTTGGGGTGCATAGTGCAGGATGTGGTCTGCTTAGACCTGCAAATTAAGTTCTTTCTCTGCCAGGCTACACAAGGTAAATTTGCAGCAGTGTATAAAAATAGACTGCAGGTGGGAGAGGAATTTTAACTGACTCCAGCCCAGAGTTGTTTTTTAGCTCAAGGTGATCCTGGTCCCACATGTTCTGCCCTGCAGCTGAGTCGCAGCTGTTTGCAGTGGTGGCAGTGCCCTGTGTTCCCACCATCACGTGGAGTCGTGTGGCTGGACACAGTCTTTGTGGGTTCACGTGTAACATCTGCTTCTTGCTTGTGAACAGGTCCTAGAGGACATACTTCTGTCACAAGAAGACCATAGAGCTTTTTGCTGAAGAAAGTGAAATCTGGAAAAAGAAATTTGGCATGTTTGGTGTGTGTGGGCTGACTGTGTGACTGAGGGTGTCCCTTAAAGCTGCAGTGAGTGTCAGGAGCCTTAACTTCTGGCCCCACTGCATTTAAAAAATTTCTTGGCAAAGAAGCAGCTTAAGAGGAAAAAAGAAAAAATAAAGTAAAAAATATTATGTCTTTAGTCACTGTCTAGCTGCCCTGTAGACTCCTGGAGACTGAGACACAGGCACTGTGTTCAGTGCCTCTGAAAAGAACTGAGCTGCAAAGATTATTAGAACATATAATTCCCATAGGAACAAATTTGGAACTGAAGTGGCACCTCTACGTTCACCACTGTAGGTACTCATTAAGGAAAAAAAGTATCATGTGTTGTTTTCTGAGTGATTTTAAGGGACTGCACATCTAGTCCAAATCACTAAATAAAATCTCTAACTAAAGTTGAAGTTTCTTGAAGTTTTTTAACACTTTTGCTTTCCATAGAGAAATAAGTACTCTGGATTTCAACTCTAATATTTGAATGGCAAACTTTCAGGCATCATGGAGAGGTGAGAGCAATGAAGGATGCAAGTTTGACTCTTCTCCAAAAGCAATGAGTGGAGCAAGAAGTCATGCCTGATAAATGCAACGGTCTCTTTTCTGGTGTTATTATATATGATCACAACACCCTCTGCCTTCAGTGAAGCACTTGACATGTTGCAGCCAAGCCAACTTGGATGAATTAAACCTGGCTGAGAGGCTGTTAGGCAACTTCTAATAATGATCAGAAAAATGTTTGTTCAAAGATGATGTCCACCAGTATACACAAAAAAAATTCCGTACACAAAAGAAATTTTGCCAGTAAAAGGCTAAAAAAGAGGAAGATTAAGCATCCGAAAGGTTTCAAACTTGTATAGCAGCAGTTTTATTTTCTAGATCTGGGGAGGAGATACTCTACAATGCCAGCTGTCTGCTTATTGCTACTCTAAGCTTGTTGCTTGTATACTGTATGGCCAGTCTCTCTTGAGAACTTAGCTTAGGGATTTATTTGTGTCCACAGAAATGTTGCCACATTTAGGGAATTGATCTTCCATTCACTGAATGTCACAAAAGCACCTAAAGATTAGTCACCTTCCATTAGTAAATTGAGAAAGCTACCCTTAGACAAGAGTGATCCCTCCTGAAAGGTCTAGGATAATTGTCTTACACTTCATATAATGGTTTGGGTCTGAAGGAAACTTAAACATCAGTTTAGTTTTAACTGCCCTGCCATGGGCAGAGACACATTCCACTAGACCAGGTTGCTTAAAGCCCCATCCAGCCTGGCCTTGAACACTTCCCGGGGTGGGGCATCACAACTTTTCTAGGCAATCTGTGCCAGTGGCTCGGCACCTCATAGTGAAAAATTTCTTTATTATAGCCAATCTAAATCTCTCCTCTTTCAGTATAAAGCCATTTGTCCCTGTCCTATCACTATATGTCTTGGCAAGAATTCCCTCTCCAGCTCTCCTGTAGGCCCCTTCAGGTACTGAAAGGCTACTAGGAGGTCTTCCTGGAGCCTTCTCCTCTCCTGGGTGAACAACCCTGGCTCTCTCAGCCTGTCTTCACAGGAGAACTGCTCCAGGTCTCTAATCATCTTTGAGGCCCTCCTATGGGCTCAGTCCAGCGTATCCATGTCCTTCTTATACTGGAGGATCCAGAGCTGGATGCAGCACTGCAGGTGGGGTCTCACCAGAGAAAAAAGAGGGGCAGAATCCCCTCCCTCAACTGGCTGCCCATGCTGCTTTTGATCCAGCCTAGAATATCAGGCACCTTAGGTAGCACAGACTGGTCCAACTGCTTCTATAGAATTCAGAGTCACAGAGAGGTGAATTTCTCATGAAAATTGGCAATAAATTTGGCAAAATGCAACCACCATTCTCAGAATGGAGTGAGGGCTGCTGTTATTTTTTGCAACAACTGAGAGAAAAAATTATTTCCTTTCCTAAAGCAAGAAAATACTTTGGAAAATAAAGCAGAGTAATAGAATCAGTCACTCCCTCCATCCCTTAAAACCTAGTATCACTTTCTTTATGTGGCTGGTTTTTTGTTTGTGGTTGGTTTTTTTTCTTTTTATTGAAGGCTGAACATTATGGCCAGAGCTTTAGATGTTCACAAAAGAGAGTCCATGCCTTTGGAAAAGGACACCTTCTACTACCTGGATATGAAGTGAGGTCTGTGGGAAAAGGCTTTTACTTCCATTTCAGAAAGGGGATTCTTCCTCAAGCCCCAAGACATTACTTAGAAAATAATAAAATGATAGCATCCCGTTAGAGCTGGCAGAGTCCAAGATCCTAAATTTGATAAAACAGAAACTTTTTAACGATAGAATTTCTGACTGTATGTGTGTGACAGACTGAGAAAAAGTGGGGATAGTTGGATCTGAAAATGAAAACTCACCTGCAAAGCATGACTGATTTTCTGAAAATGGAATAGTTCTTCAGTAAACTGATCATATATTGTAGGGACATATTTGTTGGTAGAGTGGATGCTACAGTGGATGCTCTGTAAATAATAGGCAAGTGCTTTTGATGGATGAATAAAATGATCAAAAAGGTCTCCTATCTTTTCTCTTTAATGTCAGACAGCTACTGTAATTATGAAAAAATTCCTGTGTATGCATACATCCAGTCTGTTATATTGCTGTATTCTGAAGTGACTGGCATTTGCAGTTAAAATGCTCATACAAAATGCCATTTATATTTTTGGTTTTTTTTAAGGTGGAAACAAATCAGAGGCTCAAGTAAGACAAAACCAGCAAATGGTTCTCATGCAATCTAAATACCAGAAAAAGGTCAGTAAGAAAAAATGTGTTTATTTTTAGAATTCAAAAGAAAGATTTTCCTGAAGAGTTTTGTATGACTACAAAATGAACTCACAGCTGCTTGACAGGAAAAAATCATGAAACCTGAAGGAAGGAGCAGAAAATCAGAAACTAATGTTCTGCACCAAAGAAAATGAGAAATCTGTCCATAAATATGCAGCAATCTGTATCACAGATGATATCTCAAATAACAACCGGTACAGTTGTAAAATCACTTATATGCTGTGCTGTATCTTCTGGCATGCTGCTTACTTGGACTAATTGATCAATGTACCACCCTGTCCCATGCTTATGTGGAAATGTTGTTCCTGTTGCAAGAGGTATGAATACTTGTAAGTTATCAATCAGCTCTGTGAGTCCTTGCATGGATGCCCATTTATCAGTCCTAGATTTCTCAGCCTTCTTAAAGCCAATATTGGAGTAGCTGTCACACAGCCTGCATTATTCAGTGTCTTATTTTAAGGGAAAAAATTCCAGAAACTTTCCCCAAACACACTTTAGGTTTGAAAGATGTGCACTATAGGAGTCAAGTTACCTTATGTATACCTTGTATACATAAATATTTAAAATAACTTCCTATGTTTATGTCACGCAGCATGAGAGAGAAGAGTACATAAAAGCAAAGAAGGCAGCTGAAGAAGCTGAAATACTGAAAAAGAAAGCAATTCAGAGAGAAAAGGTAAACCTGGTTACTGCAGACTTGAAGCCATATAACAGTTCATGTCTTGATGCTTTATTTTGCTGAACTACATGGAACTGGCTAATTAAATTAGGTGGTAGCCCTGGATGGTATCGAGGAATTAGGAAATGTAGTCTTCCTCCTCTTTGTAGCTGGCTGAAGGGTACCTGACCCAGGGATTTTGGGCACTTGAGTGTTCCTCTGGCTCGTGAGAAACTCCAGCCTTTCTGTTGCATCCATCTGGCAGAGTTAGCAGAAGGGGAAAACACAAAGGTCATGAGTAACATTGTGTGTGCAGGTCATGTGGTTCACTTTGACATGAGCTCCTTCTATAAGATTGGATTGTAGCAGTTGGCACAAAGACCTACAGAAATCCGTAATTGCCTGTGTACATGGGAAGAATACTAGAAAATCCAGCCTGTCAGGATGAAAAAGATTTCCAAATCATGGAAAGGTCAGTGTAGTCTACCTGCATTGTGCTGAGAGCACCCTGAAATTCAAGTGCCTCTCTGGCCTGCACACACACAAGTGTCTTGCTAATAGGTCAAATCACTCTTCCTTCTAATATTCTCCATATATTGGCACCAGTGATAGCTCACTTTCAAATTTTCTTTTATTATTTTGGATTTGTTCACTTTCTCTTGTAATTCTCACAAAGCATCTTCTCACCCCTCATGCTGCACAACCCTTTGTAAAAGTTCATTTGTGTCTCCTTGGTGGCAACCAAGCAGTACGTGCTTGCGAATGCAGTGTGGAATTTAAATGAAAAAAGAAAGGAGAAGGGATCATGATACTGATGTACACATTAACAAGGGGAGAAAGGGAGATTTCAGGTTTGCAAGTTTTGTCTCCACAACAGTAAAAATGATTTTCTGTGCAGGTACTGAATGTTGAGAGTTAATTAAAAAGTCGTCGATACTGGTTGGCGTACCAGGGCATGCATAAACAAAAATAACTGTAAATGCCTCTAGGTGAGGGTTAGTCTGTTCCCAGTCTTCCAGTGGTTAGCATTACGCTTTGGGCATACACAAGAGCTCATAGGGGCAATAAATATTATCACCTGAAAATGTCATTAGCTCTTACTATCTCATGCATAACTCCAGAAGCAGAGATGACAGCAGTGGAAGAGAGTGGATTAATTATTTAATATACCTTTTTTTCCTATGGGCATCGGACAAGGAAAATGTTACAAGACTGCTATAATTTCTAGTTACACCTGGAAATATATTGATGTATCAGGTTTGTTTTCATGCTCTTTAATTTCCTTACCTTCACTCCCACAGATTATAAAATCTTTATAGATGTTGTAGGTAGTAAAACTGTGTGTATCTATTTCTTCTGAAGGAGGATGCAACATCGCAGCAAACATCTTTGCCAAACAGACTGTCTAATTTGACTAAATAAACATGTACCCACAAAGCAATCAAACAAAATAGAGGTGCTTGAAAGGGAACTCTTAATTTCAATGTGTTTATTTAGATTGTCTTCCACAATAGTGATTGAGCCGATGAAGATTTCTTCTTGGAGATGATTAGGTGTTAAAAATTCAACCTTGAGTTTAAGAAGAGCATGCTGGAAAGCCACAGGAAGGTATCAATTTGGGTATCTCTCCCTGCCTACAGATGAAAGACTCCCAAGACCTGAGAATGACAGGGATCCTACTGGTGCTGTACAACCAGCACTGGGCTCTGTTTACCAAAGGAAAGGAGCTTTTTATCTGAAATGATAGATTTGTATTCAACTGCACCTGTAGGGCATTGGCTGGGAGCATGTCTTTCTGCAAGTTCACAGGGCTTCTTTTCTTGCTGGCCAGCCCTTCTTTTGCTCAAGGTTATTATTCATTCAATAAACACCAAATTGTTGACAGTCTGAGAGGAGATAATAGCTAGCCAGCTTTATCAGCAGGAGCCCTGGAACTTTCACAGCTGGAAAGCTTCTTTGCCAACAGACATGAATGGTGAAGCCCTACAGACTAATGCACGCTGACTAGAACGGGTGCTGATACTCAGCTCAGTCCTTCCTTGATTGTAAGGATGATGTACTGTAAGCCAGTGCTGCTTGTGAGCTTAGGATCTGTTTATGTGACTGTTTTAATGCTGGCTTTGTAGAGAAAAGCAGCATCCCCTTTCCCATTATCTTTGTGAACAAGCAGAAACCGCGTGTCTGCCAAAGCAGTACCCAAATATGGGAGATCTGCCTTACCATCTGCACGAGTCCACCTGCCTGTCTCTGCCATTCTTTAATTAACCATGGGGTTATCAGGTGCTGCAATACCAGTGTGCTTGGCATCTACCTTGTCTCTCTCCAGCTCCCAGAGAGAGGAAGGATTCCTCATTCTCCTGTGCTCCACAGGACCACCTTGTGTGAACAAATACTCAAGTCTCCCATGTACTTCATGACAGGCAACGTGTCCTGGGACTGTTGTGGTTTGCTCATGGGGTAACCTCGGGCTTCCTGAGTTTGGGTATTTGAAGCTAATGATCTCTGAGTGCTCACTGAAGTAATTTGGAAAAGGCTTTGTAACAAGAGCATTTTTCCCTAATGTTGAGATGTGTCTAAGCTGCAGAAAGTGTTGAAGTACATAAGAGGTAGATTTTTTATTATTTACCCACAAGTAGTAGATGTCCACAGTTGGTATCTTTTGTGCAGCCCTTCACATCACAGTGTTTGATCAGACTGGATCATAATTCCCTTTGTCTTTTGGGTGAAAGGGCTTCAAAGTTCCCCAAAAAATAAGCAAGCAGCTGATACTTGGTTTTCTGTTTTTTAAACTTTTCTCATTTGTGCTGTACATAAAATTGGATGACTTCAGTGCAATGGATATTTCTGTTTCCTGACACTGAATTTCTATTGCTGTTACCCTGTCTTTAGCCTTTCCTATACTTTAGGTCTTGATTGAATGTTAGAAGATTCAAGCAATTTGAAGTGAAAAGGCTCAGTGTAATTCTACTGCATGCAACTATTTTTTCTCTTACATTATATAGCAAACAGTCCTGCCATCTTCAGAAACTGTCTTATTTAGGATAAGCTGTAATTTCATTTTATTCTTTATCACATCACGTGCTCTTTAATTTGACTGTGTTAATCAGCATGAGCAGCCTTTTTTTCAGGAATTTGTTAAAACCAGGCACTTTACAGACCTTCTGCTAACATTTTTCAATGTGTTTACCTTCAATATCACAGCTGTTCCACTCTTGGCTTTTTGAACATGGTGCCAAATGTGGAGTGCTTTGGCAATGTCTGTTGATAGATTGTCATTAGTTAGAGAATATCCCCATCCTGTTGCCTGTCACTTGTATGCATCCTTAAGCAGGTGTCCTAGGGTAAACTTCCAGAGTAAAAAATAGTCATGCCTGCCACAAGTAATTTCCAGATGCTGGAGTTTTCTTCAGTTACCATTCTGGGGGTAGAACAGCTGTAGGGGATTCCCTTATTTTTTCATCTAGTGGGAGATAGGGTTGATACTGAGGATTTGTATTTATCACAGTTAATATCACTGTTCCCTAGATGTCACTAGCTGGGAGCTAGACCACAACAAGTCCTGCGAGCTTTGGATTTTTTTGGAACTTTTTGAATTTCTTTTTTTGAACTTTCAGTAGCCTTGCAATATGATGTTGGATCCCACATCCAGTTCTTTTTCAGAGGTGAAGGCATTGGCTTGTGATATTGTGAAAAAGCCTGGGAGCTGTGGCTGGTGTCTCAAGGGTATCAGCATCACCTTTGACAATAACATAAGCCAAAAGATTTCTTTTCCACCTCTTTCCTTTCTTTCCCTGTAAATTGTGAAGCTGCACAAATGAGTGGGAGTTTTTTGCCATCATCCATGTCTAGGTTAGGAGCAAGCAATATATCCCCTGCACCCTCTAAATTCACCCCCACTGTGTAGTGATGCTCCTTACCACAGTTTGGTTAAATTTTTGAATGCATCAGTATGTCATACGTTCTGTCACTGTCTCTGCATGTCAAATGAGTGAACAACAGGACATCTTATTCAGAGATTCACCTTCCTCCTTTTGTTTATTTCTCCCTGCCTTTTTCCAAATAACAGCTTCTAAGTCTCTTGCCTTCCAGCAGTTTATATCATCACACAACATAGTGGCTCTTTTCCTATCTGCAGACATCTGAAAGGATTTTCTTTCTTAATCCAATGCATGCGAAGGAGGAATTTACACTTGTTTGGCAAATCTCTTTCAGACAGTCATTCTTTATCCAATTAAAAAATATGAATCCTGAAATTGCTAAAGGCAAAGTAATTGAGTAAGTGCCAGTAGAATTGTAATTTCTCTGAAATGTTTTTGATACCAGGACAGGAGGAAGATTATGGAGCTGGGGGTTTAAGCTCTGTTCTTAACGCCATGTTCCCCCTTACACATTTGCCCCTCCTTGTTCTCCCCTGCTCAGGACCTCTGCTCAGGCACAGTGTCCCCTCCCTGATTTGGGGCTCTGGCCAAAGGGGCCATTTTCACCTACACCTCCTTCCTCATCTCTGCAAGGTATTGTCTGAAATTTCCAGGGCACTTTGTTCAGAGCAATGTCTGGTTGCTGGGTTACCAAGCAATTGCCTTTCTTCACTTTGAGGGTGGGCAATGAGCAGAGTGACAGTCCGAGGCTGTATTTTGCTCCACATGCAAGTTGTGATCATTGCCTGGGAGCTCTTACTGGAGCATCCCCCTGCCAACTGCAGTGTGGGAGCTCAAAATATAGTGGGCTGAAATCTCAGGTTGGCACTTCTAATTTGTGCTTTTCATACACTGAACTGCCTTTTAACTACTCTTCCCACTGGACCTAACTGCAACCTGTAAGCCAAAACAAAAATTTGGCTGGCCTCCTTTTCACTGGAATTCAGCTTGAACTGCATGTTGCTTTTGCAGCAAGTTCTCTAGTTTTTTCTTTCTTTTAATGTTTTTTTTTCTACTTGAATTTGGGGTTTGGGCAGATTAGATGATACATCCATTGGAAATTATGTGCAATTTTATATTAAAGGACTTAATAATTTGTGCAGTATCCAGATTTACAGAGGAGTTCTATGTGTCAAGGATTTGGGTTGACTCTTGCACGAGGTATGGTATCTGAGGCAGAAAAACGCTGGTTAAGTACAAACATCTCCCACTTTTATCCATCTTAGCTTGTACTCAACTGGCCAGTACTTAATGCTCCTGCAGGTCAGGTCTGTGAGCTGCATGCACTCACATCACTGCACTGTCAGTGCTACAGGATCTGCTCTGGTGCAGTGATTTGGGTCTTCTGCCTTCCTGCAAGGACCAAGGTTTCATCAGTTGCACCCCGAGATGTCCCCCAGCAGGGCTGTGACATGACAGCTGTGAAGGCTCACAAGGACTTTTGGGTAGATGTCATTTTCTATTTGTCTAGAACATGCTTCTTCATGAGTGAAAACCTTTAAATTTGAGATTGGGTCACTTCTGTACCCAGCTGCTACAGGTCTTCTAAAAACCAAAATATTGAAATATTGGAATTGAAATAATTGATGTTTGTTTCCAGTTTATTGGAAATCTCAAGTATGTTTTCCTGGTTTTAATGCTCTAGGCAGAGAGACTTGAAGTTAAAAGAAGACAAGAAGAAGTGCAGAGAAGACAGATGCTTCTTGAAGATCAAAAGTAGTAAGTAACATTTGAAACTTATTGACTAAAATTCTTTATCTACTTATCCTTCTGTGTTATTTGTTTAGTTTTTTTATTATTATTTAATATTATTTATTTGTTTGCATTTTTTTCCTGTTTTGGGGCTCAGGAAGGATTTGGCTTCTGTTGCTCCTGTTTTCAATTTTTCACTTGAAACTTTTGACTTCAGGACAATGGGCACAAACTGATCCACAGAAGGTTCCTACTGAACATCAAGAAATGCTTTAATTCTGAGAGTGGCTGAACATGAGCACAGGTTACCCAGGCAGGTTGTGGATTCTCCATCCTTGGACATATTCAAAAGTTCTGGGCAGCTGCCTCAAGGTGGCCCTGCTTAAAGAGAGGGTAGGACAAGATGACATCCAGATATTCCTTCCAACTTCAATGATTTTATAAATCTGTGAAATATTCAAGCCTCCTCCACATCTTATTCTGTGATAAATTTTGTTCTGTAGACCTCTCTTAGCTTCCTAAAACATACACTTTGAAATGAAAATTGTGAATTATAAAATGACTTTGTGCTTTTGTTCTCTCACTGAATCAATATGTAATCATTCAATCCAAGACTAATTATCAAAACAGAATCTAAATTACATCTCCACCCATTTATTTTGTAGATTAGTAAAGAAGTATAACCCACATGTAAATAATGAGGACTTCCTCTATTTAGCATAGTCCTCCTTGAATGTGGAGATCTGTAGTAAAGACCTATTTCCCAAGAATATCTCCTTAATGTCACATTTAGATATGGCCCAAGTCCTGATATCATTAATTCCATTGGCAATGAAGTTCCTACCTTGCCCATTCACTCTATTTATTTGTTTTTAACTGATCCAAACTGATTCTATCACATAATTAACACACCATACTGTTTAGTCACCTTTACCTTTTTTATCTTTGGCTTCTGAAATTACTCACCTGTATTCTTAGCCTGATTGATTGCTTTTTCCTCCTCTATGACCTTTAAAGGAGTCACTTTTGTCCCATGCTAGTGGCTCCAGTTCCTTCATCAGTTGCCCAGAACTCAGTTATCTAAGGTAAGGTACAGATATTTGAGTGCTTTGTCACTGATTCCAGCTTCTCTTGTATTTTTCCTTTTGTTTCTTCCCATTTGGCTTTAGGCACAGCTCTTTCCCTTAATATGTTGCCAGTATTTGTCTCTAGATATTGATGTTTGACTTGCTGTTTATCCTTTGTGGATGTCTACACACACCCCTCCTTGATTCCTCAGGAATTCTGAAGACCGCACAACTTCAGATCTCTGCCTGTTTCTGACAGACCAGACACTTTGATTCTCTTTGAGCCTCAATCAACAACAGACACACCAGATCTTTGCAGTGCAAGGTCCTCAGTTATGGGCCTTGCTTTTTCCTTAGGGGATTGTCAGGGTTCTTGTCTTCCCATTTAATCCAGTTTTTTATCTTAAGGCATATTTAGTTATGAACAGACATATATCTCTTCCCTTCCTTCACCTTCCCTGTCTGTACTTTTTTTTTTTCCTTAGGGTGAAACGAATTCTGTTGTTCAGAGCTCTTTTCCATTAAAAGTAACTTTGGTTTTGTCAAAACAGTTTGTTCCTGAAACACGGGAAAAGAGGAAGTGGCCACAAGTGAAAAATTCCTTCACCAAAAGGGTGGCCAAGCATTGGAACAGGCAGCCCAGGGAGGTGGTTGAGTCACTGTCCCTGGTGGTATTTAAAAACATGTAGATGTGATGCTGAGGGACATGGTTATTGCTGGGCTTGTCAGTGCTGGGTTAATAGTTGGACTGGATGATCATAGAGGTCTTTAGCAACACAGCTGATTCTGTGTGGGCAGCCAGGTAATCCCCAGGTGGTGCAGGAGCTCTGGCTGCTTGGGCACTGGCTGGCAGCCACTCTGTCCCCTGATTAAGGAAAGCCTAATGAGCATTCAGCTGGTGTCATCTCTGATGCAACTGAAAGTGAAGATGGACTGATCATTGCAGTGTCTTGAGCTCCATTGCTTATGTTGAACTATTAGAACATTATTTGTATGTACTACATATTAAACATACACAAGGAGGACTCTGTAGATACTGCACCTGGAGGAAGTGACCTGAAAACCCAACTCCAGTGAATGCAATTTTGGTTAAGCAAAGCACTCCCATGCTGCAGTGTTAAGGGAACTTGCCTGTCTGACCATCCAGGAGCCACTCTGTCAGTCCCTCTCACACCCCCTGAGCTGGGACTGAGGCCCCTTTGCAGCCACACTCCGCATGCTCACACAGTCACACCAGCTTCAAACCAGAATTCCCTACCAGTTCAACCCCAGATTTCCCATTGCAGAGTCTCAGATGTCCAGATACTTAAAATAATTTAATCATAGTGCAATAACTAAATAATAAAATAGCAGCTTGAGCTGGTGCTTCCAAGGAGGCACCCTGAAAAAAGAAAACCCTGAGATTTTATCCCCTCGAAGTCTAAGCACAGGAGAGTCTGGGGGTTATCAGCTCCTGCTGTGTCTCCCAGTGTCCATCCCTCTGGCCAATGACAGGTCACCAGGTCCTTTGTTATGCAGAAGGTCAGCAGTTCATGGTCCTTTGCCTGGGGCTCAGGCCCCAGCCCCTCAGCACTCAACCTGCAGCTGGACACTGAGCTACCTGTGCGGAACGTGTTCCTCAGCAGACACAATGACACTAGTGCCTTCCCTGGGCTGATGGAATTCTCTGGTGGGCACAGGAAGAGGAGGTTGTTGAGGATGCATTGCTAAGAGACGTTGGCATTAAAGGAGCAGAGCATTCAAGAGTAGTGAAAAGCTTCTGTGTGACATTTCAGATTTTGTGGAGTAACTCCATTGAAGCGCTGCTGGTGATTGGCAGCACTCTCGCAGAGAAGCCTGGTATTTAAAGGTGTGCTTTTGCCTACCATGCAAAAATGAGTCACTCATTACTTCCCTCCTCTAAGACCCTTCGTCTCCAGGCAAAGAGAACAAATATGATGTTTTGCCCCTTTCCTCACTGTATCTGCTGGAGTGTTTTGATCTCCTCTGCTTGCTGAGAATGGGGGGAAGGAAGGTCATGCACTGCATATAAAGCAGTGACCTCTGCAAAGTCATGGCCTTTAGAGACATTTCAAAAGATAAGCTCCCTTGTTAGCCTGTCCTCTGTAAGATCTGTAGCAGCAACATCACAATTTTCCTGAGGAGATCAATGCCTACCAGCAGTCTCATTAACTGGGAAACCTTTTAAAATTGATCACCACCTCTAGCTGTATCAGCCTCCAAGGGGTACAGCCCAATCAGTACCTCTCCTGCATGAAGTGCCGCTTCTATTTGATAAGGGAATGCACTTAAGATTCTCATGCCATTAACATGCTCTGACAATAAAGTATGATGCTGCCCAGAATTTCGTTTTTCTGATTAAATTCCTGTCACTATTAAAAACAAGAACATCTCACTGAAATCCCCTTTCAAAGGGTCTAATATGAAGTGACTGCTAAAAATAAAGATTGTCTGTAACCTTGTGTGCTGTCTACAGAATATAGTTATTTCCTATCTCTTGAAAGCCTTGTTAGCTTCTTTGTGTACAACAGGTCCTTGAAAGCCAGCTGTATCTGTTACCACATTTACTTAAATATGTGTTTATAGTCTAGATAGGCATGCAGACTGCCATGAAAAAGTCAGCAAGCCTCACAATTTTGAGATCAGCCCCTCTTCTGACCGTGGTGGGCTCAGGCTTTGTTCAGTGACTAAAACAGAAAAAACCCCAAGATGTCTCCTGAAGTAGTGGTGTATTAAAAGCCTTAAGAGCACACAGGAGCAGACTTTGGGGTGGATAAGTTGCTGCTTAGCAGGATTGCTATAGTTTGTGCTAACAGAGGAGAAGCACATGAGGGATTTGTTGGTGACAGTGTTGCTGTGGTTCTGGCCCTGCAGAAGCCAGATTTAGAAAATGGGGAGTATGTGTTGACTTTTTACCAGAAACTACTTACACATGGAGTCCTTCCTTCTGAGCCGTGGTATCTGGGATGCATTTTGATTGTTGGCCTGATGGTGTTTCTGTCAGAGTGCATTAAAAGGTAATGGAGGCTCCTGTAGTCCGTACTTGGAAATTGCTAATCCATGCAAGGGAAGAACTGAGCGCCCATCTTTCCAAAAGGAAACAAAGAACAGGACTTTTCAGGACATCCCTCTTCAGTTAGTACACCACAGTTGTCGTTTAAACAGTAATGAGGATGGATCTGTCATGACTGGCTGTTTTCAGAGGCTTGCTGTGCAGGCTGTGTGAATCTCTGTCTGAACTGTAGGGTGTCTTACCATATGGTTTTAGCCCAGATCTCTAGTTAGATGCTTTTATTAAATCTGGATTTGACTTTCCAGAAATTGTAGTGTTGGATGTGGTCCACTGTGTTTCAAATAGTCGCTACACTGTTTTTCTAATGGCCATCTACCCATTTATGTCATGGAAAAAGCAGTCTAAAAAATAGGGTTACTTTTTAATAGTACATGGTGACTGTTGTGTCACTTCATCATTCCCTGTGCTACATATTCATGCCTCTGTTTTTGTGAAGGTTGTATTCCTGTAAAAAATTCCTGGCACTGCTGCACTTTGGTACATGTGCACACTCAATATATTCTGCTCAGAATTTGGAGCTGGAAACAAAATTTGCCAGAGTGTCTCTGAGTGCATATTCCAAACACAATGCAGGAGGTTCACCAAACCAAGCTGATATACACTTGCCTGCCAAAGCAGTTTTCTCAAAAGTCATAAAATGCAGGAGAATAAAACCTGAATCAAAACAGAATTTTTATTTATTTATCAATTTTTACAGGATAAATGCTAGTGTCCTTGCCAGTTTTCAGTCCCCTATGATGTGTGATTCAAACAGCAGGCTGGCAACAAATTTTCCCCACAGAAGTGCAAATGTAAACCTGACCAGACTTTTAATACAGGTTGCTAAAGAGAATGAAAGAGGGCTCGCACAAAGAGCGTTTGCAGCCTTGAGAATCCTTTGTTTGCTTCTTTTCACCACAATTGTCTTCGTTTTGTTCATTTGCTCCTGATTATTTTAAGCATTGTCAATTATTTAGCTAACAGGCAGAAAACTAGGCTTTTATAGACATCCAAAGAGACTCTCTTGAGTGTAATAATGAAGGCAGTTTATTGAACGCCTGTGAGGTTGCTTTCTAATTGTGCGCATTAATCTGCCCATGCAAGCTGGCTGAAAATATAGAAGCAGATTGCACATGCAGATGGAGCACACAGAAAGGAATGCAATAGACTTATACAAAACTGCATTTTCCTTAAAACTGGATTTATGCTTATTACTTCAGATAATAAATGAAACTTACGTCTGAAATAACATCCAGGAATACTGGATGACTCGGTGGGAGGAATGAATAGCCTAGCTGTGTTATTTCATCCAGTCAGGGAAACAAAAAAAGCAGGTGGGTTGAGAGGATAGATTAGTTTTGAGTGTGGGTAGGAAATGATGAAAATAATTCTGCCTAGAAAGTTGCTTTTTATTTTTCTTTAAACAACCTATTTTTATACTTCCTTGAAGCCTTATACCTAAGATGAACTAGTGCCACATTTTTTGTTCTTTTCCCCAAATTCAGGAACAGATGCTCAAGAACTTGCAGACAAGAAATCCTACTAGCCAAAGATAGCACTGTTGGATAATTAGCATTAGGTTTGTCCAAGTCATCTGTACTATGATCTTGCATTACTGCCAGTGAAGTCTGTGAATACTGTATTAAGCTTGGTATGTGGCTACTGGGAGGATTTCTGTTGGAAAACAGGTGGACTAAATAACCAGAGGATGGCCTTTCTTCATAGTCTTCATAGTCAATAGGGCATTGCAGAAGACGCATCAACATTATACACGACTTTGGTGTGTTAATAATTTCATGTAATTTTTACCATGTAGCTTCCAACAAAAGATGAGTCCCCCACCTATATGCACTTCAGAAATGGAAATTAGTTCATGGTGGCAATTTTGCACATG
Organism: Notiomystis cincta; assembly: GCA_013398075.1. NCBI lineage: Eukaryota > Metazoa > Chordata > Aves > Passeriformes > Notiomystidae > Notiomystis > Notiomystis cincta. The sequence goes on from VZRX01006714.1 coordinate 34,020, forward strand.
GCTGATGTCTGTTTATTATTCTTGCATGAAAAGTGGACTCTGTCCTGCAGCTCAGGGAAAGAATTGAGGTACAAGAGAACCAGGATCCATGTGGAGTTGAAGGCATGTTTGCTGACAGACAGAGATGTTTTTACTACCTTTCCCCTTGTCATGGTCCAGCTGTGGGAAACAGGGCAGTTGCTTGTAGCCTTCTGAATTTATTTAAACCATGTAAACTTCTGGCTGTGGTACATCTCTGCAAAGGGGAGGGGATATGAGAGCAGGCATATGTAACTGTACTAGCAAAAGCCTTGTGCCTTCAGTGAGATTATTTTCAAATGGTATTATCAGACCTCCAGCTTCATTCCCACTTTAACAGATTATTTCTGTAGTGAAAGTCCCAACTACAACTCACTTTGAAATCTCTTTCTCCATCTTCCAACAAAGAAAGTGTTGGAAAGCTTCTTCTATTTTAACATTTGGATTTGTTAGGCCTTGTATCAGAGGAGCAGCAGTGGCCCCAGTACCAGCCAGCCTGTCTTGTGGGTCACAGCAAATGCCTGACCAAGATGCACATGGCAATGCTCAAGGCAGAAACAAAGGTATCAGTGAGAACACACCCACCATGGACCTTACTGAAATGAAGAGCAGCATTTCTTCTAGGCAGGCCATGGCAGGGTTATGCAACTGATCTTAATTTCTGCAAAAGTTGAGGAAGTTGCTATGCCTAGCCAATTAAATATGTTGAAGTGGGAAGAAGTTGTAAGTATACTTGCTGGTGCTGCAAAAAGGTGTCTTGAGTGAAATTTGGGGTTGGGTTTATTGTTGTTGGATTGTTTTTCTCTTTTTGAGAGGGCAAGTCCTGCTATTTTAAAAAGTGATCATGAAACTTCTGGGTAGATGTGTGAAACTAACATTATATATGCATTATGCATGGCCCTTAGTTTTTCAGCAGAATTGGAAGAAAATGGTGAAATGTCACTTTAGCATTGCTTACAGGCAATTACTTGGAAGCTGATGTGTCCATGTCATTCAGCACTAAATGCTTCCTCTGTGGTCTTAATGACTACTCAAGTTGTCTCCTCTTTTCAATGACTATAATGATTTACTTGCCTTGAGGTGCTTTATTTTGATTTTTTATTACTGGTTTTGAATTACTTTTAGCATACTTGTGGACATTCATTAGAGCAGAATTGCAATGGTGGAGATCCTGCAGCTTGAGGAAAACAAGAAGTTCAGGAGCTGTATTGTTTTCAGTAGTAGTAAGAGAATTGGCTATTATATTTTACAAATTGTCAAGAGAAATAAATAGATTTATGATATATGCAAAAGTGTTGTTCTGCCTTTTATTTTTCCAAATGTAGTAGCATAAAAGCCAGTATATTTTTGGGTATACTGGCATTTCAATATCCATTAATTAAAGCAAAAGAATTAACTGCCACTGGTTCCATTGGGAAGAACTAATGAAGATTACAAGAAGTCTTTTTAATTAATGCATTTTAATGTTAGTCTGTAAAACAGACTTAAAGCCCAGAACTTTATGTGTAGGCAGAAAAATTATTTCCTCTATGTCTTTGTTCAGAGATGAGTACAGTCTCAAATGAAAAGCTCAGCAAGTGGTGCTGTGCAACTCCTGGACATAGGAAGATGCCAGGTCCTGAGTCCATACCCTCATTGATGTCCCAAAGGATGAATCCTTTTAAGGACTTCTGACAATCTTAAAACCAAGTGACACATAAAGTTGAAGACCTTATTCTTGTGAGGATTTTAGACCTTGGATCTTGCACTGAGATTGTTGTGGGTCTTCAGATCTTTTGCGGTTGCATTCTGGAGTCAACTGTGGAGCTTTCAGGGGCTGGTGATCCTGTTGGAGCATGTGAACTCCTACACAGGCCAAAGGAACCTTGGCTCACTCTGGCTTTTATAACCATCCCCTCATCTCACCCTGGTGGGAATGTGGACAGTGTTTATTCTCAAACAGTAAGAAATGCATATGGGCTCACAAGTAGCTCGTGAGTGCAGAGTGCCTGAATTACACTATTCTCAGTGGAACACTTAGCAAATTCATGGTTCTGCACTTCACACCTACTTGCTGAGCTTCAAATAAATGGTTTTGCAGAGCAGCTTTTAAAAAAGGACTCTGGCTGAAGAGTAGTTTTGGAGATTAAAGCTGTATATCCGAGGATCCACAGAGAGCATGTGCAACATGGACTGATTTCCTCTGTCATGCACTAGCCCCTCCTAGCACCTTACTCAATGATCCTGGCAGCAGAGTTAGCATTTCCCCTTGACAGCTCTTAAAAGTTATTCAGACCCCAAATCCAGCATTGTGCTTCACTCTCCCACCTCTGCATCTGTCCTGATAAATTAAACACTGTCAATCACTGTCACTTCTGAGACCAGCAGGCCTGAGAGTGCCTGCTTGCACTGCTACAAAACTTTTTACCTCCCAAAGTGGGGTGGTATCATCTGAAATGCCTGTTGGGAATTGTGATTGATATTTGTTCTTGGACAGAAGCCAGGAGTTATTTGGAAAAGTGCTGGTTGGGACAGGTCAAAACTGTTCCAGGAATAGCTACCACACTATAGATGACTGAGTTCCATGCTAAGAGCACTGCTTGGTGCTATTAAACATAGCAGTATGGGAGAAAGCTGCTTGAATTAGAAGAGCAAAAGGTTTTTCCCAATGGTGTAATGGGAAACAGGGCTACCAAGACAAAATACTCTCAATAAGACCACTCCAGCTTAACCAGAGTATCAGTAGTTCTCTTCAGACTGTTATTTAGGGGTAGTCAGAACTCAGGCTAGCAGCCTTTTAGGAGGATGTCTTCTTGGTTTGTCTAAATCTTATATCCCCTTTTGCCTTGCTGTGTTCAAAGCATATCAGGATTCTGCTGTATTCAAATCTATTTCTTCATCTCACGCTCTTCTTTCCTTAATGTTACTAAGTTTAGAGGAACACATTTTATTAGCATTTTTGATTAGCTCTTGAAGTTTTAACAAGTGAATTATATGTTGTTCCAACTGTCGTCTACTGATAAGCTGATTTCCTTCTAGAGATACTACTTTCCTTTCCAGAACATTAATTTGAACTGTCATCTCCCTGAATTCTCTCTTTCCATGCAGCCTGGTTTAAGCTCTGCTCTGCATTGTTATGACTGCAGGTTTAGAAGTATGAAAAATACCATTCAGACATTCAGTCTGGCAACCCTAGGTGCATTGCTGGGTTTCCATAGAGATGACATACAACAGATTAACATATAAAAGACCTGATTTGTCATTAATCAGAAGACTCAGAAACCTGAGTCCCTTTCCTGAGTTAGGAACTTCACTAATGTATTACTTATTTGGTGAAGTCAGGTGTTTCTCTGTTCAAAGGCAGTGCACAGTCTTGCTGAGGAATTTTATTTACTTCCATTCTTGTAATTGTCTTTTCTGATACTAAAACTGAGTAAGCTTTTCACCTATCAGTGTGCTAATCTGGGAAATTCAATGCCTCCACCACATTTATATGCAAATAATGAGAAAATCCACATACTCCATGTTATTCTCCTGCCATCCATAAGGAATTAGGGCATCTAGGTATAGCCCCAAGTTGCCATAATTTTTTTGCAGAGCTTCAGCCTCTTCAGATATACTCCAGATTTTCTGTAGGAGTTCTTAGTCGTTCTGGTGTAGAAATAAATTGTTATTTGATCAATTTTAGCATAGGTAGAGAATCACAAAATCTGCAATTTAAATCTTCAAGTTCCCAAAATTATTCTGTGCAATCTTACCACTTAATAACTCATCTTTCATGAAAAAAATTTGAGTGCTTAAAACTTGCATAAGAAGACTATTAATTTGTTCAGCCTTTATATACAGGTACTTTGTAGATCAGGGAAAACAGTGTTTCATTTTGTTCTTTCTTTATTGTGCATTGGCTGAGGTCTGTTAACTGTCTAGGTAATGGAGGAAAGGGAATGAACTGGGAATGGTGAGACTCTAAAAACCTGACTTACTAGAACTTGAACTTCATACCTGAAGTGGTAACATGGTTTTGCATTGTGTAGAGTAGCAGAGAAGAACTTGTGGGTTCTTGTTCTTTTTTCCAACTTCTTCTCAACATAGAACTCCTCACTGACCAGCAGAGCATTTTACCAATAAAATATTTATTCATAGTTTTAGATCATAGAGTGAAACATAAAAGCACCTTTGGTAGTCTGTTTAGCTATTAATCATAATCACTCTTCAGCAACCAAGGCTTTTTTTCCAAGTTTAAGTCTTTGATAGTGGCATCTTCTCCCACACACAGCTAGCTGGTTGCCCTGTTAGAAGAGTAAATCTTTGTGTTCAATATCTCTTGAAGCACTCTTCCCGCTCTCACTTCAGTGCTTTCATGTTTTCCAAAGCTGTACACAGAAATAAAATTGCCTCTTTCCTCTACCTCTGTTCCTTCGAGTGAGAAAAGGCTTCAATATATGTGCATGGACTGCAGGTTAAGAAACAGATTTCTCATCACAGCACACAAACTCCCATTCTTTGTTTTTGTTTGTGACCTAGTTTAATTGTACTTGGTCAAAACTGTGAGCAAAGTGATGCTACTTTGAAATTCTGGGTTTATTAGGAATGCAGTTGGAAAAAGAAAATTGTCTTTGCCAGAATAAGAAATGAAAATGCTGTGCATTAACTAAAGACAAGCTTTTTTTTTTCAGTGGTACAAAATGCTTAAAAGCCTTTCTGCGTGATAAAGTAATCTGTTGTAAGGCTGCGATGTATTAACTGTGAAGGAAAATTCCTGAAAATAATCGTTTAAAGTACTTAACTGAGATTTATAGATCTCCTAGAAGGATTTGCAACAATTCAGTGAAGCAGTTGCATCCTCCTGAAGTCCAGTGGTATGTGAGCCTGTATTATACAAGCTTTACAATGAGGAAAGCATAGCCACTGTACACCCCAAGTATGCAAATGACCATAATTGTTTGCTTAAAAAACCATCCCAGCAAATATCTTACCCACAGTATAGGTTCTGTATCCTGTGTCCCATTTGTCTGTTTCCATAACCTTTTTTTTTTTCTACCTGTGATGTTTTTCAGCAGACACATGATAAAATGTCTAGGCTAGATTCCAAGGGTGGAATAAAAAGCTGTGTTTATTTTTATGGAAGCACTAACAATTCTATTTGGATTGAATTTCTTCATAGCAAAACCAATGAATTATTGAACAGATTGGACGTGGGTTTGCCAAAGAGTGATTCCTGTCAGATTGCTAACCCTGGCCCAGAAGCTACAGCATGGGTAAGCAAAAGCATGGCATGTGCTGTATTTTCTATCAGCTTTCCAGGTGCTGTCAATAGTGCAACGTTAGAATATCCTAATTGAGCTTAATTGCCGGGACAAAACACAGTGAGTACCAAGGAGCCTTTCTGGGTGAATGAGACTGCCAACTTCATCTCTTCCACACTGGCAGGGTATTCTACATAGCAGAGGACTGCTCACAGACCTCTTCCTGGTACACGAGAACAAGATTTACATTCTAAGGTCAGATGAGAATCTTAAATATGCCCTGTACCCATCCACTGGTGGTAAACTTTTATGAAATCTCAATTAGTTCATGTCAGCAGATTCTTTACTGCATTAAAAATCCAGTCAAAGGAGAAGCTTGTTTCTCACTGCATCCTAAAAGTGATTCCACACACTGCTTGGGGTCTTTGTCCCAGTTTGAACGAGTCTGGTAAGTATCAGTGTAATTAGGAAATAGATAAAGTATTGCTTCAATTTCATTATTCTAATTGACTCTAAGAGGCTTTTTCACATACAATTAGTCTCTTCATGTCTAAACCAAGCTTTCCTATTAATGTAAAAACTTCCAGTGAGGAGTATTAACCCTGAGAGAGAAGTATTTCTCCTGTAGGGGGGTTTGTAACTGGGGAAGGACAGAGAACAGGGAGCCAAGTGGACAGAAATTAACATCAGAAGCAGCTCTGCAGAAGTTTGGAAGTCTCTGATTTGGGCAGCCTTTGTTGTATGCAGCCTTGAGCACCAACTGCTGGGTAACAGGAAGGGAAGATTTGCCTCTGTATTTCCTCAAGTGCCTTAGAAATGGGCAAAAAATCCTCCCTTTAGAGAAGTTGCTGCCAAAAGAATAAATGACGCTTCTGTCTTGCCTTTAGTGTCTCTTTCTTGTTTTCATTGCATGAAAAGGGAAGGTAAAATTGCAAATAGGTTCCATCCCCCTTTAATTCTTCAAGATATCTTGTATCTCTGAAAACCCTAAAGCCTTATTAGGAAATGTGGGCAGACATATAGCTAGAAAGTGCCAATTTCTGCCCAGCACTGCTGGACAGAAGGTTAATTGCAGGAGAGTGGCTTTCAGACTGCATTTTGTAGTCCTGGATGAACAACCAAGACGGACTATGGAAAGGGAGAAAAGATGTCTCGAAACCACTTCTACCTCCCTTTTGAAGCATCCAACACTCCAAATAGTGGGGAGTTTTCTCTTTGGTAGGGAAGGCCTAGCTCTGCAGCCTTCATATGGTGTGAGCATTGAACTGTAAGGACAAGCAAGCTCATGTCCCCATGACTGACTTGGATTTCAGCATTTGGGTGTGCTGTCATCATAGCCATACAGAAGTTAGTGAGTGGATGGCTGAAGGAACGCTGAACTGTCTCAGTTGTACAGGTCCTACTTTCAGCCTTGGCTTTCTACTTCACCTACCTGCTTGTGGCTTTCTCATTCCATGTTTTGACAGGTTTCTCAATAAGCTGTGCCAAATTACATCCCATAGTTCATCTTTCACTTCGCTAGTGTCCAAGCAGATAAAACACATCGTTTATCTGTGCTGTTCTTTAGAACTACCTGATGTTATACCTGTCATTCTGTGTGGCTGCATTTCTGTAGCTGTGTGAATCAAATAATCACTTGTTGATAATGCAGCAATGCAGTCAGCAAAGTCTTCCCAGCCAGTCTGGATGAGGTGTAGTCTGTAGGCATAGGCACAGCCTTTGTGTGAGGAACCTGAAGCACATAACCAGTGAGTTTTTAATCTAAATAAACTTGGCATAGCGCCAAAGTGCTAAACCACTAGGAAAACTAGGACTCTAATTTGGATGTTACCTTGAACATGTCCTTTGTCTGGAGTAATAAGAAGGTTCAGGAACAATATATTTGAAATATTGAGGTGTGATAGGCTTAGGACGTGTCTGACATGCATCCTCAAAGGGGGAATATACATACATCTATGTGATTTAGTTAAATTTGAAATTCTTGTTCTGAAATCAGTTTGGGACAATGTGATACAGATCAAAATTTTTTCCCTCACATAATTTCTTGGACAGTGATATTAATTTAGCTCAACTCTCCTTGCCAAATGTTATTTCACGTCCATGAACAAATTTGACTTCTTTTGAGTGACTCTGTCATTGATGAGCTTTTTGGTCTGCTTATTTAATCAAGCTCATAATTAATTTTAATCCTGTCTTTCAAAGTGTGACCAATCCTGTGTAGATTTTTATTGTCTTCCAATTTGATTAACATACTCTCCACACCATTCTCCAAGCCATTATGGAGAGTAATGAATAATATCGGACCCAGAATGAGTCTCTCTGGACACATGTAGCAACTTCTCCCAGCTCAAAATTGAGCTATTAATAATTGCTTTCTCTATTCAGTCTTTTTAACAAATTATGTGCCTGTTGTTTTAATGGTGTCATTCTGCGCACACACACACACACACACACACACACATATATATATAAAGTTTTGGGAATATTCTGAAGACCTGTAAAAAATTCCTCACTAAAATCAAACCTGCACAATTCTTGTATTAAATTATACTGGCTCATTTTTTAGTGTGCTACACTATGTCCCTGCTCAACGACTTTACAGTAGAAGTTCCAGTGTATAATATCCAAAAGATCCTCTAAGACCCTAATTGTAGGTTGGCATTTTTGCAAACAATTAGAACTTGTGAAGGACCAGGGCTCGTTATGGTAATGCAAATCTATTGCACAGTTATTACATTGTTCATGATGTGCACTTCAGATTTTCAATTGTCTTGATGCCTCACAAATAATAGCAGGTTTGATCTCTTCTCTTTCCCTACCTCTACAAAAAATCCTGTGTTCCCCTCTGTTACAAGGCCTCCATTCTCCTTTTTTATCTTGGTAATATTTTCATTACTTTTCTTTCTTCCCAGAATACCCAATTTCACTGTCATATATCCTGTCTGTGTTTTCTGACTGCTCAGGATATCTTTGTGGTTGTCACTGGGACACAGAGTAGCACTTGCTGTGACGACCTGGATGTGATGCACAGGTGGACATTCAACCAAACCGAATGACTGAGAAGTTTCAGGCCACTTCTTGTTTAAATTCTAGTCTTGAATCTAGTCTTGAATCTTTTTCTTAAGTAACTGGAATAATTCAACCATTTTTGTTTGTTAATTACCCATATAACAATTTGAGAATAAGGTTTGGGAGTTTGCCCCCCTCTCACCACACCAATATATTTTTATTTTCTGCTGAACAATAGAAAAGAAGCCATGCTTATAAACAAGCTTTTCAAGAGGATGAAAACAGAAGATTAGAGGAAATGAAGCAAGAACAACAGAGGAAGGTAATTATACATTAACAGTTTGCATATTGTATCATTTTTGCATGCTGTGAAACCAATTAAATACATTGATTACTTGTAGCCTACGCACAGAGCTTCTCTTTAGCAAAAGCAATTCAGTCACTGTTTTCAAATATTGTAAGAGAGATGAATCAAGCTGTAAAATTTGAACAGGAACAAGACAATTATCTTCTGAGTTCAAGGCTGTTTGCATCTGGAAAACGAGCTCCTTTTCACCCCTCCATTTGAATAATGGTGCAGAGGGTTTTTTGACCATGACAACCAATTTCATAGGCTAAGGAAACCAGTTTACTTTCTTGCAGGCAGAAGTTGTCTTACTGAGAAATTAAGGATGATCTCTCTGAATTGTCTCTTTCTAGAGAATTGAGGGCTTTTTCAAATGGGGATGTGGAACTGTTCAGATTTTCTGTTAATTATAGTATGCCTTTCTGTGCCCTTGCTGACCACCTAACTGAAGAGTTTTGAATTGTCTAAAAAGCAAGCTTGCCATAACTGCAGCTTTGAACATATTCTGCATATGCATCATGCATTGCCTGAAATGTGTAGTCCCTCTGGTATAGATTTGGGGACCATATCCACATAAAGTTCATCTACCACAGGTGATGGCACTGTGTGAAGTTACCTTTCTTGGCTCCAGATCTGACTGTGAAAATACAGGGAGGAGAGCTCTTGAAAATCTAGCAAATTATTTGAAAACTTATGGGCAAGTACTGAGCTGCTTGCTGTGCCTCTGCTGTTACTAACATCCAAATCAACATTGAGATACTTCCCCAGTAGGAGAATTTTAGCACAAATTCCATGCACTGAATTTCCTGTAGACCTGGAGAAGTTACTCATCCCCTCTCACGGATATCTTTCTTTACATGTTGGGGATGCATCCTCCTTTCATGGTATTCTAACAGCAGTGATACTGGGAAAAAAGGTGGGGCAAAAGGGAGTCTCTTAATTGCTATATCATCAGGTGTATGCTTATTCCCAGAACCTATACAGAGGAAAAAATTTTGAAAGCTAGTCTGGATGGCTGTAAGGCTGGTACCTGTTGTAGTCTGCATATGGATCATTCCAAAGAGGAAATAACTACAGATATAAATTGTCACTCCTCTAATTCATGGATTTGGTTTAAGGGACTTGTGTAGAGCTGTAGACTTTCTAGCCATTTCCATAGGTTGCTAAGGAGGTGTTGGCTGCTTCTAAGGCTGTTCTTGTTTGCTATGTGGTTCCAAGGTCTCCTTGCCTTCACAGTTGCTGCTACCTATTGTGCGGAGTAATGCACTACTTACAAACCTGCTGTAAATAATGTGTATTTTAAGGGCTCCAATAATTGTCCCTCAGATATATGTTGGCTCATTTCTACTTCAAACTAATATTTATTAAAGTAATTGTGAATTCTGTCTTGTGTGTACCTCCTAGCACAGTGTAGCTATAAAATCCGTAGGTATTGTCAGTTCCCTTTTTTTCTTCAGAACAGGTTTTAGTATGTATGGCTTGATTTAGAAATTTTCAGTACACTTTGAACACCGCATCATATACACACAATATATTTCAGAACATTACTCCAAGAGAGGAGTCGGCGTATTGGAAAGTCAGATACTGAGTTTTAATTTTCAGGTTGAATAGTTATTTAAAATAGTGAAAATTGAGGTTGGCTTTTTTATTTCTTAATCCTGTTTCTTCTTTTAAGGCTAGACAAATATTGATACACAACACATTCTCAGTTATTGATTTTCTCCATACATTTATTGCATAGTTTTTACTTAATGTTCCACTTAAATTGATTTTTTAAAAAAAAGAGTCTTGTGGTTCCATTCAGTTATTGAAGCTTTTATCTAACTACATCATTTTATTTTAGTTTCTATTCCTACTGCTGTGCAGTTGCTATGGAAAATATGAAAGATGGGTCTGTTCCTATCCCTTCCCCCTTGCCCTGCAAGCCAAATTTCCTTTGCAGAAAGACCTGCAACTTCTTGGGTGCGCCGCAGGCAGAAGGAGCTGGACAAAGGAGCACACATACAGACCAGAGTCATACCAACTCTGCTTTCTTCACAGATCTGTCTAAAATTGCACGAGCAAACTCTCCTCTGGAAAGAATTCCCTTTGACACTGTTTATACACCTTAGTACTATGTGAGGGTGGTAACATGCTGCAATCCTGAGAGCTTGCTATGTTTCCACCACACCAAGTACCATTTTCCCTCCTCACCCTGATGGGAGCCCCAAGGAGCTGGGGGTGGCACACCATACCACATACCCCAGATCTCACCTTCTGCTTGCACTCAGTAGAGGCAGGAGGTGAAGGACATGTCTCCTTCTTACCCTGTGGGTGTGAGAGCTGTGTCTGCTCCTGACTTCAGCTGTCATCCCTTGGACACCCCAGGAAATGCAAACCTGTGTTTTGGGAAAAGGAGAAGCAGACTGGTGACTGGCATACCCCCTTAAGTGTAGGACTGTAAATGTCTGAATCCTGTAATTTCCCAATTTTAAGGCACAAACAAAAATTATCCACATGCTGAACAGAAAAACCAATTCAGTTTTTAGCACAGTGCTGTCACATAAATAAAATGCTGCTGAGAGAAATTCTGACTCTAACTGAGGTTAACATCATGTGGAATTAATAGCGTTTGCAGGATAAGTGTGTTAATTAAAAGTAAGTTTTTTGTTTGTTTGTTTGTTTGTTTTTCACTTTTATCATTGCCAGGCTGAATTAATGGAATTGGAAAAAAAGCAGGAAGAGGAAGCCAGGACAAGAGCACATCGAAATGAACAGAGGAGGTATGATGCAAAAAAATGCAGAATACACTCAAATTGAATTCCCACCTGGAAAGGGTCTCAAAAGTGCAGGCACTCATGCTTTAGCAGATTATTGCAATGAGGATCCCTGACCTCATCTCTGGTTTAGCCCTGCTGTCAAATGAGCCGCTAACATCCATCATTACAACTGCTCACTCTAATGGAGTATGACCCAGAGTGCCTTTCTCACTTTATTTATCCTATCAGCATAGGTTACAGCATAGGGTAGAAATGATTAAGAGTTTCATGGATGACTACTAGCACAGCAGCTTCAGCTGGCACACACTCCAACTGTGTATCTGTGTTTGAATCTATGTGTCTGTATACGTATGTATGTGTCCATCTGCCTAATAGACACCTATGTGTCTATTTAATCTTTATTTATTTTAGAATGGTCTACTTTGTCCATGCCACATTTTGTGGTTGACTGTCTCTGATGTCAGCAGGCAGAGCTAAACCTGGGATTTGGTATCCCAGGTGTAGGATGGAACCTGCAGTGCAGCAAGGCCTTCTGCAGCTGCGTTTCTTTGCGCCCCAGGCTGTGCCCCGCTGCTGTGACCTCTCTGTGCTCAACGGTTCTCATCTTCCACTTCTGTCACTTAACTGACTTTTCATTATCCTGAAGCACAGCTTTATTCTCAGCTTTGTTTTCTGCTGGTAAAAAGAAACAATGCTCAGGCTCAAAAGTAAAAACATCGTTTGTTTATTTTTTTAAAAAAATCATTATGGGAATATAAAATACAAATCCTTCTGTAGGCAACCACTCTTCAGACTGCTTTCATTTTTTTTGTCTCTAGCAAACATGGAAATAATTACCTATAGAAGTTAATGAAGGATTTTTGATTCAGTCCATCTCATATCCCTAGACAGAAATAACCCAGTTTTTTGGTTTTAATCTCATTTTTACCAACACCATTGTAAAACATTAAAACAACAGTCATGTCTAAGTATGTGTGTCAGTCCTAAGCAGTAATCAAGAGGAAAAAGAAGCAGTTTTCCAAAGAGTCACAGAATGATTTGGGTTAAAAGGGACCTTAAAGGTCATCTAGTTCCAACCTCCCTGACAAGGACAGGGATAACTTCCACTAGACCCAGGTGCTCAAAGCCCCATCCAACCTGGCCTGGAACACGTCCAAGGATGGGGCATCCACGATGTCTCTGGGCAACTTGTGCCAGGGCCTCAGCACCTTCATAGTGAAGAATTTCTTGCTAATATCCAATCCAAATCTACCCTCTTTCAGTCTAAAGCCATTCCCCCTTGCCCCTAATCACTACATGCCCTTGTAAAAAGTCCCTCTCCATCTCTATTGTATCCCACTTTAGGTACTGAAAGGCTGCTGTCACGTCACCCCACAGGCTTCTCTTCTCCAGGCTGAACAATTTGAAAATATTTAAAACAGAAAACTGTCTGTATTTGTCCATGCTTTCCAGATTGACAGAGCAGTGAAAGAAAATCAGAGCTGGATGGTAGAGAAAGTTGTCAGCTGCATAAATTGTCTTTATTAGTAACAAGATTAAGTGTTTTTTTCCACTTTTATTAGGAAATCAGTACTTCTAGAAACTTTCCTTATGCACTGAAGGATGAAAGATTACCTAAGGTGAATTGTCAAAATAGATAACCTCCCTAAAAAGGTGGATGGTGACATGCAGGTCATCTTTCTATGGAGAATTTTGGTGCATTATGCACAACAGCCGAGGTGTACCTTTTAATCACAACAGGCTGATCACAGGATAAGGATGCATCTGGTGAGCTGAAAATTAAATCCACCTGATCTCATGCCTGTCCATGGTTATGCAGCACAGGCTTGAAAAATACAGGAAGATAGGCACTGAACAGATGGGAAGGGAAAGCCACTCACAGAATGTTAAATTTCAATAGTTTGTGAATTTCTCAGCTGCCTTCAGTCGTTATTCATTTTTATTGTACTTTAAGGGTAAATAATGCTTTCCTGGACCGACTCCAGAACAAAACTCAACCTAATAACATCTACCAACCTGAATAACTGGACTACCTCAATAATGGCACCTTGGTAAGTTTTTAGGTACAGAATGTAGAAGCAATGAGATGGTTTAAATGTTGAATTTTTCTCCAGGCACTAGTGTGGGTGTGGGTGTGCGTGTGTTTAGCCTGCCTGACAGAACTTACAGCCCTGGCTGGCTGTCCTCAATACCTTTCAAGAAGAAATTCTGCCTAAAATATAAGCTGTTCAAATTGGAGGAGGGAGGAACAGCTGCTCTTGCAGCAGAACTCAGTGGCCTTGCGTGCGAGGTACCCACTGCAAGGAGCCACATTCAAGGTAGTTCCTTAAGTTCAGAACAAGGATAGTGAAAGCATTAGGGATTTTTTTAAGTCTTTAAATGAAATATGCTTGGATATGCTGTAAATATTTTAATATGATATTGAAGTTGGAGGGAAAAAATCCCATATCTATATCTGTATCTATCTATCTATCTATATATTATTCTATGTCTAGCTATAAAAGCTGGAATTGGATTAGTTGGTGAGGATGTGTAAGTTGGCCATTAAATACCAGGAAGAGTTTGGTTCAAGCATCTCCAAAGTTAAGGCATAGTTAAAAAGCAAATATTCTTGCTACTGAGATTTTCCATGTACTGGAAGTGGAAAAATGGTGTCTTCATCACCACAAGCTTTGGGCAAGCCCTGGGCTCAGGAACCTTGGAGTGGCTCTTGATCTTGGTGAAAGGAGACAGGACATGCCAGCTTGAGCTCCCATAAGATCTGTGAGCAGACATTAGGACCTTTACTGCTCTGAAACATTGATCAGGCAGTCCAGAAGCTGATGGAAGCTAAGTTCCAGATGTCCAGGCTAGGTAAAGGGTGTGAGTAAGAGAGCACAGTGTATGGCAGGCCTGAGCCATCTCCTGAAGGACAGCATGTCAGCAGATAACAGAATTAGAGACTGCAGGCAGGACAGAGCCACCTGATACATAGTGAAAGTGCAAAAGATAAGGTCTGCTGGATGGTGCCTGGATTACAAAGGCAAGGGCTTTTTGTGTCTTTTATCCTCATTTGTGTACTGTTTCCTGATAAACTCCAAAGGAAATGTGTGACACAGCCAAGGTCCCCAATATCTTACTCGAGCATCTCCATCAGAGCACCCACCTTCACCACTGGAAACCTTGCCACTGTCTGCAGAGGTGGCAGGGGTTTGCCTTTAGCCACAGGCACATGCCCTCTTTCACAGGGCTGGTGTTGGTGCCACCAAACGAGTGTGCTCAGCCCAGGCACTGTTTTAACAACAGATGACTCTGTGATGTTTTCAGCCAATCCATGAGAGGCATTATTTTTATATATATATTCAAAGAATGCATCAACACAAATGCACTAAAGCCCCATGTATAGAAGTGATAAATCTCCTACTCTGTTATTTACTTAATGACTCCCAAGGAGCCTGCCTTCTGTTTGGTAATGCTAGATCTATTTCTCCTTTGTGCTGTAACATGAGGTTTGAAGACTAAACAGAGCAGGAAAAGATTAAACTATGAAAGAATATGTCATAATGAATAGGAATTAAAAAATGGGTATTGGTAACAAGTACAAGAAAGAAAAATAATCTCTCAAAAGATAGGCTGGAGGCAGCAATCTCAGTGTCTTTGATTATACCAAGATTCTTCTCCTTTCCTTTGGGATTTTAAACAAAAAGAACTGAACTCCAGGCAGGGCTTACAAGTCATGCTGTCTGCAGCCTGGCATTTTACATTACAAGGGACCTAACTGAAACAGGTCAGACTGTATACTAAGATTAAAAGAAGTTAAAAAGGTTCCCAAAGTAAAGACCTGAAGGTAGTTTTTGAGCCTATTCCATCTGTGCAGTGGCACCAAAGAGGAAATATTTGTTCTCTTTCCCTCTTGTTTTTTTTTCCTGTTTGAACTCTTTACAGTCACGACAACTTCACACTTAGCAGAAACTGAATGTTGTGCTCTACTGTTGATGTACCTGCTCTATTTTTCACTGTTAGTGCTATTAGCCTGGCTTCCTAAAGAAATGAAGTTTGTATGATCACACTGTCTGTCTGCATGTAATAAGGTTTTCCAGCTGCTGGCCAATCTTAGCCAAATTTGAAAGGGATTATAAGTCTCAGAAATAATTAAATTTCTGTGTGTTTTGTGAAAAGCAGTGACTAGCATAGGAGACAGCCTAAAACAGTGCCCACTCTGAGGGGTGGTGCATTCTCTGCATTATTTGACTGCAGCCCTCTGGCAGATCAGCATGGGCACAGCTCCAGAGCAGCTGCAGCTCTGTCCTGATTTCCTGGGGGCTAAGGGATTCAGAAAGGGACATGGATATCACAGAAGACATGGAGAAAAGGGGGGGGAGGCTGAATATATTGTGTGTCTGGGCAGAGGGCAGGAGAGCAGTTACATTGTCCAATTGTCCCCTAAGCAATAGGAAATGAGTTTTCATTAATTCAAATGCCCTCCAGACATTTTGTGTTGTATTAGGAATATTTATAAGCTGTTATATCAAGAAGGATCTTCATGACTGTAATTTTTTCTGCCTTTTTGATTATAAGTGCCAGGGCACTCTATGGGTGGCTATGTAGTTTTCCTTTTTAATGGGAATACAACATAATGAAGTTCCACATCTATCTGTGAGCTACTGCACCCTTGAGAAAGCCCTGAGTGTTGCTGTATGCTACCAAGAAACTTTTAATGCCCTTTGTGCTGCCTTTGTCTCTGACATAGGGATAAACCTTTTAGGGTAGGAGGATAAGAAAATAACCATTGTCCTTTCAATATCAAAGTCTAATAAATAAGATAATATCACAGAATCACAGAATTATTTGGGTTGGAAGGGAGCTTAAAGATCAACGAGTTCCAACCCCCCTGCCATGGCCAGGGACACCTTCCATGAGACCAGGTTGCTCAGAGCCCCATCTAGCCTGGTCTTGAGCACTTCCAGGAATGGGGCATCCCCAGCTTCCCTGGGCAACCTGTGAGTGTCTTACCACCCTCACAGTAAATAATTTCTTCCTAATTTAATTATTACTCAACTAGGACTTAGAACTGAGACAGTATTTGTTCACTGTTATGGCTCAAATGATCAGTAAAACACTTTTGTTGTTCAAAAAAATAACTTTAAAACAGTTGCACATTGTTTTATTCACTGCCTCGTGAGATTTCCCATATCCAAGTATGTAGGGATTCGCAGACACCAAAAGCTAATGCATGGCAAGCCTGTAACAGAGACCTTGTTAATTTTTTGCATGAAAATGGGGCAATGTCAAATACCCTTTTGTTTATTCTGTTAACAGGGAGAGGTCACATTGTGAACATATGAAATTTATAGGTCTGCTCCTCTTTAGTGAAATACTGGTTGTCCTGCTGAAACTCTCCGAGCCATAGCAAACCCAGAATCTAGAAGGCAAGGTGACATATTACATCCTCCTGTTCCATGTCTCCATTATATCCAGTGTGATGCATAAGAATGAGAAATGCTCCCTCAAATGCTGACTCTGCTCTTTCAGTGGATGCATAATTCTAGATATTTGCTGTGGAAAGCAACTATGCCCTGAATACACAGGTGCAGTGGGACAGGAAACCCCATTCTCTTCCTTTCCCATGTGCAGAACAGGAACTCAATAAGATGCTGGATAAATTTGTTTTGAGGAAACATGATTTACAGATAAAACTATTTTAAATAAACATGGTTGTTGGTTTGCACTTTGTTTAGTTCTTGCAGCATGACCCATGGGAAAGTTTCTTCGGAGTCTCAACCAGCACTTGATTTATGCTGTTTGTGACCAGTTGAAGAGGGAACAAGTCATGAAGTTTACTATTGCACAGCAAAAAAGAGCCACAGCTCAAAGGCCCCTGAAGTCACAAGGCCAGCATGCATGCCACAGGTTTCTGTAAACAATCAGTCTTTAATAAACTTTCAGAAGGATCAAGTTGCACTAAAAATGCTGGTATCGCAGAACAAAGAGAAAGCTTTTACTTAACATGGGAATATTGAGAAAAAAATATTTGTATAAGAAGGTTCCAGAATGCAATCCACAATGGTTACATTTGTTTAAATAAATAATGTGATTTGCTAGCTTAGGTTTAACTTGGTTAGTCTGTGTACAATCTGAGTTGAAAAGATTATTGATTTGTTTCCTAAAACTGGTTGTTTTCTTGCTTGTTGGGTTTTTTCTTTTTACTGAGAGTAACATGCTTGTCTTTCCTGGCAGAAAATATAGAAACTCCTTAGCAGAAGTATGAGCACTGATAAAGGGACCTCAGATGAGTTGGTCCAAGCAGGCTATGGCTCATTTTAGTGATTTACCTCTGACAAGGCTGTCAAACATCATATGCAGATGTGTTTCACCTGCCTTGATTCTGAGCTCAGTCATTTTTTCCTTTGAGAATCTCATCCTAAATGAGAATAGTGGCAATCTGGGCAGGAACAGAAGAAACTTTTCACTCTTTCAAATTGTGTGAGCTTAAGGCTTGAAATATCTGAAGATATTTGAAACACTTCTAGATTTTTTTTTTCCCAGCAGAAGCAAGAAATGTTTATCTCTTGAGTCAATACAACCTACTATTTATTACAAGTTCAAATTAAAGATGTTTCTTGCTAGAACTGGAATCTTGCAGAAGGATTTGCTTGTTATTTTAACTGGAGTTTCAAAGGGCTTCAAATAATCAAGAAAGGGCCACACAACAAGATAACCAGAATTCCTTGCCTAAATACATGATTGTATTGCACATTGTACATTATACTGTACTATTGCATTGTTTTTCTTTTATCCAGGAGTCAAATTACTTGGAATGAGGGAGGAGAAAGGTAAGAATAATGAATTTGTTCTTTTTAGGACTAATGTCAGTATTAATTTAGCTTTGAATTTGACATTTCATTATGACAATGTATGTAGTTTAATTCTGAAACAATATGAGAAGGGATCCTAAAATAAATACATTCCAACTCTGTGTTTGGGGGCCATGGAATGGCACATACCTAATCTGAAACATGTTTGTTGTAAAGAATCACAGAATGTGTATTGCAGATCAGAAGAACTGATGATGGCATTGAAGGCATCTTCTGGGAGTGCCTTGATATTTAGGCTAAAACTTCAATACAGCCACATTCTCTGCATCATAGGCTGTGCCTGGATAAACCTGAACAGCTGAGGAGTGTGGCTGGAGGTGCAGGAGGAGTTCAGTGGCCTGAAGTGCAGGGGATACTGTCGTGGGCTGTGTTCTCCCAAGTATTTTTTATGAACAGAAAGGGAGGCTTTTCATATCAGTGGAGGCTGTTGCTGAGACACCGCTATGGAATCAGAGGAATCAGGCCCTCTGTTTTCAAATGTCCTTCCCATAAGGCTCGCTGCACCTCTGCTCTTTTCTGAAAGGGGTTCCTTGCTCCAGCTCTCAGGTCCCATGCAAGTATTTCTGCAGAGCCTTTACTTCTAGGCTTGGAGACTTTTGAAGCAAGTTCAGGTACTGACAAAGATTATTCATTCCTTAGGAGATGGATGTGACATAACTCTTTTTCTCTCTTTTTTTTTTTTTTTTTTTTTTTTTTGAGACCTGTCATTTTATTAAAAGGAATTAAAATAATAAAATGTTTAAAAGTCCCTTGCTTCCAACCCGTCTCCCACAAATCCAGATAGTCTTATGTAACTGTTTTCATCATTCACTACTCCAACAGTTATTTTAATATTTTTGAAGCAAGGCTTTAATCTGAAGATGGTATCTAAATAATATTGTTGGCTTCCCATGAGTTGTCTTTTCAGTTTTATGAAGAGTAGAATTGTTCACCAAAGAAATAACAAGGTGTAGATAAAGACAATTCCTGGAGGAGCTGAAATGGCTCTTTTTTGCAGTCCATAGTTCTATTAGGTTTTATAACATGTGGACAGCTGAAGGAGTTCAACGCATTGGATTCCTTGTTGTTTTTTCACAATATCTACAATACCAATAATGTATTTACATATGAGCTGTACAAGAAATATGGATGGGTGTATTTTTAAGCCTTGTTTTACTGTTGTTCTGAAAACACATTTCAGCCTGCTAGATTAATATATTGTTCAAAGAGTTATTAATATGTCTGCAGATAATTAGGACATTTTGTGAATTAAATTTACAAAAAGATAGAAATCCCTTCATGAAGGCTTTACATAATTAAAAGCTAAAACCTGTTGGAAGAAAAGGAAGACTTTATTTTCCAGTGGACTTAATCCCTGAGAAGCTGACTTTGAATTTTGTTTTTGCTGTAAAAGATAATTTTTAATTCTGTTTTCTCCCTCTTGTTACAGGGTACTGCAGAAATATTCACTTTTATCTGGCCTAGGCTGAATGACCTCATAAAAGCTCCAAGAGACCACTCTTTATTGTGATTTTTTTCTTACCCTGACTTCAGCTGCACACCCACTTCATGAGCAATCTGCAGAGACTGGTTTCTAGCTGTCATTATTCATGCATACATATTTGAAACAGCTGATTATGAAAGTCCTATTTAATTTTTAATAAGAATATGTGTCTTTTTTTTTTTCATAAATTGTTTTGCCTCTTGGAGAATGTAATTATCTGAGTCTTCATGATCTCAGGAAAAGAAGACATTAGTGACTGCAGAAACTGCAGTAATATCTGTGTTTACTCGCTTCTCTATACTCAGGAAAAAATGTTTCAGAGACAATCTAAAAAAGCAGGTAGAGAGTTTTCTTTTGGGAAGGGAAGGAGAAATGTTGCTGGGGTTTTGTTTGTTTGTTTGTTTTCTGTCTGTTTCTGTAGAAGTTTTGTGAAATTATTTTACTCATGTACTCAACAGCACTCAAGAAGAAAAATGTGCATCATAGAGAGTATCTTTTAAATAAGTTCTTAGAAAAATACAACACACTAAAGAAATAAAGCTTGAAATAACACTGAAATGTATTTGATCTCTCCACATCTTTTGTGATATGATGTAGTGTCTTTTCTCTTTGCCTGTTTTACCATGGTAACTTCTGTCACAGGAGTGGGGAACACTACTCCAAAATTAGCTTTAATTTCCTGTTTTACTTTGTGCCTCTAGTCCAGTGGAATTTAATTTGTGTCTCCCTGTCTCTGAAACAGGTGAAAACATTTTAATTCTTTCTAAAAGTCAGATACATGACCAATATAGTTCTAATGTAAAAGAAGGGTCCACAGTACATGTTACATAGACCATGCAGAGAAGAAAAACTATCTGTGGCATTTGCAAGTATGTCTTAGGCTGAGGCAAAGGTCTCCTGATCCTTTTGTTCAGCATGCAGGCACACCATGATATTTTCCCATCACCTTTGCAGTATGGAAACTTCATAATGAGTCACCTGGAGGTTTTTCTGAACCATCCATCTTGCAATGTTTGCTTTCCCTCGTGGGTCACTCTGTAGCTGTCTTTGCCTCAAAGTATTCCTCAAATCTCTCATACTGCTACCTAGCTGATGTTCATAGGAAATGATGGAGATCTCGGCAATATTTTCTTGTTTAGCCTTTTTTTAGGGAAAAATTCCTGGGAAAATTCCTTGGGAAGACTTTTGCATGCCTACATTGTGGCACTGTGGTGCAAGTGGTATTTAGCTGTGCCGTGGGACTTTTGCTTTGGAAATTAAATGTACATCTCCCTCCACGAAATCCCTCACCCAGGGATCCCTCTACCTCCTTTGGTAGATATGAGGGCTGGGGCTGAATGTCTGCAGAGTGGGCAATGCATACACATATATTTTAAAGGAAATAACCTTGCTGTAGTCAGACCTTGGTATTGTACTCTAATGGGACTCACAATTTTAGGTGGTCTTTTTGAAGCAGTTAACCCAAAGGCTGCCTGGGAGGGGAAGTCACCATTGTCCCCAACAAGTTGAAATTCAGACTAACTGTGTTGCTATGTTTCTGTATCCAAAGAAAGAGCACTTTGTATTAACCTGCTACTTTCACATTCAGGAACAGTGATGGCAGGTCACCTTGAGTAACCTCTTCCATTAAGCTTTCCTGCCTTCTTTTGGCTGTCTTCAAAGATGAAACTTGATCACAGTCTTCAAAGTGCCTCCCCTTATCCAGCATTTCAATCTCTTACTTGAAATGGTGTCTACAAACTATTTCAGACATTAACTATTCCAGCCCTTTTAATGGAGGAATATCCGAATTTTTCCTCCCCTATCTTCCTGAACAGAACAAACAAATCTATATGAACAGTGACCCAGGAAGTGTCTTTGACAGCCATGCCCTGCAATGGAGATGATAAGAAGTTACATCCATCCACAAATTGATGTTAGCAGGATGTCTGGAAAAAGCAGTTCTTATCCTGTTGGAAAGCTTCCAGCATCTCAGAATTACCACCTCTATACACACATACCCTGCCCAAACTCTATCTTTGAGAGCAAACAGATGTTATGAAATCTCTTTAAAGAGATTATAATGAAATGAACTGGTGGTAGACTTGGAAAATGGCTTCAGGTTTGTCGAGAGTTAGGAAGTGGGCATCTTTTCTATCTACCTGTTAGAGTAAACCTTTGATAAAGGTTTGCAAACTCAAATAGTTCCTCTAGTTACAACTTACACAAGACAAACTAATTATCTTTGTGATGTTGCATAAAATCAGATTTTATTACTGCATAGCAGTTAATGGAGGGTTTGGGATTTTTGTTTTGTTTTGTTTTTAAATTGTTGTTGTCACAATATAATTTGCACTGATGATCTCCTTGTTATTTCAGAAAAATCTTCCAGCAGGGAGTTGCATGGGTCTGGAAATTGCAAGAGGAAACCCCCTTGCTTTTTCATTGCTGAGTCAAATTCATTTTAACAAACTGACTGAACCATTATGATCAACTATTCTGAATTCCAATATGACTTGACAGCAAGAGCCTATGTTTAGATTTTATGGTCTGCCTAAATCAGAAACTACCTTCCTATGAAGATATGTAGTGTTTATTTAAGGACTTACAAGAATGATTCTCTGTTATGTACCCAAAAGTTGTTCCAATGGTTTATCTATCCCTACTTTTAAAAATACCTTCCTGACTCCTAGTGCAAACTTACCAAATTTCATAAAACTGTTAATGAATTTTCTTATGCTTTTACTTGGTAAATTACAGCGTTTTCTGCTCCTGAGACTCTTCTTTTTCTTAATGTGCATAATTCGGACTGTTGCATTCAATTTACAGGTTTTGTTCAGCTTTTATTTTAAAAATATTCCAGATTTACAGAAAGCCTTTGATGCGATGGGATTTGATGTAACTGTATCTTCTTTCTGGTATGTGCCCCACTACACAGACACTAAGGTAGAATATTATTAGCCACTAGAAAGGGAGTTAATCCATGGCTTACATTTTATGGTACTCATCCGTGCTCCCTTCACGCCTCTGCATCACGGAATCCAAATCCCTGTCTCCGGTCTTGGAGAACATTTTAACCACCAGGTTCTTTACAGTAGTTCTGTGGTGACTCTCCTGCTTCATGCAAAAGAATAGAAATTCATGTGGAACAAGAAGGCAACATGGCTTTACCTATTCCATAGCTGGATGTTACTGCTGTGGCCCATGCTGTGACTCTGCTCCCCATCATAGTCTTTGGAGCTCTGAGCAACCTGGTCTAATGGGCCGTGTCCCTGCCCATGGCAAGTGATCTTTAGGGTCCCTTCCAACCAAACCCTTCTATGATTCTAACAGCTCCCTCACACTGACTCCACTCTTCCAGATACTTGTTTTCACTACTTTTGCTCCTGGAGTACAAACTGTCCGGCAGAAATCCCTGTCACTCCCTCTGTAAGTATTTCTCTTCACTGCCTTCAGTCATTCCCCTTTTTTTGTAATCCATGTGTTCTTCCTTAGTACTCTTGACGGATTCAACAGACTCTTTTTCTGCTATATCCTCTGGAATTAAAAATGGAATCAATGCTGTTGCTATTGCTGCTTCAATGTAACATTTATTCTTTTGCAATCATTTCTCTTTCCTTTCTGAGAGACAAATATGTTTTCTTGACTCCTCTCTATGTCCCCTATTCATCCCATCCTTTTCCATCTTGGCATGGGGCTGCCTTAGGAAGAGCATTGCCAGTGGGTGAAGGGATGTGACACCTCCCTTCTAGTCAGCACAGTGAGACACAGCAGGGTGCTGGGTCCAGTGCTTGGCTCCCCAGTACAAGTAAGACATGGACATATTGGAATGAGTCCAGCAAAGGGCTTTGAAGGTGGAGAAGGCACTGGAGCATCTTTGGTAGGAGAACAGACTGAGAGAGTTGTGACTGTTCAGCCTGCAGAACACAGGGCTCAGAGGGATCTCAAGTGAGTAAATATTGGAAGGGGGGGAGTGAATAACGTAAATTCAGATGCCCNCTGTCTCCGGTCTTGGAGAACATTTTAACCACCAGGTTCTTTACAGTAGTTCTGTGGTGACTCTCCTGCTTCATGCAAAAGAATAGAAATTCATGTGGAACAAGAAGGCAACATGGCTTTACCTATTCCATAGCTGGATGTTACTGCTGTGGCCCATGCTGTGACTCTGCTCCCCATCATAGTCTTTGGAGCTCTGAGCAACCTGGTCTAATGGGCCGTGTCCCTGCCCATGGCAAGTGATCTTTAGGGTCCCTTCCAACCAAACCCTTCTATGATTCTAACAGCTCCCTCACACTGACTCCACTCTTCCAGATACTTGTTTTCACTACTTTTGCTCCTGGAGTACAAACTGTCCGGCAGAAATCCCTGTCACTCCCTCTGTAAGTATTTCTCTTCACTGCCTTCAGTCATTCCCCTTTTTTTGTAATCCATGTGTTCTTCCTTAGTACTCTTGACTGCTTCAACAGACTCTTTTTCTGCTATATCCTCTGGAATTAAAAATGGAATCAATGCTGTTGCTATTGCTGCTTCAATGTAACATTTATTCTTTTGCAATCATTTCTCTTTCCTTTCTGAGAGACAAATATGTTTTCTTGACTCCTCTCTATGTCCCCTATTCATCCCATCCTTTTCCATCTTGGCATGGGGCTGCCTTAGGAAGAGCATTGCCAGTGGGTGAAGGGATGTGACACCTCCCTTCTAGTCAGCACAGTGAGACACAGCAGGGTGCTGGGTCCAGTGCTTGGCTCCCCAGTACAAGTAAGACATGGACATATTGGAATGAGTCCAGCAAAGGGCTTTGAAGGTGGAGAAGGCACTGGAGCATCTTTGGTAGGAGAACAGACTGAGAGAGTTGTGACTGTTCAGCCTGCAGAACACAGGGCTCAGAGGGATCTCAAGTGAGTAAATATTGGAAGGGGGGGAGTGAATAACGTAAATTCAGATGCCCAACAGCATGACAATGGGCACAAGCTGAAATACAGAAAATTCTACCTAAACTCACAAGCCTTTTTTATTTTTTTTTTGCTTTTGTAAAGCTTATCAGGCAGTGTCATAGGTTGCCCAGAGAGGCATCTGATTTCCCATCCTTGGAGATATTCAAACCCCAACTGGACAGTCCTGAGCAACCTGCTGTCTGTGACCCTGCTCTGAGCAGGATTGGATGCTGTAGCAGCCATGGGCAGGCACTCAGCAGATGCTGACACTGTTAGTAGAGGTGAGAGCTTTCACTGTGACTGTCACTGGGTAGAAATGCAAGCTTGAAATGAGAAAATTCACCTGAGCTTCTTCAGTCTCTCATTAAAAAACTTTCCAAATTTCAAACCATTCTAGGGATTTCATCTGAACTCTCTCTGATCTGCTCTCATTAAAAAGAGTGGGTTTATTTCTTGCCAACATTAATTCATTTTTTTATTTCACTTTGAGCCCCCATTCCCTGTTCCTAGCTGTTTGATCTTTGCACTTAGCTCTTTAATTAAAAGAAGGCAAGCCAGCCTTTCCTGCTGCCTGGACCTCTCTCTAGGAGCTATCTTTATTTCTCATTCAGTTAATGCCAACCACAGTCTTTACCACCAATTTCCCTTGCCTTCCCTCCCAATCCACGAACTCCCTTGAACTACATTTGGGTAAGAAAAGCCTAACAGAAATGTTATTTTTGAAAGATGATTCCCATTTAGTATTTTCTTTTAAAGTGTCTCTAGCAAATTCTCAATTTTCTTATCTAGACTTTGAAGTTTGAGTAGTTCTTTATTTTTATATGAGAAAGTTGTATGGCCTTGTATAACTCTGCTCTTTTAACAAATGCACATTTTGTCAGACTAGAAATCCCACCATAAATGCAACTTCTACATATTTAAACTTTTATCTTTCATTAAACCATGTTGTCTGATATTAATTATGCTGTTCACCCCTAATTCTTTATTGAGCACATCCTCTTTTGCTTTCCTAAGATTCTGCCCTGGGTAAGCATTAAATTGACAGACCTAAATTTAGTTTTTCAGCACATTATTCTTTGGAAACATTGAAAAATTTATTTCCTGTCTTCTCTGTTCAATCTTTTGGACAGTCACCATATCTCAGAGGATTTATCCAGCATCCTGCTTTGAAAACAGCATTTTTACAAGCTCATCAGTTGATACATCTACAGCCAGTAGTCCAAGTTTTCTGCATTGTTGATATTTAGTAACTCACTGCTTTACTAAAGGAACAAAAAATACATATTTCCCTATTCCCATCTGAAATAGTCATCTGTCTGTTTCCCAGAAATAAATAAGTACATATATTACTACCAGAAGTGAGGATTTTGCATTTTGGCCTCTTCTCTGGCACAGTGTTGGTTATGGAGCTAATCTGTGGGGGTGGCAGAGCTTCTGTGCTGGTGTTCCTTTGGTCTCTGCCTGGAGTGGGGTGTTTTCACCAGCCATGGTACATGACTGATGGCCACTGGAGGAGCAGGGTATCTCATTATGGTAAAATTTCATCCTCACGGCAGACAAGCTTTTAGTAGCCACCTTCCATATTTACTTCCCCAAGGAAAAGGTTAAGTCTTAGATTACAAAAGCAAAAATAAAGTTATGAAAAGAAGAAAGTAACAAATGCATCCTTGGCATAGCTCTGATAACAAAGGTCTTATCCAACTAACTTCAAAGATGTGAGTAATACCACGGTTCAGCAGCCAAGAGCAGAACAGCCGGGTTGAATCTTTACAGCCAATTTCTTAGCTGGTTGCTTCAATTGAATATGATCAATAAAAACCTAGGAAAAAAAAGCATCTCTCACCTTAAGAATCTACAATTTCCTCCTTTATGTAAACTATCCTGTACCATTTCTTGTTCTGCTTTTGTGGAGAGACTTCACTGCTATTGACACTCTCTCTATTCCCACTTCTTCCTTTTTTTTTTCTTAAAAGTGCAGAAAACTTGTTGCCATGCTTGATTTGTATTTGGTTTGTTGATCTACACAACTGAAATGCTTCCTCCATCTTCATGGAGAGCCTGCTAAACAGATGTTGTGCTGTTTTAGCACATCTTGAAGGTCAGCAGTTGCTAGCACAGCAGAGACCAGAGCCTTCAATCCTAGAAATTGGCTTGCTTGGCATTATTCACATGCCTGATCCAACCACATTTAAATAAAACAAAGGCACTTGTTACAATGACCTAATCTGAACTTTTACAGGAGGTTAAGTGCAAACTTTGCAAACGTAAAACCTGTAATACACAAGGAAGTTTCTCAGGTAAATTTCATCCAGTGTGCCCAAGTTCTTTTTAACCTGAATAAAATAGAAAACAAATAAACAGGGAAAAAAATCAGAAAAAGAAACTTCAACCCCCCCAGAACCACAAAACTAAATCAATTAAAAAAATCCCCAACCACACTCTTTTAAATTTTTATTTCTTCCAGAGACAAGAAATGGTTTAGTTTGACATGCTCCTTTTTTTTTTTTTT